>CM053785.1:915392229-915992229 GCA_028749045.1 Cupressus sempervirens
AAAATGGTAATAATACAACACCTGATGTCAATTTTCAAGAGTTATATAGCACATGATGGCATAATACATAATGTCCTAGGGTTTGGGTAGGTCCTCCCTATACAAGAAACCCCTCATACAAACAAGCTCCTCCTCAAAGTGAAAATTTTACTCATACTCAGTTCATCAAAAACTGTGGCTTACTTGCGCCAACTCTCGCTCTCAAGTGAAAACCCACCAAACTTTACAATGAGTTCCTCCATTATTTCATATACCACCCCATTAATCTTCACCTTCCTATTATTCTAGGCATTAATGAAGTATAAGGATACATGTTCATCATACCCTTCAATGCCCTCCATGAATGAAAACAATCCACATTCCTGAAGATTAACCCATGCCACCTCACTCTTCCTAATATAGTCTTCAATCTTGTTTGGTTTAGTGTAGTCATTGGCACCCATGTCTTCACCAAGTTATATCATTAAATCCTCAGTGTTCTTTGATATTGCCTTGTTGTACAATTGGAAACTAGGGTCATTTAAAGGTATAATGTTAACAATAAATCTGGAAAGCAATCGATTCTGATCATAAACTCACAAGGCTTCACATTTTCCAATCCTCATCTAGCTTGAACATGTATGAACTATACCTCTCCCATAAAAGTTAATCATTGACAACTATGTATTGATTGAGGAGTAAGGGAATTTTCATTATTATTGTATAAAACTACTGCCTTTGTTAGATTTATTGTTCTAACTAAATCAGCGTAGATTGCCATCTAATCATATAAATAAATGTTCACAATGATGGATCCCCAAATTAACATATACACCAAATCCTTCCAAATCTTGACTTTATGAATTTTCACTCTTAGGTTCTCTCACTCACTTGGATTCACATCAATACATCTTTTGTCAATTTCATTGTATTGTACTAGAACATGTTCTCTTTCCACTATGATTTGTGTGGATGGTGGGGTGTGGTTGACATCATCCCCTTCCTTTATTCCTTTGACATTATCACCGACTTTGGATAGGTCATCTACAATACCATTGCCTTCCTGATATATGTGATCCATGTAGACATCAAGTAGCCCATTCAATAGGTTGTGAATTTCCTCAATTTCCACTTTTATCTTCTAGTTATACCTCCCAACTCCATCCTTTACAACATTAATAATAAACATCGAATTTCCCTCAACAACCAGTTAATTAATACTCTTGACTTATGTTATCCTCCCAGCAATGGCTAATCAATCAAACCTACATTTCAACCAATCTTCCAAGAGGGCGGGGGGGGAGGGACATTTCCAAATTGATGTAGTGGCATCCAAGGGTCAAGGCTATTGACTCCGATGTGGGTTTTGGTCGAGATTTACTTTAGAGGGTCATAACTTTTGACTCGGATATGGGTTTTGGCTGAAATTTTCTAGGTAGCTGCACTACAAGGTGTTATTTGGATCTTCAATAGATATTAGCTTGATAGGTGACCATTTTGAAATTTTTCTAGGAGCTTGAAATCTCATCTTGATCTCTGAAATTGGCTTTTTGTGCTTTTTCCAATTTTTTTAAAAATTTGTTTTTGTAATAAATCTAAAATCATATCTTTGACTTCATTGATTAGTTGGCAATTCATCTTGCCTTAGTTGGGGGATTTCTTGGGAAAAATCAAAATTCTTATGATGAGTTTTTAAAAATTACCAAAAATGGACAAATCTATTTTCCCCAAAAACTACCAAATATGGAAATTTTTGGAATTGTATTAAGTAGAGGTTGGTTTTCATTGTAGTGGAAGAGTAGAGTTTAATTCTAAAACATTTTTCTTTAGTCAATTTTTTAAATTATTCTTGGACAAGATTGGGTTACATCACAAACCATTTTGCTTCTAACATTGGCTTTAGAGTCGGCGAATCTTATCACCTTTAAACCTAGGTCCCAAGAATTATCCCATCTCATGCCTTGGTCTCTCTAGTGGTTCATAGGTGGTTTCCACTACTAGACATTGCTACATTCTTTCAATTTCTTGATCACTTGTTGGGTCACCACCTCGCTATAAGAAACATTGTCCCTTAAAATGTAATTGTTTTAATCCTTCCATATTTGCCACACAATATAAGTGGGGATGACTCTCCAAAATATTTTGATGTATGGTTAGTTAGAGGGACCATCCCAACAAACAAATTGATGTATTTTCTTGTTGAAGCACCACTAAGTATCCCACTAGGAGAGAACCTCCCTCCCAACCTCCATAGCAAAGGGACAATGTATGAGGAGGTTTTGTATGGATTCCGCTACATTATAACATAACACATAGAAAATAGCCAACTAGAATCCTCCCTTTTGTAAATTATCAATGGTAAGGATGGCACCGTGTAGAGTCATCCACCAAAAGAAATTTATCTATGGTAGGATCTAGGGGTGCCAAACTTTCTTCCATTCTTTCGGGATTTCACCACCTCGAGACTATAAGCATAAGAAGATTTCACTATGATCTCCCTAGAGGGGGTGAGTTTCCATATCAAAGAATCCTCCAATGGAATAAAGGGGATATGATAATTCTATAACATCTAATGAAGTTCTTCAAACAACCTCGTTCCCAGACTGTCATGATTGTAATGTTTTTTCCCAATTTGTGCTCAAGGTCAATATAGTTGAAAAAAAGATTACCATGGACCCTAATACATGACTCTCTTAGAGGTTTGAACTTGGTGTTCATGAGGGGGCCATCATGTAGCAAGTAATCTCTCCAGAAATAAACTTTGTTCCCACTCCCCACAACCCAATGAGCTCCCTTTTTCAGAATTTTTTGTGTTCTCACAATATTATTCCAATTTTTTTATTCCATAGGGAGTTTCATAGTCCAAAGATGTTGGTGCAACACTTCACCCCTGAGATACTTAGCTTTGATAATACTAAACCAAATGCTCTAGGAGCACAACAATTTCCAACCAATCTTAGCTAGGAGGGCATTATTCAAATGCCCAATTCTTCTAATTTCTAGTACCCCCATTAACTGAGGTTGGAAAAATTCCTCCTAGCTCACTAGACTTAGTATGTTGTCCTCCATTCTAGACTATAGGAAATTTCTTTGAATTTTTTTAATAATGTTTTTATATCGTCCTGCATTTTATAGAATTTTACCTTTCTAACCTACAAGCTTCATCTATAAGCATTCCACCAGCCCATTCCAAAATTGTGAGGTTACTTCTTTCACTATGAGAGGGAGACCAAGATAGGTATCTAGTAAGCACACCTTATGGCATTCCAAAATTTTGATAACTTTTCTCCTAAGGTCCTTGTTAGTATTAAAGAAATATACTTTTCTTTTTTGATAGTCTATGCATTATTCAAAAACCCTCTCATACCAATTAAGAAGCATTTTCCAATCTCTAGCTTCATGAGTAGAAGATTGGCCAAACAAGAAGGTGTCATCCATAAATTGTTTGATCACCTTTAGGGAGCTAGATGTGGTGGCCTTGATTCCTATTATCATGCCATTTCTAGATAGGGATTTTAAGTTTCTTCTCCTCACCTCTGCTACAATAATGAATAAGTAAAGCGAGAGGGGATTCCCTTGCCTAATCCCTCAAGATGAGGAAAATAAATTAAGTTTGGGGCCCCATTCACCAGGACCAAGAATTGAACAATATTAATATAAGCTTCAATAATACTAATAAATTTCTCCTTGACTTTTAATTTGATCAAAATCTCAAATAAAAATTCCCTCCTTATCTTATCATAAGCTTCAGTAATGTCAAGTTTTAGATTCATTCCTGGGTTGCCACACCTTTCCATAGAATGTAACACCTCATGGGTGGCGATGACCACATCTAGAATCTATCTACTAGGGAAAAACCCATTTTGGTATGGACCTATAAACTTATCGAGCTGGTTCTTGATATGGTTCACCATGACCTTAGAGAAGATCTTATAAATTTTCTTGTAGAGCATTATGGGTTTGAATTCCTCAAGTCATCTCGGTCTCTCCACCTTAGGTATTAACACTATGAAATTCTAGTTGAGCTCCTTAAGAAGATCACCCATTCTCACAAAATCACTTATGACATGCATAAAATTAGACTTGACACTATCCCAAAATCCATGGAAAAAAGAAGGAGGAAATCAACTTGGGCCTAGTGCTTTGAACTGGTTCATACTAAAATATAACTTTCCTCACTTCCTCTGCTATAACTCTGGTAGTCAAATCATTGTTCATCTGATCATTCACCACCAGGTGCGTAACCCTTAACATATTCTCTTAAGTGTTAATACTAATTTGACTTGGCAGGGGATTGTAGATCTCCTTAAAATATTTAGAGGCCCAATCCTCTATATCATCCTCCTCCAATATTTCCTATACATAGTTTTCTACCAATAGATTGATAGTGTTTCTATTTTTTCTTTTTCATGTTGATCTATGGAAGAAGGTAGTGTTCCTATCACCCTCCTCCAACTATTAAACTCTAGACTATTGGTTCCACAATATCTCCTCCTAGTCTAATAATACTTTCCACTTAGTTTGACATTCTTTTTCTTCATTATGATGATCTGAAGAGGAAACACCAATTTCTAGACTAGCTTGGAGGGATTCTAATTTCTTTTCAATTATCTTCTATACCTTAAAGATGTTGCAAAAAGATGCTTTGCTCCATCCTCTAACCTCTTTGTGAATTCTTTCAAGTTTCATAGCCACATAGATCATAATAGATGCTTGGGTCGATATGCTCCACCATTGGGTGACACATTCTCTAAACTCTAGGTAAGAGTGTCATATTATCACATATCTGAAGGGTCTTCTATTATTTATCTAGTTTTAGTTCCATAAGAAACAAAACATGGAATGATAAGAGATAGTCCTTGGGTAGGCATTTAAGGAGGTGTGTGGGAGAATATCCCATCCTACTGAGATAAGGACATAATCAAGCCTAGTATAATCAGATTGTTCCCCAATCTATTATTTTATAGGTATAGGAGGTTTCCTAAACATCAATATCTATCAAATCATTTCTCCCTGAAAAACCCACTAAGTGATGCATACTCTTAGAGAAGCCCTCCAATCCACCCAACTTTTCAAAAGGATGCATGGGGGTGTTAAAGTCTCTCATACAAAAAATGTTCTCTTGCATTATGGTATCACTAATTTTCATTGCTTCCTCCCATACTAGAAGCCAACCATTATGGGTATTGGGTGCATAGAAGATAAATAAGTTCTAGTTGCAAGATTTGGCATTGAAGCCCATCACTAGACAATGGGCTTTAAGAAAATTTCTCTTGTCATCATTTTGTTTGGATTCTAGACCATCACTATTCCTCCTAAAGAACCTATCCCAACAATATAATAGGACTTAGTTCCTGGCCATAGATATTCAACCACTCTATTGAGCATCTTCTCTATCATTTTTACTTCCTACAAAAGAAACATGTCAATCTTAAGTTCCATAATCTTTTGTTTGACTTCATAGTGCTTCATGGGGTTATTTAGCCCTCTCACATTCTAGCATATTATCTTCATCTTTTGTGTGTTCAGATCTTGACCAGGATCCCCTATTTCCCCTATATTATATCTTTTTTTGTCTCCTTAAGTTAGATGTTTTTAGTTTGTGCCCTCTCTACTTTCACCATTGTGCCAAAATCTTCTTTGTTACCTCCTCTTACCTTTCTTTTGGGGATAGTCAAGCCATCCTTATCTAGGATGTCAAAACTAGTTCCATTTTGGGTTGGATAATGTATTTCAATAATACCTAGTAGTGCAACCACTATAGTGCCATCCCTAAAATTTGAGAAATTTCCCTTTACCGGGGAGATGTTATGTTCTTCTATGGCCTCATAACATCCCTCCTCATCTAGGAGGTTGAAGAAGAAATTTGCCTTCACCTAATAAATTAGGTGACTTGCTTGAGCTGCAATGCATCAATCTCCCCTTCTTCAAGTTCAAAATTTACTTCACCCTCTACCATATCAGTATTGTCAATGGTCTCCCTGTCTTATGAGTTATTGAAATCCCACATTTCCAGATCCTCTTGAACTTTTTTTCCTTGGTTTGTTTCTCATCCTTTTCCAAAGGGTTCCCCTTTTCACTAGAAGAATATGGCTCTTTTGGCTCCATGATCACTAGGGTATCCCCTTTGAGCTAGTCCTTAGCATCTGAATTCTTCAAACACTATGTCACAACCACTCCACATGAGGAGACTTTCTCCTTAAGTTTTTCACTCTAACTATAATCCACAACCAAATGACCAAGCATATTATAGTTTTGGCAAAAGGGAGCTACATTTTCATACAAAATATGTTGTGACCAAGCACTCCATTTTGATTTTAGAGCCACTTTAGTTGGAAAAGGTTTATTCATCCCCACATTCACCAAAATTCTAGCAAAACCCAACTTTTTCTTGTAACTAGTGGTTAAATATACCTTAATGAAGTGTCCAAAGGAACTTCTAATCTATCTAAACACTCTCTCATCCCAATATTCTAGTGAAAGCCTGGGTAACCTGAACCAAATAGGTGCCAACCTAGATAGGTCTTGGTTAGGGAAGAACCAGAGTTTCCATCTAGTGATCATCAAACAAATGCTTTCCATAGTTCCAAAAGTTCACAAGGATGGTGTTCTGACCCATCTTGATATGAATTTGAACAGGAGGAGGGAGCATGTAATCGTCGAGACTGTTACTGATCCAAACAATTTCCATCTTGAAGAGCCCATTTCCTTACAATGTCCACATTAGGTCTAAAAGAAACAAATTTACAAACAAGGCTCAAGGAGAGTCCCGAGGAAATTGAGTCAACCATAGAATCTAAGAGAGAAATCTCGAGCCCTGTAACACCTAAAACTGATGGTGGTTTCACCATAGTCTTGGCAGGACTCTTAGATCCAACAGCCACCTCCTTCTAGTTTGGTTTTATGGGATCTATTCATAGAGGATAGGGTCCCACACATGCCAACTTATCAAAGACTCCAAGCACCTAAATGGGGTTAATACCCTGAGTAGAACAAGATTCATCTTGGGTGTTATGGGTATTAGTAGAAAGGACTAAAAAAAGGCCCAAACAATCCTACACCTTATCCAAAGGAGGAGAGAGGGGTGGGGGAGGGAGACCCCATTCCCTCAAGGATAGTGAAGGAATGCACCTAGGTTTAAATCATATGCAAAGCTGGGAAGTTGCAAAGTAGAGCAAAGCTCACACTTAGAGATAATCAAAGTCAAGTACATCAACATCATGAATGTTATGTTATTTTCTGTTACAAGGGCATAGAATTACTATTTTTCAGCTACGATTATTAAATATGATAAATTAAAATATATTCTTAATCATAAATATTTTATATTAGAAAATATTCTTTTTCAAATAGTTAAAAGATGTATAGATAATTTAAATAAAATAATTTCAGTGGTAACATTACATTTATATATAAATTAATTTTTAAATTATATATATTTTTATTAAAAACTATTTTTTGCCAAATATTTATGATCATTTTTAAATCTTAATCAAATATTTGTTAAATTATATAAAATAGCATCATTACAATTCACTAGTTTCTATTAATTCTTTTATTTTAAAATAGTAAAACTTATACAACTCATTATGTTGTAACTATTATTTTTTAAACCTAAACTATAAGACTCAAGTAGTCGAATGAAACCAGTTGATAATCAATCATTGATGGAATTACACCTTCCATTTTCAAATTTTAATATTATTGAAACTAAAGTAAATCTTGACACATAAGGAAAGCATTGACCTATACATAACTTTAAAGTAAATCTTGAAAGATAAGGAAAGCATTGACCTATACATAACTTGAGTTATTCTTTGACCTCCTCAAGTTTAACAATTAATGTAAATCTTGACCCAAAAAAAATGAATCAATAATTAATAATGATTACCATATCGAATTTCACTGAGCTATTTTACTTAGTGGAATTAAATATATTACATATTGAACAACATTACAAATTACTTTTGACTTGAATCATAATTAGGAATTAGATACGAGAGACTCAACAAGATATAACAATACATATATTAATGAAGTGTTCATGCTTGTTGATCATCTCATAGAGAATTGTGTTATGAATTCAAAATTTAGAGTAGGTCAAATTTTGCATGATTCAACTAATGTGATCCTTGTCCATCTATGATTTTCCACTACAAATAATTACATTCTAACTTCATTTGATATTCTATATTATATTTTGTTGAGCTTGTTGATTTTTTTTGTGGCAATTTATCCAATGAACACATAAAATTCTAATGACACTCTTTACCTGAAAAAATGGTGTACTCAACACTAGTGAGAGTTATGATGGCATTTCTTGTTGTAACTCTTTTATTCTCCCTGCAAGTTTCTTCTTGATATAACCTTAGGGCCTATTTGGCTTCTAGAATAGGAATACAAAATTTGGAGTAGGAAATGTATTCTATGTTTGGTACCCCAAATGGGAATAGGAATAGCATACATATTCCAATTTTGCCCCTAAAATGAGCACGTGTCCATTCAAAAAGATAATTGTTAGTAGAATAGGTCATTCCTATTCTGAATAACAATTTTCCACATTATAAGAAATTTTGGAGTCCATTTTGAATGCATAAGAGCTATAGCCTATATCATGTTTTCCTCTCATTTTACATTGCATCATTTTCTCTGGTCAACTATACATTTTAAAGGTTGAATCTGCATATTTTTCATGACAATGTTTAGTTTCAATAGGATTCAATTTGTTTAAGTTCAGTCAAAAAGAAGGAAAGCCCCATTCAAAGAAAAAAATCTCATTCCCTCCTCATTCAAAAATAAATCATCAATAGAGAACAAAATTTTCAAGAAAAAAGCACAGAACAATGAAATTTCCATTAATAAAGCTTTAAAACTACCTAATCTTAACCTTTTTGTTGAGCTCTACATTGTTTCCTACTCTCTACAACAGCAAGATTGAGGGGCTGATAAAACTAATTGTTAGGTTGTATGAAGCAAAAAAGCCCCCAAATCGATGGAGTGATAGGAAATGAACAGAATAACCTATCCACAATAGACCCCAATTTAGATTGAATCTTCTTCACAAATGATGTAGAGTACATGGATCATATCTAGGCCACTCATTTGAAGCAATCACAAAGAAAGTCTTCAAATCTAACACAAATTTCAGCTGCCCAACAATGTATTGATTCACATAGATTCATTTTATTTTTAGTGTTGTTTATCATTTTCATGAGGATTTCTTTATTTGGTTTTAGTGTAGTAGTATTTTGACAGGTTTTGAATGAAAAAATTTAGTTGTTTTGATGAGTTTCATCACTTGGGTCTCCTAGTAGTAGGATTTGATACCTTTTGAATGAATTTTCTAGTTCTTTTTATGAACTTAACCTTATTCCAATTTCGATTTTGTATAACCAAAAAAGGGATTAACATATTCTCAATCAAATTCCAGCTGAACCAAATGAGATTGGGATTGTCATTTTCCATTCCCATTCCCCATTTCTATTCCTATGCCCATTTTCTACTCTAATTTTTAATTCCTATGTCTACAACCAAATGAGCCCTAGGAATATTTGGTACCCAGAAAGTGAGTGGAATAGGCATATGTAAATTCTTAAAAAAAAAAATTCTCTATTTGTGTGCACTAAGTCAAAATTGTGAATAGGAATATATATTCATATTTTGACCCAAAATTGGGCATTTTCAATTGCACCTAAATAGGTAGAATTAGAATATATATTCCTATTCTAGTTTTATTGAGTTTAGAAAAAATAATTGTTTGGTACCATGAATTCTCATCAAATTTGGACTGAACTAAACAAGAATAGGAATATATATTCTTATTTTCTATTCTAGAATTACAATTCTAGAATATGTATACCTATTTCCATAATCTTATTTTGGCAACCAAATGGACCCTTAGCCCAGTTTGGCTGCAACAATTGCCAAATGTGATATTCATCTATGGTGGAATAAGCTCTCTTTTGGTATTCATGCATTCTTAAAATAAGTTATGGAATATCATTCAAACTTATTTGGTTGACTTGGAAGAGGAGTCAAAAGAAGCATATTCTATGTTTGGTTGGAACAATTGAAATGGGAATTGGAATAAATTTTGTTTTAAAATTTTAATAATTAAATTATTATTTATAGTTTGTTAATATTTTAAATAAAAAAGCTTTTTTATTTTAAAAAATGTAACTTTTTATTAAAATTTTAAAAGTCAAATTATTTTAATTAGCCTATATTTTATTTTTTAATTGACTTAATAAGTGAAAGATATACCACAACCTTTGAAATCAATCAAAATTCAAAGGACATATTTTATTATATATTATAAGTTTAATTATAAATTAAAGAAAATTATTTTAATGACTATAAGATCAAAACTAAAATCATTTTATTTTTAAATATATTAAAGAAAATAAAAATAAAAATAAGTCAAGATTATTAATATGATATTTAAATGATCTTTCAACATAGTTTTAATTATAAGACTAAACATGAGATTTATTTGTAAAGATAATTTTATGAAAGTTTAGAAAATATATCAAATATGATATTATTCCTTTCTGTCATTTAAAAAAAATACATGTTAAATGTTAAATAATGTTGACCTAGGTTATATCTTATGATGAATGAAGAAAATAGTCCAAAAATACATTTGAGTGGCAAAATACAATCAAATGACAAAGCCATGGACCCAACAACCCATCAAAGCGGGTTTATTAAAAACTAGAATAAGAATAAGCTATTCTTATTCTAGCTTTTTTTAGGAATTATGTTATACTCATTTTGGGGTCAAATTAGGATATGCAAAGTCTAATTCCAATTTTGTATTTTGTAAACCAACATCAAATTGGCGAATGCAGGAATTTAGATTTTCCTATTCCTGCCCAATTCTTGCAACCAAACGGGGGCTTATAAGGATGATGCAAATTATGGTCTTATTTTATTGATCTTATGCATTCTTAGGGCCTCTTAAGTTTTTAAATTGATTTCTTATATGTACAAAACATCAAAGAAATAGTATAGTAACTAAGGGTAGTAAGTTGTTCTTTTATTGAAGAAAAAACTTTTACTTTAAGTAGGGTATGTGCAAGATCATGGTGTACCAAAAAGTGGCGATCTAAAAAAACTGTAGTTCTAAAATATCTCAAGCCATTTCAAAATCTATTCCAACTTTTTTCCCACCCACCCTAATACTAAATAAAAATAATTAATATCTTTATAAGGTCTACTATATTTTTTGATACCAAACCTATATGGTCAACTTTAAAAAAATCCTAAAAATGTGCTTTTGGCCTACTTTTATGTGATTTTTACTTCAAACATGTAGCTGCTGACCTTTTTTCGACCAAAATTTGATGAAATGAAAAGGGTTTCTTAAGAATGTTCTTATCTTTCCGTAAATGTAAGGTTTGTCAAATTATGAGTTTAGTAAGTAATTATTACTTATTTTCTAATGGAGTTACGTATAAAGTGCTGACTAACACAATACTTGAAAAATAACTATAACATTCAAATGGTACAACATTTTTTAAATCCAAAATATGCATCACATTCTATGTTTCTTCTACTATAAGGGAAAAAAATGAAAAATTAAATTTTACATAGTTTTGAATTAGTTAAGGTGGTCAGACATGAGGGTTTTTTAATTCCAAAAATACTAAAGTCAAAAATTAATTATTTATTATTTATTTAGAATAAAAATATCCAAAAATATGTGTCACATCTAGGCATGAGTCTCCTACTTATATCTAGAATATTATTAAAAATATTATCATTTGATTTTGATTAAGGTGGTCAGACATATGTCTACTTCTTATTTTTGCTTTGAAACTTTTGTAATATTGCCTTAAAATTCAAAGTTTTGATCAATCAATTTTTATTTTTTTGAGATAAGTCCTAGTATTTTAGAAACTAGATTCAATTTTCTAGATATTCTTTTCTCTCAACCTTTTGATATAAAGTCAATAACAAGTAGAAAATTGCACATCAAGTTGACATAACCCTGATTTTCTAATTTTTTTATTGCCACTTAAGGGCATAGTTTGGCTGACCATGATCCTGCACATACCCAGTATTGGAGTTTATTATTCTCTTGCAGCTTCACAAATAATCTAAACAACAACAAAAAGTGCTAAAGAAATATTTTGTACAATTTTATTTCTACTTTTTAGTTGGATGTGCATTATAGAGGGGTCACTTATTTTTGGAGTAGTTTGAGGCTAAAAAAACCTCATAGATGGATCTAGAAGGCATCAAAACCCATATTTTCATATAAAGTTTGTCCATTTTGGACAACATTGATCTGGGAGGCAAAAAAATTGTCCAAAAAGCCATACGACCTCCTGCACCCATCTCAATGAGATTTTTTTGCAAAAAAGTTACCTTTCTAGCCTATAGGCCCTTTCTTAGCTAGTTGGGAATGTTTTAGGCACCACAACACCCTTCCAACCACCAATGGTAGTATTGTGGCCTACTAAAAAATTCATGGTGTTGCCGCCACTGTTGCTCCCACTAGCTGCCAACCTGCTCGCCCTTCACTTAGTCAGCTTTCACCACCAATGGCTCCACCACTTAGCCACCTATAGCCATGCCCAGACAATGCTTAGGTATAGCCTACCTCCACACCCAAGGAGCCTTTGACACTTATGACATGTCAACTATCACATCAATAAAAGGACCCACACAGTCATGTGGATGCCATGTGGCACTGCCACATGTCATGTGACATGTTCATCTTTTTTTCCTGGAATGGTCTCCGAGCTATCAATTTTAATACAATGATATGCTGATGTCAACATTGCATCATACCACCTACATGCCCTTCAGGTATGATTTTAGATTAGTTGTTGGTTTTTTGGCCTTATCTTGAGCATACGGTGGTATTCTTTTGACCCGAAAGAAGCACCAAAAAGTTGCTTACTAGAAAGAGATAATGGCATAGGAATTTATGAATTTTGACATAGTTTGGTTACATGTTTGGGCTGTCAAAGCTGGTTGTTCTATTTTTCACTCCAAAGGGCATATCTTGTGCATCCCAACTCCACTTTTTGAAAAGTGGGATTATTTTCATGGCATGAGATTTCTTCTTTTTGGACGTACTATTTGTTGTAATAGCTCTTTGATCTTTCTAATAATTGTTGATATCATTTGTAAGAATTTTTATGCAAACACACTAAGATAAAGTGCCACTACTTGCATTTTGGGATCTTTCTCATCATTGTGAGTTATTGTAGCTACACTACATTATTAAGTGCCATGGGGGATAGTTGTTTTCCTTTTTGTGCCATCTTCTTTCATCAAGTGAGTGTCCCTTCTAAAATTAGCCCCATGATGTGTCAATAATACATGCCTTTATGGGTGTCTGTACCTATTCCTCACTCTCAATGTTCTTGGTTCTTTCTTTTTACAAGAGTTATTGGTCCACTTTCTCATTCTTCTATCACCTCACCCTTGTTAACATTGGCAGGGGGGGTGGGGGGTTCTTCTATTGTTTCTCATGCTTCCTTAGTTTGATTGATCATCTCTTCAGGCTTTGGTGTTTCAGTTCATCTATATCTTCGAGTTTAGTTATTTGCCTTTTTGTGTCTCCTAATTTGATGAAAATTATATCCTTCTCTACTTGGTTAGGTTCTATTTTAGTGGAGGTTCTTCAAATCAAAAGTTACTTTCAACAAAGCTTTCTGAGTTCTTCATGCTTCAATGATGTATCTTTGTCATTTCTCTTTGTTCTTATTTTTTTGGAACAATCCTCTAGTTGGATACTTCTGCAGTCCTTCACTAGGTTTTCAACTATCTCTTTTTGGAGTAGAGTTTTTCCCACTGGGTTTTCTCCATTTCTCTATTTCATAGAGATTTGGTTGTGATTGGGTACCTTATCAGGCCTTGTTGTTGGGACGCAAATTTTCTTTGAATATTACATTGTAGTTTCCTTGCTCTTTCTACATTGTTTGTAACTGCATTGTTGCTCATCTTAAGGGGGCATATTTGAGAAAAAGTTTAATTTTCTTTCATTAATTAAATTATCTTTTCTCCCATCTTAAGATTTCTCTTTATGCACTTTTACATTAACATTCAATAATTAATTAGTTATTATTAAAAGGCTTTTACCTTTTAGGTTACCCTTTTTGGGTTTCGATCTCCTTTTATAAGGATAGATTGTATGTAAGTATCTTTTATCTTTTCATCTTCTATGAATACAATTTGCATATTTTCAGAGCAAACCATCACCTCTTCTTGTCTTTTTCTTAACTCTGACAGGTTTTTTACATGTAGGTATTTGTCAAGCTTTGTGCATTTGTTTTGCATATTTCTCAAATCCTTCAACACTAAGCTAAAATATTTCATAACATGAACAAAAATTAATGAAAAACACTGTTGCAAGTACACTTTGTAGTTTTAGAGATATTTATTTATGCACGTTATCCACATTATCAAGCCTAATAACCTCGATAATAAAATTTGACAAAATTATAAATTTGACATGATAGTCAGTGACATGCCCTTGAAGCTTTATGAAGGAGAACAAGAAGTAGGCACCAATAATTAAAAAGAAAGGTAAGAACCAACCCACTCCTATCTCAATTGATGGCATTGTGAATGAAATTGTAGATAATGTTAACTATGATACAATAAAGAATAGGTATTTAAAATTTAAATAGGAGGATAATAATAAGTTTATTAGCATAATAATATTTAGGATGAGAGAATATAGTTAAGGACCCCAAAAACACTTAGAAATAAATTTCCAATTAATTTAATATCAATCATAAGAAAGAAATGGCAAGCTAGAACTTTCAAATTCAAAGGGTTACTGGATGATACACTGGCACAAGTTAGGCCATAATATGTTCAGTAAGAAAGGAAAACATATGTGGAAGCCTAGAAGGATGAATTTTCCATAAAGGAAAAAATAGCTCTAATAAATAGAGGTAGAGAGAATGATACATTCAAACAAGCAATAAAATTTTGAAAAGATATGATAGAATATCTAGAAGATTTTAACAAGGAAAAGGAAGAGAAATAAAAAGTTCAACCACATGCTCATAATAATAAAAAACATAAAATAATTTTGCAAAAAGAAAAGAAAAAGAATATGAAGCCAGTCGGATCCAAGAAAATTGTAGAGGAAAAGGAATATGTAGAAGGGTTGTCAAAAATACTAGTAAACTATAAGCCCCCAACATCACTTAGGTGAGAGGAACACACAATTTCTTAACACTTGGATGGTTGTTAGAGAGAAAAAAATCACCAGAGTTAATTAATTGACCTAGGGCTATGCCCAAGGAGAAGGAAAAGTTCACAACATAAGAAAAGTCTCCCAAAAGGGACTACATAGAGAAGATGGGTGAAATAAAGGAAAAGATACGCAAAGAAGCCTCACTCTACAAATCATCACTGTGAATAGGGAAAAAATCAACAATAGAAACTAGCCTACATATCCTGGGGACTCAACTAGAATAGGAAAACATTTCTAAGATCAACTTGATCTTGATAGATATAAGACTCTATAAATGCAAGTTAAAACATCCAAGGAGGAAATATATGAACAAAAAAAATAAGTACAAGAGGAGAAGGATTCCCATTAAAAATTAAGGAATGCTTTAGACTCACAAAAAAAATGCATGAGATAGACTAAAACTGAGCCACCAGTTGAAGATGAGACTCAAGGTGTAGATACTCAAGTGTCAACAAGAGAGAAAAGTCCTAAAAAGGGATTGGATAATAGATAAAAAGAAATTTCTGAAAAGGAATGAGGCTCTTGAACAAGACAAAACTATAGCTCACCCAAAAAAGGAACAATAATAGAAAGGTGAACAATCTATCAATGTGAGACAAAAGAAAGGTCCAAGATGATATAAGGAGTATCTCATGCAAGGATAACTTTAAGAAACCACTCCTGAAAAGAATGCCTAAAATGCTAGCGAATCCAAGATTTTGTGGGTGGGAAAATTTTAATGTCAAGGGCAATTTTTTTGTCCCATGTAGGGAAATAAAATATTATATGTTGGCAACTTTTTTCTTACTCGAGCAAAAATCATTTTAAATGTGGCAAAATAATTATTTTTCTTGCTAACAGATAAATAAATGATGGCTATTTTTTCCCTTACTAAAAATGAATTAATCATGTCAAAGGAAAATTACTTGTTTTGTAGGAAAATGAATAATAATTGTTTTGGCTAATCTTTAGTGATAAACTGAAAAATTGTTTAATCTAAAAGTGAATTTGCATGTGTATTAGCTAGTGATTGTACTAACTAGTCTACTGAGTGGTCACATCAATTTGTGTATTGTCTGAGGTCTATTATTAATAATATTTTTATGTAGGTCTCACCATTACCAAGTTCGCTATCGTCACTTTTGTATCATTAATACAATAGTTTTATCAATTGTTGATTAATTAGAGATCAATGATAGAAGGTGCATTTCAGGGCAAGTTGCTTGAAAAGAACCAGAGAAGCATGAAATTCTTCAAAATGGAGACACGTGGAAAATTTTGTATGAAAACCATTAACTGGAATGTAGTGAACATCACATCAAGATTAAAATCATAAGTGTGCTACTGATAGTTACAATTATCACAGTCCATTTACAACCACCTTGGCAGGCACTCCAATTATCTGACATTAATGCGAGTACATTTTGTACACCTAAAAATTAATAGGAATACAAAAAAAAAAAAGATATCAAAGATCGTGAATGCCAAAATATTTAATGCAATTGTGATTAAATAGCCTCTTTAGTTCATCTTTCATTATAATTTCTCAAATTCTTCAATTTGAATTCAATTTCTAGAGTCTCTTAGTCATGGATACACAAATTCACCTAAAATGCACTATAATTGGTCTACAAAATCTCTTTTTGGGCATGATACCTGACAATGTCCAAGGTCCTTTTATACACCATGCTTTATTCATGGTCCTCAGCCATGAATTCTTAAGAAATTATAAGAGGTACCATGTGTCCATAGATATTACCTCCCACTTACTTGCATCTCTTCTCGACCCTAGAGGCAATCAAGTAGACATTCTCATGCTTCTGCATAATATTTTTAAGGAAACATTTTAAGAAGTATTGGTCGAGCAGGTATCGAGGCTAGGCATTGGCATCCCATTTACATATGTAGTAGACAAGTGTTGGGACCAAGGCATATGGAGCATTGTATAGAAGCATCCATTCCTTCTCAACATGAATGAATGACAATTGACTCACCATCAAAAGTGGGCATGGCACAGGAGGGATTTTCTATAAAAGTGGTTGTTCTTGGATGATGTCAACGAGACCGCCTTCACATGGGTTAACAAGTTTAGTGACATCATCTTCTCCAAGAGACTCCTCACGGAAGAGCTTGCAGACCTTTCTAATTGAAGGCTTCAAGCCCTCGACCCCTCAGCCTATTGATACTCCCACCCTCCCTATTCCCTAGTTCCATGTTCCTTGTTTCTTGAATCTAGTTTCCTTGACCCTTTCCCTTTGGAAGAAAAATGTCTTTAAGATATCTGTTTTTCTTCGGATTGGGCCTTGCCCTTTAATGTAAATTATGAAATAGTAAAACTAGGATAATTTAATCAACTATTTTGAATATCTATGCTATGAATTAGTATTATGTACATTTTATACTATCAAATATTATCAATGAAAATAATAGTTTTTGGCTTCTAAAAATCATTGTTCCTATTAGTCTGTGACTCTATTATTTTAAAAAAAAACTGTTAATAGTTATAAAGTTAGACTTAGGATTTAGAAAAAAAGGGGTTTCAACAATCCCTTTATGGTTTCATATTTGATTAACGATTTTTAGTAAAAAAGTTATTCAATTGAAAATTATTTGATGAAAATTTATAAATCTGTAACATGTGTATGTCTGTCCTCTAAATTTCAAAACCTATAAAATTTGATAATAAATCAATGCAGGGGCCAGGGCCATGCAAGTTAATAGTTATTGGTCATAATAGTTTTAAAAATTATTAATTTATTTAGAAATATTAAATAAATAAATAAAATAGCTTTCTAAAGTTAAACTTATGATACCTGTAACATAATGAATCATGAATCATGAATCCTGATCAATGATCATGCAATTTAAATTGTATAGATAATATTGAAATTTGATTTGAAAATAAAATGTTTAAATTATAACTTATATGTAAATGTTCATATAAAATATTGAATATTAATTAATTTATTCATTTCTTCCTATTTTGAAATGTAAATTTATTTAAATATCATGAGCATCGTAATATTTTTGACTTTTAATAGTATTTTGAATTAAATTAAAAATGCCATAGTTATTTGAATTTAAATTAAGTTATCACTTATCATTATCAAGCTGAAGCAATTTAGAAAATATTGATTATAATCTAAATCAATTTTAATTAAGTAAAAATGCTACGATTATTAAATCAAGTTATCATTATCAAGTGATCTGTGATCGATGAATGATAATTGATTACAATTTATAGATTATAATTTTATATTTATTAAAATTCAACATTTCATTAATTTTACATGTTTAATTTTATTCATCCAAATCATGGATTTTGGAAACTGTCAAGAACTTCAAATAATTTGTATGTTTGCAACTAGTTATTGTACTTTGTGATTTAAGTTTTAATTTGCATTGTGCAGCAATGATATGTGGGATAGGAACTAGTAGTCATGAGGGCTAACTTTGTCAACATGTAGTTGCTACATGGGATATCATAAGACCTTCATTTTTTTCTAGAAATGTAAAATGGATATTGAACTACCTACATGATACAACTAAGGTTTGAAGTTGTGACTCATCACACAACTCATTAAAATAGTGCACCTAGTGAGATGTGTCCAAAAATGACTTTTTAAACATTCAACCAAAGCTTAATCTAAAAATATCTAATAATTGAATAAAAAATTATTATTTTTTGTTAATAGAATATTGTATAACTATATGAAATGTAACATATATGTATCTTAAATGGACCAAATAGTTATTATTAATCATAAATATTTGTTATATATAACTTTTATATATAGCACAAAATGGCGAATATGTCATCAACAAAAAATTATTTGTTGTTATAAAAATAACACATTATTATATAAAATACAACCTATAACCAACGCAAAGGGACCATTAGTTGAAAACTAAATTTTTTTCAAAATCTCACACATTTCATAAGAAAATGTAAAGCTTTTATTCATATTCACCTTTTATATTTGTGATGAGACATATTATTGATATGATTTACCCTATTCATATACATTGCTACCCCAATAGTTGTACACATAATAGTAGTATTTGTACACTAAGATATCAATGCTTATTTAGTTGAGCATATTATGTTTTGAGTGACACACATATATAAAATAGCTATGATATTTTATTTGAGACAAAAAAATTATTTATTTCACTCATTAGTGAATTCATATATTTATTTTTTCTATAACATTTATAAGTTTTCATGTGTTCAAGTATTGGTATTTTTTTAATCAAAATTTGGATTTTTTATATGTACAAATAGATCAATTAATTACAATATATAGTTAAAATGTGTTGGAAGATTGGAATCTACGTTCATTGTTCACAATATGGAGATCTACTAGTGGACCCCACTCAAATATTGGGTCCTCTCCCCTCAATTATAATTTAGATAATTATTATTAGTTATGTGAAAGGTTTAACAATTCACAATTTGATTTGGACCATTCAATAAATGATAGATCAATGACCGCAGTTCTATTTTGGGCCAAATTCTAAAAGATTAAAGATAAGTTTTGTTTCTACCTAAAATCAGGACATGTGTATTCGAAGATTGTTTATTATACTTTATAGTTATCACCTAATTGTTGATTAAAAGCAAGATCAATGGCCCGAGATGAATTTCAGACCAATTTGGGGAATATTTTCCCATGTGCCTAGATTCATCTAGAATCATGTCATATGTCTAGTAATTGTAAAGCTCGATTAAGTGTCAGGACTTGGTTGATAATAATTATTATTATATTTAATATTTTTTAAAAAAAATTACTTAATCCTGACTCAGCGAATGTTATATAAAAGATAGATCAATGACCCAGGATGAATTTCGGGTAAAATTTGAGAATGCTATCAATGTTGTTAAGAAACATCCAGAATCGTGATAGGTGTCCTTGACAAGTATCATGATTTTTGATGACTCTTGACAACAATGATAGCATTCCACAAATTGACCCAAAAATCATATCGATTATTACGTTAAATTTTTATTATTTAATTTATTTAAAATAAACAAATTTAAAAATTCAAATGTATATTAATGTAATTAATTTTTACCTTTTATTATTATATTTATGTACATTATCGAGTCTTGATGTCATTTACATGTGTATTGCACATAGTATTAGTAAAGTACTTAAAATAATTAATTACCCAATACTTATGTTTTAACTTTTAACTATTAAACTTTTATGTTTTTAGAGTATAAAGTTCATAGTTCTCAAAGTTGCAAGTCTGATATGATAGGGTTTTCAAATTTCAAAATTTCAAAAGACTAACTAAATTCCATTGTGTTCTGAAGACTAAAACTATGAAACTTGAGTATAACAAGACAACACAAATTATCTAACTATCTTCTAGCACCAGTATTATCGAATCTCAATTCTTGATTTTGGGTATTCAAACATTTTTTAAAAAATCAATGCAATTTATAGCCATAGAAATCTTGATTCTTATTTTCTTAGGTTTACACTTTACAATATCTTTAAATAGGGCTTGAAGAAGAATTTTGTGTAATAACCAGTTGTAGGCATGGGAAAAACAATGTAAAAAAACCTTCTGTATGAGTGCAAGCATAAAGGAATAGAAAGGCATTATAGAACTTCAATTTGGGAAAGTGCTACAAACCGCAGGTTTCACTGATGAATGTCATGATATTTTTTATCTTGTTATCCATGAAGATTTGAGAATTATGCAAATTAGACATTCATTATTTAATAACTGGAAAGATCCACAAAAGGGGATAAATTATTACAAATATAACAAAAGAATTCATGCACATACAAATAAACTAGCTACTTTGGTTACTGGATTAGCAAACCTTGTTGTACCCGAAGTATTCCCTTGCCTTGAAATTGTAATACTATGCACTCAGAATTATGATAAAATTAGAAAGACAATTGTAAACCAAAACACTTAGGAGGAAATTTTATCCATACCTAAGAGTGATGGTTTTCACTTTGTTAGACCTAAGGCTAGGGTTTAAACCAAAAAGCTTTAACGAATGCATTGACTTGGATAAACTAGCACATGCTTATGAAAAATTGGATAGAGTTTTTCAAGATTCATATATTAAGGGTTTAATAACCTCAGAGTTGTCTACTGATCATACTATTGTTACTATTACACTAGACATAGACCATAAGCCTCCTTATCATTATGATATTTTTGTGCCATGGATTCAAACTACCATTTCTTTGTTATTATTTTTTCTCGGATTGCATAGTAACAATGAAGTGTGGGAAAATGCTCTTGAAATAATTTATAATATCCATTGTTGAGGTTAATCAATTGAGAAGGTAGATGTAAGATATAATTTTGTTCAACACATTGTTGAATCTATGCAAGAACAATTACTAATGATTAAAGAAAGTACAAGTACAAGAAAGATGAAAACATTTAGGTTCACAAGTTACTTGTGCTATCTTATTCTAGCAAAGCATCATTGAATATTTGAGACAGAGAGCAATAAGCTTGATATTGAGGTCTATAAATTTGAGTAGAAAACCTAGAAAAAACAAGAGACTTCAATTCTAATATATGAGTGGACAGAAAAGATGAGGATGACTAGTAAAAATAATATCTAAAACCATTTTCTAGACTTCTTTTTGGCACCTATTTACCAAAAAATCATAGGCACTTTGATTCCTAGATTTCCTGTGTCTTGTAAAGATTACATTCAACTAGGAAGTCAAATTCAATTGACTGACTAATTCTTCATGGAAGAGTACACTATCTTAAGGTTTTACAATTCAGCGATTGAACCATGAAAACTTCAAATGCATGTTATACAAAGAGTTTTAGCACTAGAATATATATGACAAATGGAGAGCATAGATGAACATTTTACTAGACATCAAAAGAAAATGATATTTCCTTCCTTGCCTTTTGCAATTGGAGACCTCATATTTGAGAGGAAGGCTTTCAAAGTGGCAAATGAATTGGTAAAACATTTTGGCTTTGATTTTTTCAGTCATTGGAATTATGATCCACTAAACATAATAAAAAAAATATTTATTGCCAATGAGAACTCCACAAGAAAATAATAACATTAGGAGATGTCATTAATAGAAAAGTTTAAAAATATGGATTTGTGGGCTGAGGTTAAGAAAGAGATGGAGAAACATGCAACAGAGAATAATATTTTAATGCAAGAATTGTCATCCCAAATTATGAAATTTCACTTATCAAAGTCACACAAATCAAAGCCTCTAACATACTTAAATTTCTACAAGAAATCATCTCAACCTTCTAAGAATTCTATGCTAAAAGAAATCAAAGGGGCATGCAAATCTAAATTATGGTGTCAAACCAAGATGATTGATTTTTGGAAAATGAGGCAAAATTTGGGTGAACCAAAGACCCTAGTAGGTTTTGAGGAAATTGATGAGGATGAAGTTTTCAAAAATTATTGGAATAAAGAGCATCCAACTATACTATATGAATTCAACAATTGTAGTGACAATGATAGTAAAAGATAGAAGGACCTCGAGTCTAATGGAGACATTCAAGGTATTTAGAATTCCAGGTCAACCAGGGGTAGGCATATTGCTAATCTTTAAATGAATGATTCTATTAAACAAACATATAATAAAGGGGCAACTACAATACAAAAAATGGTTTATGCAAGTATAGGGCCCATTGGTGCAAGTGGTAAAGGGATTTGCAATCCAATTCTAGTACCAGACACACCCAAAAGAGGAAGTAAACCAATCATCAGACTCTCTAATGAGATTGAAGATGATTCATCTAGAAAGGGCAAAAAATATTATGCTTTTTCTTTTGAAGGTCATCCCAACACAATATTTTTTAAATCTTCAAATCTTGTTGTAGTTGATCTAGCTAGCACTGGCACTAGAACTAGCATGAATGAACCTTGTGAGAAAAAGAAAAATGTTATGATAATTACAATGCAAGAAATTTTAGTGGTTATTTCAAAAATGTATGTACCTATAGCTTCTATACAAAACCATGAAAAATATTCCTAAAACACTAGGATTTGGAATGGGTCATCTTCAGTATGTTGGCAAGCTCAAAATACAAGTTTAGGTGGAGTATGTTTAACTAGAGTTGGGGAAGCATACAAAAATACAACTGATAATGTTAGTTTGTGACTCCCTACTCATGGGAAGTGCCTCCAAATTGTGTTGAAGTTCATCCTCGACTGAGATATCAGGTTCACCAACTTGAGCTTCTTCAATATGGTCTCCAACTTGTGATGAATGCCCTTTTTCAATAAGCATTGGAGATCTAATTTTTGAATCTTTTAGGTTGCCAACATTTCCACCACCAAAATATGTGGATATGGTTTTGCATTTTGGAAATGGTGGCCTCTCTTGGCTTTTAGGGATCCTACCAGAACCCTTGTTACCCCTCTTGTTTGACATTGCAAACCAATAAAGGCTGTAAAAAATAAATCAACTTAGTTGTTGAACAAAAGACTCAAAGAGTGATTAGTCAAATACTGTGATAGTAGACTACTTAGACTACATATAATAACAATAATATGATTCATTCTCATAAAAAGGGTACTACTGCTATGGGACTACCCAATAAAATTTGCAAACCTATCTTAGCATATGAGATGTCTAGTCACCAATAGACACTAGATAGTAAAACTAAAAAATAACTAGTATTAGTACTAATATCCACATAAAAAATAAATTAAAATTCACTTAACATTTACAAAAATCACGGTCCACGAGTCAATGGGCAATGGACTCAACACTTCGAAACTTTGGCTAGAATAAGAAATACTAGTATCTAGACCAAAAAAGAGTAAACTATGTAGAATAATAATATCTTATAGTCCAATTTTTGTTGGTGAATTATGTGGGATTAACAAGTGAGAATGTAAAATATAGGAGAAATGCACCTTCCTATGCAAGCCCACAATAGGAAATAGTTGGCCAAATGGGGCTGGTGGTCGACACACATCGGGAAAATGGTAGGCAATGCCCAACCCAAGGGAAAATTATTTAGTTGTAGTAATGGCAAAAGAATCTTGTCCAATAAGAAACAACATGCAAAGGATTGAAAAAAAATTAAATGTATCCAAAATGTATATTACATTGGTGATTGGACTAAAATTTTTGAAAAATCATGTGATAACTAATAATCAACTACCATGGGTATTGGACCCAAATCTGATAAATATCTAGCAACATAGTTGACCTACATTACATGCGATATTCACCAAATGATGATCGACCCATGAGATGGGATTTCCAAATGGAAAAGATTCACCACTATAGTAATCTCCAATCACATGGACAAGAAGTTTCAAAATGAAATCCAAGTCCATCAAAAGGAGGATGCATATGATATGAAGAGACAATGAGCATCGAATGAAAATGAGGAAAAAGGCTTGAAGAATGACATCCTCATCATCATCTTCTAGTTGTGAAAATGAAGGGACATTGTTTAAATGTGATGTTAGAAATATAGCTAGAAATTAGACATGATCAAACAAGAAATAGATAAAAAGGTAAACTTGATTAAATGAAGGTGAAAGAAATTGGTAAATACTACAAATTGCTTTGTAAATTTATATTACTTGTACAATTCAGAAAGAGGCATAAGGAAACCTTGAAACTGGTAAAAACTATTGATGTGATCATGGGAATAATTATAAACACTAACTTTGATGCCAATACAAACCTTATAATTCATTTAGCTCAAATTGCATACAATGCTGACATTGATAAAATTAAAAGTGAGATTGTGGAGGAAAAATAAAAAATAAAATCTCATGCAAATTCTTCAGAAAATATAACTAAAATTAACAATAAAAAAGTATCAGTGAAGAATGCTCAACATAATCTTAAGTTTCTATAGAGTAGATTTTATTCTATGAATATTTCAACAATAGAATAAACAATAAAGGTCCAAGAGGAAATTCATCTAATTAATAGAATCAAGAATGAACAAGATAAAAACACTCTAAACCTCTTCAAGTTGCAATACTTTCTTTCACCCCTACTTTGAATTATATAGGAGCACATAAAGGATGTAGAGATACAACTAGTTAAATGACCCATGACTACATTAGATGAAACTAAGGAACATTTGGAAGATGTAAAGGCTAAGACATTTTTTCTCACAAATCTAAAAGACTTGTGGTAGGCATAGCTAGACCATGTTTTATCCTATTACTAGGAAATATTATGACCTTGATGGATATACATTATTTCATTGATGAAAAGAAATTTGTTTAGGAAAAAGGAGAAGAGTAATTGTGAGAAGAAAGTGAAGTGAGAAGGAGGAGAAGTAACACGGAGTAGAAGAAAGAAGGAAATTACACAAGGGGAAGGAGACTCAAGAAGATGGAAGAAATTGGATAAGTAAAAAGGAATGCACATAAGGTGAAGTGTATGATAGAATGGTAAAGGAGAAAATGAGGAATTGAAGTATTCTTTTCTGAAATAAGTCCACATGGATGTAAAATCATCTATTGGTACCATTGAAGGAATGAAGAAGGAACCATTGAAGGTCAAAGCCTATGATTATAAAGTCAAGGATATTCAAATTTTTTTCCATCAATACCTAAGGTGGAGATTGTTGGACTTGAAGAGTCATGCTATTTGGATATACAAAAATTGATAACTAATATGTAGTATCAAAAGGACCTGAAGTTTCGTCATTGATTAGCAAATGGTTGATAGAGGATGGGACACTACAAGACAATAGCACCACGGGTATACTAATGCACCTATTATTTTATAGAATTTAATAGTCAAATCTATAACTAGTATAAAAAATTTATGAAAATAGAGAATAGATCATCTCTAAAGAGTCAACTAGGATGTGACGAGAAAAAATGATGACCAACAAATGTTGTGACATTAACATAGGTCAAAGAAACTTAACAACTCAAGGACAATAGTCTAGATGTACACTCACAAGAAGATAAATAGGCCTATGAGTAGGCACCTATGAATAAGAAATCCTGACTATTTTGTTGCAAGATATCCTATGGAATTCAAGATTTTAGTGGAATGATTTCTAGAGTTTTGACACCTAGTACATGGAGAACATATATAATTTGGGAACCTCATTATTTTGATTTTTAGATATTAGTTATCATTTTTGTTGAGAATATTGTGGAAAATAAGAGATATGTTCAACAAAGAAGATAACTAGCCACTACAAAATGGAGCCTCCAAATAGGGTAGAGTAGAAAGTGAAAAGGTGATATAGTTGGTATAAAAGGGGAAGCCAACACAATGAGAGAAGATCAAGCTATAGTCAAGCTATACATTGGAGATATACAAATGAGGGCATGTCTCTTATTTAGATCAACACTTTTGATTTCTTTCTTGAAATTGTCATCAACTATAAACTCTTGAATGGGCATGCTTCAATAGAAAGCATATTATAGATCCTCTAACGAGTAACTTCCTGGAAGGATTGTTGTAAATCCTTAAATAACAAGGCATCTTTGAAAGGATTTTGTAATCTTAATAGGTTGATATCATTCATAACTAGATGTGTTGTGAGAAAGAACAGATGTAGCCCCTAGCTAAGAAACCTTTTATCTACAGTAAAAGGATAGTGGGTATATTAAATCCTCTATGATTTTCATCCTCTAATCAAGGGTTTTTACTTACAAAATATATGTGTAACTTGATGTATGCATTTTTGTATGAGATCGCATAATTTTATCTTACTACCTTTGTCATTGTGATATTAGATAAGTGGGTGTTGTCTAGTTTATTCAAAAGAATAGTTTAGAATCCCACTAGGAGAATTCATATTGATTCATATTAATTAATAGTTAGTTCTTCATGCCCTAGGCACTATCTCAATATGATAAGTAGGCGGAGACTATTAACAATAGCTTAAAATTTATCTTCAGTGAAATTTGAATAATTCTATAAATGATTATCAAAGCTCTATGAATTATCCCAAGATTATGAGTACAATAAATTTGAACTTTGTATGGTTATGAGATTCAAAAAATATAGTATACATGTGAATTGAATTTATTTAGGAGTACCCTACGATTTTTAACATCAGAGTTATTAATGATGCCTGTTATTTATTTATGTAGAATAACGTTATCATATTGTATAATAAATTAATTTTTATCTATATTGATCATGACTACTTTTCAATACTAGATATGAAAACATTTATGGAATATTCTTTTTCTTATAGATTCATTATATATTAGTTTGCAAGAATAGTCTTGTCAAGAACTCTCCTCCTATGAAACTAATTTTTAAATTATAAAATACAAATATATATCCATGAGGTCAAGAGAAGAATATATATATATATATATATATATATATATATATATATATATATATATATATATGTATATGTATGTATATATATGTATATGTATGTATATATATGTATATGTATGTATATGTATGTATATATATGTATATGTATGTATATATATGTATATATATGTATATATATGTATATATATGTATATATATACATATATATACATATATATACATATATACATACATATATATATATACATATATACATATATATACATATATACATACATATATATATACATATATACATATATACATACATATACATATATACATATGTACATATATACATATATACATATGTACATATATACATATATACATATATATATATATATATGTATGTATATATATATATATATGTATATATATATATATATATATATATATATATATATATATATATATGTATAAATCCATGAGGTCAAGAGAAGAACATATCTATAAATTTAGTTTTTTTAAATTATTTTTTTTGATATAAGATAGTTAATTGTTATGAGAGTTGATTAACAATTAATTAATAGATTTTTCATTTCAAAGAGAAAAAAAAAATAGTAGTTACAAAATATCTTGAAGGATAGAACCTATTTTTTTCTTCTTTTAACAAGTTTATGTAAATAAAATGAAATTCTGATAGTAACAAAATTATGGATAACTATTTGGCATAATTCTCTGGTAAAATCAAGTCCTAAATCAAGAAAAGTATATATATTTAGACAACTAGCTAGTAGTGGATTGTATCTACTATAAGTTATATAATATAAACTTTTGAGAAAAATTTAACTATTGTAGTCATTGATTATTAATCTCCTATCGTAAATGATTATTAAACTACCGAAAATAAATTCCTAGCTAATATCAAAAAATAACACAACTACAACTTCACTTATAAAATATGAAAAGAAATGCGAAAGACAATGAATACAATATTTTCGAACAAATTGTCCCTAAAAAAACCACTAAGGGAAAACCAGTTCTACAGATGAGAAATTATATTAAACTTTAGCAAATCAAGAGATATAAAATTCCTTGCCTCTTACTGGCAGAATTTGGACAACCTCCTAATTTATCCCGCAAATATTCCCATTGCTATTCCCATGCTAACATTGCGCCCTTGCTAACACTGCAAGACTGTTTGCTAACACTGCAAACGTTTCTCCAAACTTCATGTTCTCCAAATGCCCCCCTAACCTCCTTTTATACTACTCCTGTTGGTAAACCAATGGCCAAGATTGATTTACAATCAACGGTTGAGATTAAAACAACTTAACAACCCTAACCAAGTCGGTTTCTAGTTGTTTACAAAAGTGGTCAATTAATTAACAAATATTTGTTTCTAATCTAACCAATTAGTTAGCAAAACAATTACTTACTAAATAATAGCAAATGGAAAAACAACTATCCAAAGCTAACAAAACTAACACTCCCTCTTAGCGAGGAAGTTGTTCTGCAGGACACCTAACTTATCTCTAAAGAAGATAAATTTTTCCTTCCCCAATGCCTTAGTCAGAATGTCTACTACCTGCTCCTTTGTAGGTATGTACTGTACCTGAAAAACTCCCCTTTGTACACAATCTTTGATGAAGTGATATTTGATATCTATATGTTTAGACCTATCATGAAACACTAGATTCTCAGACAACTTGATGCAACTCTGAGTGTCACAATATATCACAGTAGTCTCAACCTTCTGACCAAACAAGGCTACTAACAACTTCTGAAGCCATATAGCTTCACATGTCACCATGCTAGCTACTATGTATTCTGCTTCTGCTGAACTTAGAGCCACAGACTTCTGCTTCCTGCTGAACCAAGATACAACTCCTGATCCCAAGCTGAAATAACACCCTAAAGTGGTCTTTTTATCTATTGTACTTCTTGCCCAATTTGCATCAGTATAGCCTATCAACCTGATACCTTCACCTTGAACATATCTGATCCCATAATTGACTGTACCATGCAAGTAATGTAGTACATGCTTAGTCGCTATCCAATGCATTCTCTTTGGTTCAACCATGAATTGACTAAGAGAGTTTACTACAAATGCTATATCTGGTATAGTGTTGACCAAATACATAAGTGAACCAATCAACTATCTATATAAAGTGGGATCTACATCCTTCTCTTTAGATGTATCTACCTTCCTCCAATTTGTAATCATGGGTTTAGACATGGCTTTTCAATCCTCCATCTTGAATTTCTTCAAGATTTCAATGCAATATTTTTGTTGACCAAGGAAAATCTCCCCATTTGTCTACCACACTTCGATGCCTAGAAAGTAGTGCATAAGTCCTAAATCCTTCATCTCAAACTCTTCTGCAAGGTTCCTCTTGCAATCCACTATGAGCCCTAGTGAACCTATAAGAAATAGGTCATCCAAATAAAGAACAAGAATGAGAATCTCACCCCTAACCATCAAGTAGTAGAGGCTAGCATCTTCTTCACTCTTCACAAAGCCCATTTTCTGCAAGTATGTGTCAATGCGCTCATACCACGCTCTAGGAGCCTGCTTGAGTCCATACAATGCTTTCTTCAATCTGCACATGTGGGTCTCTTTGCTATGTGCTACAAAGCCTTCTGGTTGTTCTATGTATAGCTAGAAGGTTCACTCTCTACCAACTGACTAACTAATGCTAGATAGTTATTGAACTTGGTTGGTTGTCTTTGCTATCTAGTACTCTTCCTAAGAGCTCCCCCAAACTCTTGAGTATCCCTTCGTGTATCTGGAACCTCATGGTTCCTGCTACCAACTATAGAGGATGAAATGTCAACCTCTAAGTCTTCTAGATGCATTTCCTATTGCACCTGTTGCTCCATACTCTATGAATCTTCACTAACTGAGTCTACACTCATACTGGTAACTGTACTTGAGCTTTTTTGCTTTTGACTTGGTCTTGGAGCTTTTGTTGTCTACTTAATCTGATCATCTACTGGAAAATCTCTGGATCTCCTAAATGCCTTGCCCTCCATGAACTTGACATCTCGTTTGACAATAATTCTTTGAGTCCCCAGAATGAAAATCCTGTATGCCTTTGAGGTCTCATTGTACCCAACACCCCCTCTCTGCAGTCTGATCTAACTTTGTACGTGTATCTCCAGGAATATGGCAATATGCCAAACTCCCAAATATCTTGAAGTGACTAACATCTAGCTTTTTCCCTGTGAAAGCCTCCTATGGTGTCATCTTCCCTAGCACCTTGTGTGGAACTCTATTCTGAATGTAGATTTTTTTATTACACACCTCTACCCATAAGTAATGGGGCATGTCCTGGTCATGTAGCATAGCTCTTGCTACCTCTAATATAGAACAGTTCTTCGTCTCAGCAACTCCATTCTGCTATGGATTGTAAGGAACAGTCCATTCTCTCTTTGATTCCTTCTCTGGTACAAAACTTTTGGAAGACATTTCCTTTGTACTTGCCTCCATTGTCTAACAGAAGAACCTTTATCTTCTTTCCTGTCGAATTCTCCACAAGAGCCTTGAACTCTTGGAATCGACTGAAAACCTGATCCTTAGTCTTCAAGAAGTATATCCAGGTCTTTCTAGAGAAATCATCAATAAAAGTAACATAGTACTCATATCCACTGAGATATTTTGTCGACATTGGTCCACAAACTTAGTTTAGTATCTCACGAAGCAATCTAAGTGCTCCATGATGAATATGTCCCATCCTCCTATGCCATAGCTCTCCCAGATCTCTAGGATTACTGTTGCTTATAAGTGCCTTAGGAGTATCAAACTGCAATCTACAAAGGAGGCCACTCCTAACTCCAATAGTTATGGGTGATTTCAAATCCTTGTGCTTAATCAACACATTTGTCCCTCTAAAGAGTACATTATACCCTCTATCATGAAGAACATATACAGAAATCAAATTCATACCTAAGTCTGGCACATATAACACATCATGAAGTGGAATTATCTTTCCATTCTCCCTCTGAAACTGAACAGTCCCTTTCCCAACAGGGTTGAGTTTGGACAAGTTTCCCATAGAAATCTGGATGTTGGTGTCCTCCTCCTTGTAACTGGAGAAGTACTCTCTAACTCTTGTCATATGAAATGATGCCCCACTATCTATATACCAAACACACTATGAGGTTGAGCTAACCATACAAGCTATGAGTGCAAACTCATCTTCCATTCTACTAGAGATTTTTTCTGCACTTACTGAAGATGCCACCTACTTCTTACCCTTCTTCCTCTCTGGGCAATCACTGACATAGTGGCCAAACTCGTGACACCCAAAGCACTTGATCTTAGAAAGGTCCTTCTTCTTCTTTTCATTTTTTGAATTCAATCCTTTGCTAGATCCCTTCTTTGCTTTCCCTTTACCTGCTAGGGCAACGTTCTCTGGTTCCACCTCATTTTTCTGACTCTTGTTGGCCCCATTGACAAGACTTAGTTTAAACTCCTCCTGAGTGAAATCAGTCCACAGTCGATCCCAACTCGATAAAGTATCTTGTCCACTAACAACTTGAACAAAGACACTCCATTGTTTAGTAAACGCATTTAGGGCTATTCTCACTAGCTCGTCATCACTAGGGCTATCTCCAATAGTTGTTAACTCATCCTTGATAAGTCTGAGCCTGGTAAGGTAACTTGTGACATCTTCTCCTTGATTCATTCAGGTATTCTTTAGCTTCTCTCTAAGAATCAACTTCCTGTTGATGGTAGCATTCTGGTACAAATTCAAAATGGCATCCCACATCTTCTTCGTTCTATCTAGCTCCGAGATATGTGGAACAATATGATCCTTGACACCATCAAGGATTATCCACCTCGCCTTGACATCATCCTTCCTATATGCTGCAAGCTGTGTTGCATCCATGTGTACAGGTACAACATTGGTAGCATAATTCTTGATACCATTCTCCTCCAACAATACAGAAATTCTGGCCTTCCAGACACCAAAATTTGAGGCACCATCCAATCTATTCAGATCTCTCAAACCAGCTGAAGCCATCTCAAGGGTTTAAAGCAATAATAAATCTAAACAGATCAAAATTTCTTTCCTAGGGCAAAACTCTTCTACCCTTAACAATGCTCTAATACCATGTGAAAAATTTAACTATTGCAGTCACTGATTATTAATCTCCTATCGTAAACGATTATTAAACTACTAAAAATAAATTCCCAGCTAACATCAAAAAATAACACAACTGCAACTTCACTTATAAAATATGGAAAGAAATGCACAACACAATGAACACAATATTTTCAGACAAGTTGTCCCTGGAAAAACTACTAAGGGAAAACCAGTTCTACAGATGAGAAATTATATTAAACTTCGGCAAATCAAGAGATACAAAATTCCTTGCCTGTTACTGGCAAAATTTTGACAACCTCCTAATTTATCCCGCTGATATTCCCCACTGCTATTCCCACGCTAACACTGCACCCTTGCTAACAATGCAAGACTGTTTGCTAACACTGCAAACGTTTCTCCAAACTTAATGTTCTCCAAATGCCCCCCTGACCTCCTTTTATACTACTCCTATTGGTAAACCAATGACCGAGATTGATTTACAATCAACGGTTGAGATTAAAACAACTTAACAACCCTAACCAAGTTGGTTTCTAGTTGTTTCCAAAAGTGGTCAATTAATTAACAAATATTTGTTTCTAATCTAACCAATTAGTTAGCAAAATAATTACTTACTAAACAAAAGCAAGTGGACTTTATATATATATATATATATATATATATATATATATATATATATATATATGTATATATATATATATATATGTATGTATGTATATATATACATATATACATATATATATATACATATATACATATATATATACATATATATATATATGTATATATGTATATATATATATGTATATATGTATATATATACATACATACATATATATATATATATACATATATATATATATATATACATATATGTATATATATACATATATACATATATGTATATATATACATATATATATATATATACATATATATGTATATATATATATACATACATATATATATATATGTATATATGTATATATATACATATATGTATATATGTATATATGTATATATATACATATATGTATATATGTATATATATACATATATGTATATATGTATATATATACATATATATATATATATATATATATATATTTGTAAAAATATACTTTTATAATGTAAATATGATGGGATATTTAAATATAAAATAATAAGTTAAGATAGAATATGATACAAGTTAATATATATGAAATATTATAGGATTTAGTTATAGAACATAATCTAAATATTGGAAATTTTCCATAAATTGTGTAAGCTATTTAAAAATCTATATTCTTATGTGTCCATTTTTTCTTTAAATTTGAGTAATATTTTTTTCAATATTAATATTAATCCAATATGAAAGAAAATAATACATAATTTTAGGGGGGGAAAAAATCTTAAAAGAAAATAATTTTTTTCATACTAATAACCTAAAAAGTTAAAGTTTACATATATTTTTATGAATTCATCCTAGAATATTGTCTCACAAGAAAGTTTCCTAGAAAAAGGTTCCTATATCACCCAAATATGTGAGCTAATCAAATTACAAGAAAATGATTTAGAACATTATTTTAAAAAAAAAACTGTCATCTATACTTTAGAAATTTTGAAAAATAACAATAAAAATTAAGAATACAATAAAAGTTATTTATCACTAATTAAGAGAAGGTTGTTGATAATTAGTAATTAATTAGCAATTGCAAAAAACTATAAATTTTAAGATATGTTAGATTAAAAAAATAATCATAAAAATTTGTAAGAATTTGCCTTAGGGAAAAATTCACCCAAGAACTAAGAACTCAAAGACAAGCACACTTGTAGACCAGAAAGGAGTATGATTAGAATAACAATGTATTCAATTCAATATGCCTTAAGAGTACACTAGGAGTGTCTATATATAAAGGCCTCTAAGATGCATCTAGAATGCCTTGGAATTAGCTACATGATAAGTCATACAACTAGGCACATGTCCACCAGATATGGGTTATCCTCCATTAAGCACATAAGTAAGTGCAATGATGAGAGGATAAGCCTACAAGGGTGTAACACGCAAATTAGTGTTGTAGACAACATGTGCGAGAAAAGAATTGTGAATAATTATGTTGTCTACATGACAACTCAATGAATGATGCAAACTCCAGTGTTGTAGACACCATGTGTTGAAATAGAGTTGTGTACTTCTCTGTTGTCAACATGACAATTCAAAAAAGAACACAAATTTCTAAGTGTCTCATAGAATAAAATAATAAAATAATGCATTAACCTAAGTAAACATAAGTAAGTGTAAATAGTAAATAGGTATTTACACCAACACCCCCCCTAAGTGCAACATAGGGGAATGCCCTTAAGCTTACAAAAACTAGGATGAAATGCATAATGAGTCCCAACTACTAGGACATGTTAAGTACTCATGTACATAATGAAATTCAATCTCTCATAAATTGGAGAAAGAGGGAAAATATCATGGGAAAAAACCTCCCCCAAAAAGAGAGATGAATAGGGATGTATGGATGGATGGAGTAATCAAGACCCCCCCATTAGGACATACATCTAGTATATACAATAGTGAAGAATGAGAGAGACAAGACCTCATAAGAAGAAAAAATCCCCCCCCATAAGAAAGAAGAGGAAGAGAGACAAGGTAGTCCCCCCCCCCCCCCCCCCCCTTAATGAGGAATGTCAACCAATGATTACTGCTCCAAGGAAGAAGCCGATCCATGAGTTTAGAAGGTTGTTCCTCCCCTTTGGAAGAAAAAAAGGAAAAGGTACGATCCTGAAGATGTATTGTGGCCTCGAAACCTATTCAAGTGTCCCTATCTCAATACTGATGGTTGCCCATTCCAACAGTGCTAAAAAGAATGAATGTAGATCTAGCAAGGATGTCTATCGAACCTTTTCCAATGAAACAATTTCCTCATCAATAGATAAAGAAACCTTCGACAACTACTATTCATAAGGATCCATAATCACGCCAACCTATGAAAATTGATCATGTAGAGAATGGACACGAGGTCAAACTGAGCCCTCACAACAATTGTAGAAGGATCATCTTCATCAAAGAGAAGATGTAAATAATCAAGACTATCTCCCAAGTCTATGGTATATGACTCCATGAACAAACTTGCAATGTCTTCCATGTAGTCCTCAATTGAAAATGGAATTAGAAAACAACATGTACATAACTTTGTTGGACCTTGCACTATGGAAATATAAGCATGTGGACTAGACTAATGATGTGACCTCTCACTGCAACTGTCGATAGAACCCCACATGTCTAAATCTACTGAAGCACTATCACTGGTGTCACTATTAGTTTCCATAGTATATGAAGTGCATTCAGAGGATTAGAGGATAAGTTGGGCAAACTTTCCTCAAAGTGAACATCCTTCTCTACAAAGATCTCATGAGTCCTTGGATCCATAAGTCTATAAGCTTTAGCACTGCCTTCATATCCTATGAAAGTACAAGGCCTAGGTGTCGGTGCCTTGCAACCCCTGGAGGATAGGTTTTCCCATGCTAGACAATTGAAGACTTTGAAGTGACTCACAACCGGTTTTCAAATGCACAGTGTCTCAAAAGGAGTATTCTTGTCTAGGGAATTATGAGGAGATCTTTCAAGTATGTGAGTAGCATTGCTAATGGCTTCAACTTCTAATGTAGGATCAAGAGACTTGGCCTTTATCATAAGACTTGCAATGGATTTGAGAGTACTAATCCTTAGAGCTACAACATTGATCTTGTTCAGATTGAATGCTGGTGGATTTTGAAGATCAATTCCCTCAAGCTTGCAAAAGTCCTTAAGTCTTCTATCCACATATCTATTCTCATTTTCCACCCATAGAACCTTGAGGGCTTTCCTTGATTTGGGTTGAACATGAGTCTTGAAGGCTTGAAGCTTATGAAGCACTTCACTCTTGTGGTGAATGAAGTAGACCCATGTGAATTGTGAGAAGTCATCAACAAAAGTAAGGATGTAGTAGGCTTGGCTAACTAAAGTCATCACAAAGGGTCCAACTAGAGAACAACTAGTGCTCATGAAGACTTCCCTTTATCATACTTCTCCTTGAGATGCATATCCACTAAACATGATGAACACTCAGCTTTAGAAAAGTTTATGTTAGGTAGACCTTTGACCATATGTTTGAAGAAATTTTTTTGAAGAGGGTAGAAGGCAAGATGACCAAACTGCTCATGCCATGATGTAGTTTGTGAATTAGAGAGGGTCAACAAGGCCTAAGAAGGAGATGTAGGCACAAAATGGGAAATGGAATAAAGCCTCTTGTCATCATTGACTTTCCCCACTGCAACCAATGAATCATCTCTTAGACTGCACACCATCACTAAATTAGGAAGGAACTCAACTTTATGACAATCTGAAAGGTGAGTGATTTTGTAAACTGATAGGAGATTGGAGTCTTTGAATTCCCCATTGTCCATTTCCACGTGTCCTTTCCCTTCAAATTTCATTTTAGTATCATCTCCCACAAAGATGTGTGTTACCTGCGACTACTTCAATGAAGAAAAGTCTCCCTTTGAAGAACCCATATGATAGGAGGCACTAGAGTCAAGTATCCATTTCAAAGAAGAACTTGTATTTTCCATAAGTTCTTGGCCTTTTTCCTTTGAAGAGGTTGGAGTTGAATCCTTGGAAGTACCTGGCACTTAAATTTTTTTCTTCTTGAGTGGATTTTCTAACTCATCGATTCATTTAGTTTTGTAATGATGTTCATCATGATTTGACTTTTTGTAGTATGCACAAAAAAGTTTTTCCTTCTTGTTATTACTTCCCTTCTTGTTGGAAGAAGAATTGCCTTGCTATGAGGAGGATTGTTGTGTCTCAGATTGTGATTTCTATTTCCACTGCTTCTTCTTTTTGTCGCTACAACTTTTCCCTCCTTCACATGATTGGTGCTTATCAGTAGCCACAAATGCTTTGGTCTTTGATGTCGTGAGAAGTCCTAAATCCATCAAGTGACATTGTTCAACAATCAACATAACTACAAATGCATCAAATGTAGGATTCTAGTAAGTAGTTCCCATGGTCAACCTGTGAGTATTAAAACTTGAAACAAAGGAAGCATACTCTGAAGGTAGCCTCTTCAAGATGTGTTGAATGAACTTTTCATTCTTCATGGGATTTCTACAATCTTTAAGTAGTGCTTTATACTCATTGGCTTTGTTGATGTAATCCTAAATTGTGTCAAAGTTCTTTGGCTCCAAGAGAAGTAGATCATCTCAATATGAAATCCCTTTTCTTCATCCACCTTACCATACAATGATTCAAGTTTGTCCCAAGCTGGTTTGGATTCTATGAAACTAGCAATGTGGAAGAAGAGATCTCTATGAACACAACTCCTGATAATTCCTAAAGCCTATTGGTCTTGTTTATTCTATTCAGTGATTTTTTTAGCATTATTAAGTTTGATAATTTTACCATCAACATAAAGACGATAACCTTTTTCCATTAATCTACTCCATGCAACATTTGTCCATGTAGAATAATTGTGTGAAGTTAGAGCTAGACATTTAAATGAACCCATGATGCAAAAAATAAAAATAGCACAAAAGAGAGACACAAGAACATAGTACACACCTTTTTTTTTCACTCAATCAAAAGACCCCCTCAAAAAAGATGCTTTTGGCACTTTATAAGTAGTGAGTGTACATTGGGCCACTTGTCAAAATGAACAAAGTGGACTTTTTGATTTTTCTTTTTACAACTACCTTTTGAGGCCCAAATCTGTCTCTAAAAATTGTAGCTCAAATGTACAATAATTTTGAAAGTAATCGAAGTAGTACAATGTAGAAAAAGCCCTAGTTTTGAAAGTGAGAATTTTGTCCACACAACCCTAGAATCTAACTATAAATCTAAAAAGTATACAAAAAATAAAGCACTTAAAAAAAAAAATAGAACCTATTTTTGTTTCCAAATGATCTCGTACAGATCGTTTGAAGTTAAAAAATGTAGGATTAAGTAGGTATAGCCACCAAAAAAAACAATTTCTACAAAATTGTTGCACCAAAACTAGAAAAGAACATCACCACTAGAAAGTTCGAGAAATTCTACCCAATCTCAAAAAAATTGCACCGAATTGGAGTCTAAATGACTAAGTTATGGCCTCACCAAGTTAGGCAGCCAAATCAAAAAGCAATTTGGAGAGGGGTCTGGCAGGAAAACTGCTATCTTAAAATTGATAGTCAAATGGCTATTGTAGCAATTGAAAAATGACTAGGAATGATAGTTAGAAGGCTATCAATTTTAACCTAATAAAATGATGACGTTAGCAAACTTCAAACCCTATTATGATATTAGCATGATGTTAAAGTAGTACAAAATTGTATAGACACTGATGTGTTTGGTATGACCACAGAGTTGGATTGCTGACTAGGTAGGTGATGTGTCAAAATCTATACGTTGACATTGTTTTATGGAATGGTTGACTATACAGTGTCATGTCTAATCCACACTAACGTGTCTTTACTAACTGGCTGCCTGCATGTATAGCTATCTAACATGGACACTGTCCAATGTGGCAATTCTAGCAAATAAAAAAGTGATGCATGGGTAGCTATGAAGCTATTGCGTGTCTTGTGCTGGCAGAGAGTTTGGATGCCAAAAAGACTGTTGAAGGCAAAAGGCAGTGCTAGAATATACTATGGGTGGGCCTGGCTTTTACAACACTGACAAGACTTAAGATTAGTCTTGGCAGGTCAAATACACTCCCCAATGTTTAAAATATACAAAGTTTGGTATTGGTAAGGTTCTTGCCAGAACGTTTGCTTGCTGGTGGTCAGGTATGGATATCCCCCAGAATTTGGACTATGGTCACTGGCTAGTAGGTGGTGGTTTAGATGACATGATTTGTTCAACTGATGTAGAATAAAGTCCAAACTTAGAATAAATGCCCACTGATTAAATATTCCTCTGCACAGGGTTGGGATCTGACAACCCGATACCTAAAAAAAAAATTCTCTACTACTTGCCCAAAGGGCAATTTTTTTTTTTTGAAAACATATAGTTGAAAATGTAGAGAATTAAATTATAGACCCAAATAATTAATCAAATAGATCTGCAAAAGACTATACCCAAATTGCAAATTGGGGCCTCTAGGTGTCGATTTGCAAAAAAAAATTGCCTCACAATTGACTTTGGCCTAGGGTAGCTAAGTTTATAGTCGATCTTCACTGAATCAACATTCTAGACTGAATGGCAAGGTTAGATCTGGCTCTAAATGCTCCCAATTTTTGCAATACTCTGGATTCAGGTTGAGGTGCTGAAGCAACAATGGTCTTGAATGGCTTTGTGATGAGAAAATCTCCAAGCTCTAATACCATGTAAGAATTTTCCTTAGGGAAAAATTTACCCAAGAACTAACAACTCAAAGACAAGCACAACTATAGACTAGAAAGGAGTATGATCATAATAACAATGTATTTAATTCAGTATGACTTAAGAGTACACTAGGAGTGCCTATATATAAAGGCCTTTAAGTTGCATCTAGAATGCCTCAAAATCAGCTACATGATAAGTCACACAACAAGAAACATGTCTACCAGATATGGGTTATCCTTCATTAAGTAGAGAAGTAAGTGCAATGATGATAGGATAAGCCTACAAGGGTGTAACACACAAATCAGTGTTGTAGACAACATATGCAAAAAGAAAGTGTGAATAACTGTGTTGTCTACATGACAACTCAGTGAATGATGCAAACTCTAGTGTTGTAGACACCATGTGCTGAAATAGAGTTACGTACTTCTATGTTGTCAACATGACAACTCAAAAAGGTACACAAATTCCTAAGTGTCTCACAAAATAAAATAATAAAATAATGCAAAATAATAAGATAATGCATTGACATAAGTAAACTTAAGTAAGTGTAAATAGTAAATATGTATTTACACCAACAAAATTCTTAAAAGTTATAATTTTAAAAAAATATCTTAAACAAGGTGTTGAAGTTCTTTGGAAGTTAAATGTAATATGTTGAAAACTAATGAATAGGAAATTATAGTAATTGGAGTGTATTTTTCATATAGAAAATATGAATTATAGTGGAAAAAATTGCAATTGGACATAACCATAATATAATATTTAATACAATTGAATTAATATGTTGAAACTTATTTATTAAGAAATATAGTAATTGAAGTGTTTGAATTTTTACTCAAAATCAATATATTATCTATATGTAAATTTATGGATGGTATGATTAAATATGTTTCTAGAGTTTCCAAAGTTTTTAAATGTAAATTTGGTTTGTAGATGTTTCACTGTCTTTTGTCAATTAGTATATTGTAAACAGATTGAACATAAATTTGGTTTGTAGATTTTTTAATTATCTTTCCTCAATTAGTATATTGCATAAATTTGTCAAACAAAATGCTATTGAACAATAATGAAATGCATAAAATACTATTGAGCAATAGTAGAGTGCATAAAGTTGAAACTTTTTTTTTATCAAATATTATTGTTATTCGGGTTGGACAATAATATTTTCTATTCAATTATGACAAAATCAATATATATTAAAACTATATAGTTAGAAAAAGGTCTTGAAAAATTCAGTATTATGATTAGGCAATAGTTTCAAAAATAAATTCTTAATTTTTGTTCAAAACTCCACTCATGAGTCTAGCAATAATCTACCAATAATACTTGATGCATTGACTTCCAAGAGCCATAACTTTTGACTTGGATATGGGTTTTAGCTGAAATTTTACAGCCAGTCGCGTGAGGAGAAGTTATATAGATTTTCAATACAGCTTATCTTGATAGGGGGCCATTTTGACATTTTTCTAGGAGCCTAAAAAAATTTCTTGACCTTTGAAATTGGGTTTTTGTGTCTTTTTCTAGGTTTTTAGAAAGTTGATTTGTTAATAAATCTAAAATCATACTCTTGATTTTGTAGATTAGTTGGCAATTCATCATTCCTTAGTTGGGGGTTGTTCTTGGGAAAAATATCAGGATTCATAGGATGGATTTTGGAAATTACCAAAAATAGAAAATTCTTTTTTTTTTTTTTTGAAAATCTACCAAATATGGTAATTTTTAGAATTGTAATAAGTAGGCCATTTCTTTCATTGTAAGGTAGAATAGAGTTAGCGAAGCTTAATGAAGAATCTAGTATTTTGAAAATCTGTTTGTTGTTATTATTTTCTAAGTAATATTTTGAAAGGGGTTGAAGCTCCACCATTTGGTATTAGAGTTGGAAGATGGTTGGGAGAGGAAGAGGAAGATGAGGTGTCACTCCAATGCAAAGATTTATGTTGGATATGCAGAGGTGGATTGAATGACTAAATGAGAGAATGGATAATCAAAGAATACTGGTAGCATAAAGAGAGGATGAATCAAATGAAGAGGGAAATTTAATAGGTGTTAATCAAAATGAAGAAAATGATGTAGAACCCTTTGAAGAGTTGAGCTATAAAGATAGAGTGACTCAAGTGTTAGAAGGAAAAAATGAAGGAATCAAGATCGAAGTCTCAGACTATGTTGGTAGCATTACGCGAAAAGAGTTGATAAACTAACTAAATGAGATGAGTAAATTTTTTGAATGGAACGCTATGGTAGAGGGAAAGAAGATGAAGTTTACCTACACAAAATTAAAGGGACATGCAATGATATGGTGGGATCAGCTCCAGAAGGAATGAACCAAAAGACAAAAGAAAAAGGTCAAAATGTGGAGCAAGATGGAGAAAAAGATTCGAGAAAATTTCTTACCATTAGACTACTCATAGTCCCTATTTTGTAAGTTCCACAATTTGAAGAAAAATATGTCTTTTGTACAAGAGTACATGAATGAATTCTATAAGTTATCCATGAGAATAGAGCATTAAGAATATGATGAGTAGGTGGCTGCTAGATAAATGAATGGCCTTAAGTTCTCTATCCAAGTTGAATTGAGCATGCATCATGTTAATAATATAGAGGAAGACTACTAATTATCTCTAAAGGTTGAAGAAAAATAGAATCGACACTACAATCAGAGGAATAGAGGAGGAAGATGGGGTCCCTCAACACCATTTTGAGGAGGTTCTAACTATGATCAAGGAGAATTCTCCCAAGGATTTGAAAAAAAATATAGACTCCAAACAAGATCCTATAAAATAGGAAAGAGGAAGGGGATTTCAGTGACGATGAGGTTATGGTAGTGGAAGAGGATGGGAAAACCAATGAAGGCCATTTACCTATTTTAGATGTGGAGAAGAAGGAAATAGAGCCTTTGAATGCTCAAATTATAACATGCCAAAAATTAATCAAGGAAGACAGCCTAGAGTGAACCTAGCTTAGCTAGAAGAGGAGGAGCAAGAAGTCTCACCAGATGTGGGAGAAACCCTCATGATGAGGAGATCAATGATCATCGTAGAAAAGGATGTTCTTGCAAAGAACTCTAATGATTCATGGCTCCAGACCACATTTTCAGAACTAGATGCACTTTTGGTGGAAAGGTATGTCTTGGTTATTGTTGATCCAGGGGTAGTTGAGAGAATATGGTATCTAGAGAAATGATAGAGAAATTAAATTTACAATGTGAGAAGCATCGTCACCCTTACCATATTGCATGGTTTAAGAAAGGAAATAAAGTACAGTTGATAAACATGTTTAGTGAGATTTCTGATAAGAAATTTTTATAAGGATGAGATTTGGTGTGATGTTGTCCCTATGGATGCTTGCCATATGTTTTTGGGAAGACCATGGAAGTATGATAGGAAGGTCATGCATGATGGGGAAAAAAATACTTATACATTTTGGAAGGATAGCTCTTAAGTGGTTTTTCTGCCTCTTAAGGATGAAAAAAAGAATGAAACCATGTTGTCTACAAGAGAAGTTGTCAAAGAAATTAAAGTAATAGGCTGATGTTATGCACTAGTACTAAAAAAAGGAGAAGAAAAAGAAAACATGGTGCCACCTAAGGTAATGAAGGTGCTAGAGGAGTTTCCTGATGTTGCTCTTGAGGAACTACCTGATGGTCTCCCATCCAAAAGAGATATCAAACATCATCTTGATCTTATTCCTAGAGCAAATTTTCCTAATCAAGTAGTCTATTAGTTGAATCCAACACAACATGCTAAGTTGAATAAACAAGTTATAGAATTGATGCAAAAGGGTCTAGTTAGGGAAATCATAAGTCTATGTGTCGTACACACATTGTTGACTCCAAAGAAAGATGGTACATGGAGGATGTGCACTGATAGAAAAGAAATCAATAAGATTACCATTAAGTATTGATTTCCTATTCCTCGGATAGAGGATATGATGTATGAATTAGTGAGGGGCTAAGTACTTCAGCAAGATTGATCTCCAAAGTGGCTACCACTAGATCCACATTTGAGATGGAGATGAATGGAAGAAAACATTTAAGACAATATGGTTTGTATGAATGGATGGTTATGCCTTTTGGGCTTTCGAATGCACCTAGCACATTTATGCAGTTGATGAATACAGTGCTACAACCTTACATTGGTACGTTTGTTTTAGTTCACTTTGATTATATTCTAATCTATAGTAGAAGCAAGGAAGAACACTTACAACATCTGAGGATAATCTTGAGTGTCTCAAGGAAGGAGGAGCTCTTTGTGAACTTGAAGAAGTGTAGGTTCATGCAAACTAGTTTGACCTTTTTGGTCTTTGTTATTTCTCAAGTTGGTATTCAAATGGATCCATAAAAGGTAAGAGAATAACCTAGAATGGCCCAGTCATTCAAGTATAATAGAAGTACAAAGTTTTCATGGATTGAGAAATTTCTACTGAAAGTTTATCTAAAATTTTAGCAATATTGTAGCACCCATAACATACTATACCAAAAGAAGGGAGTTCACATGGACACTAGATGCTGAAGAGAGTTTTAAATTCTTGAAAAAAAAAGGCAACTGGAGCTCCTATATTGACACTTCCAAATTTTGACAAAGTTTTTGAAGTAGAGTGTAATGCTTCACATGTTGGGATAGGTGATGTTCTTAGCCAAGCAAGTAAGCCTATGGCCTTCTTTAGAAAGAAATTGAGTGATGTAAGAAAGAATTATTCTACCTATGATCTAGAGTTTTATGCAATTGTTCAAGCGTGAAGAAATTGGAAGCACTATTTGGCCCCACATGAGTTTATGTTGTTTGCTAATCATATTGCTCTAAAATGTCTCAACACACAAAAGAAGTTAAATAGTCGACATGCCAATTGTATATCTTTCTTACAAGGATATACTTTTGTTTTGAAGCATAATTCTAGAAAAGAAAATTAGGTTGTTGATGCCTTGAGTAGGCAGGCTACACTATTAACCACAATGGAAATTGAGGTCACTTGTTTTGATGCTATTAAGGTCTTGTATGAAACTGATGATGATTTCTAGGAAATTTTAGAACAGCTAAAGGCTTCATCTTTAGTGAGTTGGATAATGTGAAAGGTGACTATTTTATGCAAGATGGTTACCTCTTTAAGGGTAAAACTATGTATACTAGGTAGATCCATGTGAGCAAAGATTATCAAGGAATTTCACAATGGTGGACTAGCTACACACTTTGGAAAGGACAAAATAATGAACTTGGTTGAAGATAAGTATTATTGGCCCAAGATAAAGAAGGAGATAATTAAATATGTGTCAATGTGCAGAATCTCTCAAGTGGCTAAAGGACATTCACAGAATACATGATTATACATGCCTTTACTAGTGCCCACTAAACTATGGACTAATGTGAGTATGAATTTTGTATTGGGTCTCCCACACACTCAGTGAGGTAATGATTCTATTTTTGTGGTTGTTGATCAATTTTTTAAAATGGTCCACTTTATTGTTCGTAAAAGACGAACAATGCAACTAGAGTAGCAGAACTATTTTTCTTAGAAGTTGTTTATTTGCATGGCCTTCCAAAGACTATTATCTCTGATAGAGACACTAAGTTCTTGAGCCATTTTTGGAGGACTCCCTGGAGGAACTTAGGAACAAAATTATAGTTTAGTAATACTTATCATCCTCAAATGGATAGACAAACAAAGGTAGTCAACTGGAGTTTGGGAAATCCATTATGCTACATTGTGGGGGAGAAGCCTAAACAGTGGGACTTGGCATTGCCCTAGGGAGGATTTTCCTATAATAGTTATGTTAATAGATCCATCAGAAAATCTCCATTTCAAGTTTTCTATGGTCAAAACCCTCAGGGTGTTCTAGATCTTGTGTCACTTCCCTTAGGAGACAAAATTATTGATGATGGAGTTGCCTTTGTTGAACACCTTCACCAGCTCCAAAAGGATGTCAGACAAAAGTTACAAGATAGTAATGTGAATTAAAAGATTACTGTAGATGCTACTCAAAGACAACAAATATTTGTTGTTGATGACTTGGTGATGGTTTACTTGAGACATGAATGGTTTCCTATAGGCACGTATCATAAACTGAAGTATAACAAGATTGGGCCTTGTAAAATGATAAAAAAGATTAATGATAATACTTATGAAGTCATCTTACCTGCAAATCTTGACATTTCCCATACTTTTAATGTTTTTGATTTATACACATTCCATGGCTTCATGTTCCCACCGTAGATGAGGGCCAGGGAGTGAATTGGTAGCATCGCTTACATAGTAAGAAGAAGGAAAATATTGTTAAAATTCTTGACAAATAGACTACCTCCACAAGGCAAGGCCATCATAACTGATACCTAATATAGTGGGATGACTTACCTAAACTAGAGAGTATATGTTTCTTTGAGTGGGCCATAATGTAGTTGGATCCAATAAAATTGCATCGATTCACAGACAACCACTGGTGGGAGCTCCTTTTCTTTGAAGAAGGGGAGAATGATGCATCAACTTTCGAGAGTCACAACTTTTGACTTGGATATGGGTTTTGGCTGAAATTTTATGGGTAAGTGCATGAGAAGGAGTTATTTTGATTGCTAGTTGAGTTTTTCTCAATAGGTGGTTGTTTTGACATTTTTTTGAGAGCTTGAAATTTTGTCTTGACCTCTAAAATTGAGTTTTAGTTTTTTAGAAAGTTGTTTTTGTAATAAATCTAAAATCATAATCTTGATTTTGTAGATTAGTTGACGATTCATCTTGCCTTAGTTGGGGGTTTTTCTTGGGGAAAACAAAAAGGATTTGTAGGATGGATTTCAGAAATTATCGAAAATGAAAAATGTTAATTTTTTCTGAAAATCTACCAAATATGGTAATTTTTAGAATTGTAATAAGTAGGTGTTTTCTTTCATTGTAAGGTAGAATAGAGTTGGAGAAGTTCAATGAGGAATCCGATGTTTTAAAAATTTGTGTTGTGTTATTATTTTCTAAGTAAAATTTTGCAAAAGGTTTGGGCTCCATCAATACTAAAGCTAAATATTTTCTATTTAATAGAGATAAATATTTTCTATTTAATTATTATAAAAATAATATATATTAAAACTATAGAGTTGCAAAATTAAAACTATAGAGTTACAAAAAGTTCTTGAAAATTCCACTATTGTAATTGGACAATTAAATGAAAAAGTTGGTTTTCATAAATGCAATAGTTTCTGTCTAGAGGAGAAGTGACAAGCCATTTTCTTAAAAAAGCAATAGAACCATGAAGTTTTTCTCTAAAACCATACTTTGTAATTCTTATTATATAATACCAAAAGAACCCTATCATCAAATAACACTCTGTTGGATATATATTATTATTATATTTTTATTTAAAGGAGACCTTACAATCCAGCAGCATAACTCCTTTAAGAACACAATATGATTACAGAAAATAATGATTTGTACAGTTGACTTTTTGTGAGCCACACAATATGATTACAGAGAAAATAGTGATCCGTACGATTGATTCTTTGTGAGCCATTCAACTTCATCAATATACCAAAAGCTCATTGAGATCAATTATTAATTAGAAAGAGAAAAATTGACATATATTTCTCCTTTTCTCCTTGTCACCGCGGAGAACAAAATAGAAAAATAAGGTAAAGGTTTCCATCGTGAAAGTCTTAATTATGTACAGCTAGGGTCTTTTATGTTGCTTGCACAATTAGATCTCAATGATAATGTCTCCATAATCTCTACTATTTTATTACCTGCCAGCCTTGCAACTGGATTCACTTTCTCCGTGATGATTGGTCGAGCAGATGCAACGAGTGAAAACAAACCGTTTAGAATGAGTAGGAATGTCATAATTTTCACAAGTGTTAATCTCGCCATATTAACTGCGAAGAAATGTGAATAAAGGAAAAGTGCGAGAATATCTTTCGTGATAGAGAACAAAGACCTAGAATAAGTCAAACTCTAAAATTCGCTGTAGAAATATGGTGACATTCAAAGTAAAAATATGGCATGTTGAATTGCAGCATTAAAAGAGGCGGCAGAGAGACTTTGCTGGCATTAATGGTGCTTTTATTTTTTATAGCAGGGATAGGAGGAGAGTATGAGTTGGTCAATGTTTGAAATTCGCTAACAAAATTGAAGAGGTAGCAGAACCACATTCATTATCATCATTTTGGGTTTCCAAGGAATATTATGGCATCATCAATAGTCATATCATTAGTCATAGTAAAAAAAATTACAAATAAGTAGTTTAAAAAACTTAGGTACTCTTGCAAGGCATGAGATTTTTGTAGGATATTTCTTATATGCTTCAAAAACTTAATCATGGTTCAGAAGAAGTATTTATGAAATATCAAGAAACTCTTTGAATAAATATCTATCATTTGAAAATACTTCATATTTAAAGATTTTTTGAACACAATTTTAGCAATTTAATTCTTATTTCAAAAATTAATAACTTACAATACAATGCAGAATTGAAATAACCTAGTATCAATGTTCCACAACCAATAAATGTGAGTTAGCATATCCTATGATTCATTAAAGGGATTTCAAAAGGAAATAATCTTACAATTTAAAAATATTTTTCTATTTATTGTGAAATAAAATAGTATAATGATTGAAAATAATATACACTAGTAAAGGCTCAACCAAAATATAAAAAATAGATGACAAAGGATAAAATCGACTAAGTAAATACTATGGCATGACTAAAAATATTTGTACATTATATTATTTCAATGGACTATTAAATATCAGAAATAGAAAAATAAAAAATATGAAGTCTTTTTGGTAAAATGTTTAAAATAATAACAATTTTATTTTATTTTATTTTGATTTCTAAATAAATTCAAATTACATTTTCAAATTTCAATATGACTTAAAAATAAGAAATTGATAATAACTTTCATTATGATTAATTTACAAAATAAACTATCTGAAAAATAATACAAATTAAAAAATAAAAATAAAAATAAACACACATTTACATTCTTCAACCACACAAAGTTTGAGAAATCAGAAGAAAATTCTGCCCATAAATGATATAACAAATATTTAACACTTAAGTTTCAATATGATATATACTTGCTGTGAACTATTTGACAATTGAATACAGTAACATACCAGACTAATGATATAACAGAGAAATCCATTCACAGAAATCATATTTAGGAATGAGATACGAGCGTGTCAAGAGATACAATACATATATTAGTGAATTCAAACTTTTGAATTGGTCAATTTCAGAATTACATGTTCAACTGTTCTGATCATGTCCATCTGTGACTTTCCGCTTTAAATATATTGTATTACGCATTACGGTTTCATTCGATCTCCCAATAGTACTTTGCATTCCACCCAGCTCTTGTTTGTGCTCAGTTATTGAACGAACATCGACATTTTCTTCAAGCAGTTTAAATGGCATGCTCAAAGCTTACAAGAATTATAGTAGTGCTTCTACTTATAACTTTTATAAGATCTATATTTTGTAGATCCATTTTGTAATTAAGATTAACTTCTCGGTGATGACGTTAGATAAGAATTTATATTCGTGTTACTTAAATAATAAAATTTCAATTATTTTTGACGAATATTTTTTTTAAGAATTGTGAGTGAATTAGTCTTACGAATGAAGAAGGTCTGAGGACCATCTATTATTTCGATCTGTAGAAGACAGTATTCTTTACCTCCTCTTGTAATGGGTGAACAGCTCGATCATCCGAGGAAGGGAAATGTCTACATAGGTATCAATGCACATTGTATTTTATTCACAAATATCATATATAATGTATTTTGACTATCGATTAATTGGTAAATACAGTGAAGTGGGTATTATCTTCTTTCTGTCATATTTCACTGTACGGACGACATAATTTAAAAACAACAGATGCAAGTATCAATGCTCCAATCATGCGTAGTTAAATGGTATTGCATGTAATTTTAATGTAAGAAAATGATATCCAAATGAAATACTCACAATAAGTCACTTTATTGAGAAAAACTTTATCTCAAAAATACTATTGTAGTCAATTATTATTATTAATGATTTATCTTAAAAGATTATGTAAGTGCTGAAAATTAATTCATAGCTAATATTGAAAAACAATACAACTACAATTTTTACAGAGAAGGAAAATAAAAATTGCAACACAATATCATGATATTTTTGGACAAATTGTTAAAAACCCAAGGAAAAACTAATTTTATAAATTAAAAATCATATAAAACTTCAGCAAATCAAGTGATATGAAATTCCTTGCTTGTTACTGACATGACTCTAGCAGAACTGACTAAGAAAGTTTACTGAAAATGCTATATTTGTCCTAGTGTTGACCAAATACATGACTAAACCAATCAACTACTTAGATAAGGTGGGATCTACATCCTTCTCCTTGGATGTATTTACCTTTCTCTAGTTTGTGATCATAGTTGTAGACATAGCTTTGCGATCTTCCATCTTGAATGTCATTAGTTTTTCAATACAATATTTCCCTTGGCTAGTAAAAATCTCTCTATCAGTTTGTCAAACCTTTATACCTAGAAAGTAGTGCACAAGTCCCAAATCCTTCATCTCAAACTCGTGTGCCTCTTCTACATGGTCCCTCTTATAATTCTCTATGAGCCCAATTGAACCTATAAGTAACAACTCATCCACATATAGAATAAGAATGAGAACCTCATAGCCAATCACCAAGAAGTAGAGGTAAGCATCTGACTCACTCTTCACAAAGCCCATTTCCTATAAGTATGCATCAATGCACTCATACTCTAATTTGGGAGATTTCTTGGGTCTACATACAAAGCTCTATTCAATCTGCCCATGTGGGTCTCTTTGTTGTATGCTATAAAGCCTTTTGGTTGTTTTATGTATACCTCCTTCAAGTCAACATTATAGAATGCTATCTTGACAACCATTTGATGGATCTTCCATCCCATCTATGCTATAAATGAGATCACCACTCCTATAGAAGTATACTAGAAAAGATGTCTTCACATTGTCTTTTCCCTTCTTTTGAGAACCCCTTTGCCATGAATCTTGCCTTGTATTTCTCGATCCTACCATTTGCATAGTGTTTCTTATAGATCCAACATGATCCATCTATTTCCCTATGTTTTTGTCTAGCCACTACCTCCCAAAAATCATTTTGGATTATTGAGTAATGCTCCTTAACCATATTGTCTTTCCATACTTGATGTTGAGCAACCTCCTAATGGATGGAATGTTAATGCCACATAGTCATTAACCTTTATTGGTTGTCTTTTTTGTCACATATTCTTCCTTAGTACTCCCACAAATTCTTGAGTGTACCTTTGTATCTCTTGAACATCATGGTTCTTGCTGCTAACTATAGAGGATAAAATATTAACCTCTGTCCTCTTTATTCATTTTCTTTTGTACTAGCCTCTCCCTATTCTCTTAATCTTTGTCACATGAGCCTACACTCATACTAGTAGAGCAATACTTGAGCTTTCTTGCCCTTGAATTGTTCTTGGAGCTTATGTTGGATGCTCACTCTAATCATAAAATGGGAAATCTATGGAGCTTCTAAATACCTTATCCTCCATGAACTTGATTTCATGTTAGACTATAATTCTTCTAGTCCCTCAAATGAAAATCTTATATGCCTTTGAAGCTTTTTCCGAGGCTTCAGGAGCTTAAAATTAGTCATTGCTTCACAAAAGCCAATGAATTTTCTCATTTTTAAGTTAGCTTGAGGGAGGGCCTAGGGTTTGGCTCAAATGTATTTGACAATGATAATATTTGTGGGTTATTTCAAGGTTTTCACCTTTCAACAAATTTGGTTGAAGAGCTTGCACCCTCAATGGTTTGACATTTCATTTAGGCTTATTTGGCCCATGTCGTATTGTTTGGAGGTGCATATCAGTTGTAATTTGGCAAAGAAAGGATGTAGTGCCTGCCCTTGTTTACATTTTTCTAGATACATTGCTGCTATCATGGCCAAACTCTGTTAGACTAGTTTTATGTTGATGGTTAGTAGCATTGTTTTGAGACTATCAGATATTGTGTTACAGATTCAGTTAATATATGATGTGATTATTTAGACTCTACATTTCATGTATGCATGATGATTATTACATTATTTCTTATTATTTGATGATGACTAGTTAGATGGTTTATTATCACATGTGTTTTCTTATGTTTTTCTTATGGATACTTACCCCATACTTGTATGTGTATGGTGTGTGTGTTTGTTCTCTTATTGTATGGCATTTCTGATGTGGTTAAGGAAGGGAGTTGTAGTCACCTGCTAGCCGAGATCTACACGATGCACCACTTCCTGCCATTGCCTATTTAGCTTAGCATATATATATATATATATATATATATATATATATATATATATATATATATATATATATATATATATATATATATATATATATATATATATATATATATATATATATATATATATATAGAGTATGTACATGCATGGATTTTATGCAGGTTGTAGGTACCGGGTATCAACTTCCTTGAATTGCTAGGATGATCATACCCTATCACACTATCTCAATGGTAAGAGAGGGAAGATAAATTCTCAAGTCCAAATTCTTAACCTGTAAACCATTTGTCCTAGAAAGGTAGGACAAGTATCTGAGATGTTTTACCTTTTGAATGTGTTGGATGACATAATTCATGATTTTAACTCTTTAGACTAATTTTGTGTGGATTGTTTGTTGATGAGTTTTCATATTTTATCTTGGAGGTCTATGGTGAATTTTCTATTAATTAAGTCTAAAATTAAAATATTTAATTAATAATTTAATTATATGGGGAAAAGTTAATATAATATCACGATCTTTAGATATTTTGATTAAAATTAATTAAATGGGAATTAATGGAGAAAATAAATTAAATAAAAGAAATTAAAATTAATAATAATAAAAATAATAATAAATAATAAAAATAATAAAAATAATAAAAGAATTAAAATAAAAGTCATAAGTCTACCTACGAGTATGCGCACCTCTTGTTTGCACATATGTCTACAACACAGGAGTTAGCGCACAAATTAAACACATGGTGTCTACAACCTTGTGACTCATCTAGAAGTTTGGAAAAAGCTCGTGCTTAGTTGTCAATGCTTATCTCATCTTCTGGTTGTTTTTAGAGACATTCTAGGTGCTTCCTGAGAGTTCTTTATATTCAGGCACTCCTAGAAGCTCGAGGAGCATATTTGGAGGACCCGAAAATGTTGGAGAAGGAAGGAGTTTGCTCTACAGATTTTGAGGAAAACTGATTTAGCATCAGTGTCCAAGTAGACACTCATAATTTTGCATATGATATTTTACTTCTTGAACTTCCTCTCTTCTTTGTGTCTTCTGAATGCTTTCTAAGGATTTTCATATGTTGAATATCTTGGTTGTATGCATTTTGTTATGGGTAGTTAAATTTCTCTACGAGACAATATCATATGCGTAGATCTGAAGAATCTATGGGGCTAGGGCTTTCAGATGTTATGAAAAAACTTATTAAAAAGAATTAATGGGTAGATCTAGAGAATGATCATTATGGAAAGAATTTCGAATTTATAAAATTGAAAAGCGCTATTTATTTTTTTTTAAATTATGTTTATGCTTGTAGGCATTATTGTAAATGTTTTCTTTTTTAAAATATGCATATATGTTTATAAATTTTGCATATATATATATATATATATATATATATATATATACATACATACATACATACATACACATATACACACACATATACATATATATATATACATATATATATATATATATACATATATATATATATATATATATATATATATATACATATACATATACATATAGACATATATATATATGTATATATACATATATATACATATACATATATATATGTATGTATATATATATATGTATATGTATATGTATATATGTATATATTTATATATATCTATACATATATATGTATAGATATATATGTATAGGTATATATATATACACATATACATACATATATCTATATATACATATATATATACTTATATATATATAAATATATATACATACATACATATATATATATTTAAAAATGTTGCTTATAATATTCGAATACATATTCAAAAATTCGAATCGCATATGATAAAAACATTTTATAAAAAATATTATAATTTTTTTTTTTTAAAAAGAAATGTTAAATTGAGGGGGAGGCACGAATTGTACCCCTCACCCTGTGGGTAGCAGAGGCTTGCTGTTGTAGGGACTGCAATGATAGGGGTACTCTGTAACCGCTGTTTGCGCAGTGCCTGCGACAGCAGGCACTGCGTAGCATATGTAAATATTATGTTTTGTTTTAAATTTGATATGAGTGAATATTAATAATTTGATTTTGTTTAATATTATATATTGTTATTAAATTTATTAAATGTTAATAACTTTTAAATATTAATTTATATATATTATTATTTAGTAATAATTATTATATAATATTAATTAATATATATTTATTATAAATAAATATTTATTAATAGATTATTTCTTTTATTAATTAATCATTTTATAAAATTTTAATTTAATAATATAAATCTAATTTAAAATTTAAATGAAGGATAGTTAAATGTGGATGAATTGTAGTTGTTTACATTGAATTTTCTATGTATCTTAATGGAACACGATGGGGTTCTTTTTCAAATATTGTATACTCTTAGAAACATCTTAAAATATATATTTAATGGGTTATAGGGAAAGTACTTTTAACTATCAAACAAATATGTGGGTTAGGTAAAATGAACAAATTTATCCACTCAATATCTAAGTTTGAAATAAAAACTGAAACCTCCACACTTAATTTAACTATGTAACTTTTAGCAAACCAAAACATGTGATTGCATTTTGTGTTTTCTCTATGCTTCTTGTTTTGGGTTTTTGGGTTGACTAGTTTGTTGACCAGTTATAGGACATCTACCAGAAGCTGGGGGGTTATGATTCTGATGTCATGATGATGTTTTTGATCTCGATCTTTTTAAACTCAACCATAGTTATGTGATGGCATACTCTATGGTGTGTGTGGTACTTTGATTGATATTATTTTTAGTCTTCTTGTGTAAGCTGTGATATATGTAACTTTTTATGAGTTATCAATCAATTTTATTTAGATTACTTCCCAGTCACTTTGATAGGACTGAATTGTTTATCTGATCTTGATGATATCATGTTGTGACATGTTTTGACTCAATCATTTTTGAGTCTTCGATCATTATTACTTTGAGATACTTTTCGGTTGCTTGTTGAGAACCAATGGCTATAATGATTATTAGTGATACCTTCAGTTGCCAATAGAGAACTGTTGTGGTCATGATTATCTATGGATGCTTTTTAGTTGGTCATGGAAATTTGATGCTCTTTTTGTAAGTATCTTTTGGTAATTGTTTTCAGTCGCTTGTATAGGACTGTGATGATTTTTTGATTTACGATTCCATGAGCTTAGGGTAGGTTATCTAGTTTAGTGTTAGGAAGTCACTTGCAATGGGGGTCGGGGCCCTAATTGGCTGCCAAGGTAACTCATTGTAACTTTTTTAACAAGTGAAAACATTACACCTAATACTGACCTAAATGAACCTAATAAGATAATTTTTTATTCTTACCCATGCCTTGAGTGCTAGTATAGACTAGGATGAGAGTAGAGAGAATGCTTGGTTGTGACCTTGCATTTTGTAGTATGTCCCGTTAGTATGAGAGGATACTAGTGGCCGCATAGGGATCACTAGGGGGCTGGGGTCTATTGAGAGACTACCAGGGTAATTCCAGCATGATCTGTTCAATGACACTTTCCTGCTTGCATAGTAGGTTTCCTACATGTCTTTGTTGTGCCTCTAGGATTAGATGTCAGTTTGTGATTGGAACCTTTGAGTTAGTATAGTTTTAGGATTCTTGGACTTAGAGAGTATTTTTGCTATGTGATTGATAGCCTATTTGGGACTTGAGATTATCTCCTCAGCACAGTGGGAGTGGAGCATTTAGGTTCCACACTGTCGGGTGGTAGTTCTTTTTCACTTTTATCATTTGAGATTCATCTGAGACATCATGGCTGATGCATTCTTTGTTGGCATCTATCTTCATTCTATTCATGGATTATGATGGTGGACATGTATCCTTATATTTATGATTAGAATATGATAGAAGATGTTGTTTACTTATCTTATGCTTTATTTTGTATGATTAGTATATGATGTAATATGTTTAGGAGTGGCATTCCTACTATGATATTACCGCTGATCTCTTTGATAACTTGGAATGCATAGAGGGATGGCTAGGGCCCACAATGGTCTAATGATGCTATTTACAATTGGGAGGAACCATGCACTTAGTTAGTTATGTTTGTGATATATGGATATCTTTTATGATGGATGTTTATATCTTCTATGATGATGTATCATGTATGACATCTGTTATCAATTACTTACTGCACTTGCATCATGGATTAGAGGATGATGTACTTTATTTTCACATATGTCTATTCTTTTATGTCTTTCATACCCTGTAACATGTACAGTGGATGATAGAGCATTCTAGAATCTAATTTCCTAAGGGACATTTAGAACAAAGTATATTGGTTAAAGAATATTAGACTTGTCATTATTATTTAATGTGGATGGGATATTAGATAGAGTTAATATTAGTTGATTTAATTGTGATTCAATGTTAAGGGATCCTTGAAAAATGTAACCTATTATGTATGCTTATGTATACTTTCAATTGAATGTTGTTATTACTTCCGTGACAATGTGTATGTTGTGAATGGTATAACTTTCATTTTCAAAAAATAAAAATAAAATAACACTACCAAACTTAGTGAAATTTTAGGCTAATTCTTTGGATCCCTTGGCGGGGTGTTACATTTGGTATTAGAGCTCGAGTTTCTACATTGGGAGCTCTTGGTGTTTTGGAACAAAACAAGGATATTGATCTATTATGTGTATCTCTTACAAAATTGAAACTAGATGAACTAAAATAGAAATTAAACTGTTACTTGCATATGCAATGCTTAGCTTTCAAAACTTAAAATTTTACTTAAACCTAAACATAGGCAAAACTGAAATTGAACTTAATCTATTTGCAAAACATGTGCCTTTTATGCTAGACAATAGCATGCATTATGGCTCTGATAGTATTTGGTATCTTGGATTTTTTGTAGGATGGTATCTAGGACAAGGTCTTCTATTAGAGGTTGTGGTAGAGGCCGTGGACGTGGCAGAGCTATCAGTGTCCATAAGTCTATCCATGGAGGGCCTACTCATGAAGAGAGCAGGGGAGAGCACGCTACCGAGTAGCAGGAAGAGAGGCTTAGAAGGGACCAAGTTGAGTCTGAGGAGGTTATCTTGAGACAGATGATGTAGACCATTCTTGATCACCTACCTCCTATTCAAGATTAGCATAGAGCACATCAAACAAAACAAGAGCATATACCTAGGTCTAGGAGTCCTCGGAGGGATCAACAGAGATCCATCATATCTACTCAAATGAAGGACCTTTCGAGATCCAAGGTCAAGCCCTTTAACGGGTAGGGTTCTAGATATGTGGCCGAACAGTGGCTTATTGCCCTTGAAAGGATTTTTTCCATGGAGGAATTTGATTATAATGTCAAGACAAGATTTGCCATTACCAACTTAGAGAATTTTTTAGCCACTTGGTGGACAATTGAGGAAAAGAAGCTACGTATAGATATGAATAGTGTCACTTGGGAGCTATTCCTAGAGAGTTTTCAAGAGCGATTCCTACCAAAGGAATGGAAGCAGCAAAGGGGAGATTAATTCCATAATCTCAGACAGTATGCTATGACTGTAATAGAGTATGAGCACAAATTCTACAAACTCATGTCCTTTTTAGGATTCGGTGACAACTCGGCTCAATTGACACAACACTTTATTAGGGGTTTGAACAATCATATAATTGGGGGTGTCAAGGTATTTGAGCCTAAAACCATCAAGGATGTGGTAGGATGAGCCATCCTTGTAGAAAAAAGTGTCAACCTTGGTTAGGGAGGTTTTGTGGGAGCACCTACAACATCAGGATCTAAGGGCAACCACAACTCAGGTGGAAATAGGAAGCCTCCTTTTTCTAAGGGGAAATAGTTTCAGCAGCAGTCTCAGCAAACACAATAGTAGAAGGGATTGTACCCTCATGTTCAAGGTGGTGGCAGAGGTTCTAACTCCGAGAGCAATTGCAATGCTTGACGCAATAAAAGAAATCAGCCTGCTTAGAGTAGTCAGTCTTTTGTTAGCAGGGATAGTTGTCAGCAGTCAAATGCACCACCTATAGGGAGAGGATCTGGTAGAAGTAAAGGATGTTTTAGATGTGGGTAGGTTGGAAATTTTGTAGCTCATTATCCACAGTGAGCACCATAGTATTTAGGTCCTACGCTAACAGCATCCGAGCCTACAGTTGGAGATGCAGGTAGAGCTCATAGAGTGTTTACAGCAGTAGATCACCATCAGGAAGACCATCAGGGAACAATGGTTGAAACTAAAAGAGCTATTCAAGGTACATATCTTTTAGTGTTGTTTGATTCAAGTGATACAGATTCATTTATTTCTCCATCTATAGTTGCTAAGTGTAAGTTGGATGCGGTGAAGCAAGATCTTGGTTGGCAAGTGGAACTAGCCTCCAGTATTAAGGTCTCCACAGATTCTATAGTTCATAAGTGTGGGTTTACCATAGGAGGATTTGATACTATAGTGGACCTTTGGGTCATACCTCTTGGTTCCTATGATGTGGTTTTGGGTATTGACTAGCTTGAATCTCATAGGGCTAGTATAGACTATAGGAAGAAGATTATATTGTGTCGAGCTAATCAAGGGAATGATGTGGAGATTGTTGGAATACCGAGGCCTATATCTCTATGGATGATTTTGGCTATGCAATTGAAGCAGAGTTTTTGTAGGGGATGTCAGATATTTGCTATTATGGTAAATGAGCTTGATGAGGAGGATCTTGTGAGGAAGACTCTAGATCACTCGATTTTATAGGAGTACATAGATGTCTTTCCAAGTGAGATTCTAGACATGCCTCCAAAAAGGGACATTGATTTCAGCATTGATCTCATTCCAAGAGCAGAGACTATCTCTAAAGCTCCTTATCATATGACTACATAGGAATTGGGTGAGTTGCATCTTCAGCTAGAGCAACTTTTGGCCAAAGGGAGCATTCAACCTAGTGTGTCACCATGGGGAGCTCTAGTGCTCTTTGTGAAAAAGAAAGATGGTTCTTTGTGCCTTTGTATTGATTACAGACAGTCGAATAAGGTGACAACAAAGAATACGTATCCTTTAACAAGGTTCGATGACTTATTTAATCAAATCAAGGAAGCTATAGTATTCTCCAAGATTGATCTTAAGTCAAGATACCATCAGCTTCACATAAAGGAAGCTGACATTCACAAGATCGCTTTTCAAACTTGTTATGGGCACTATGAGTTCACAGTGGTACCTTTTGGGCTGACAAATGATCCTTCAATTTTCATGAGCTTGATGAACGAGGTGTTTCAATCTTATCTTGATAGGTTTGTACTTGTGTTCCTTGATGACATATTGATATATTCTAAGACTCAGAAGGAGCATGAGGAACACCTGCGATTGGTTTTACAGTGCTTGAGAGACAATTAGCTTTATGTCGATGCAGCTAAGTGTGAATTCTTCAAATCAAAGATTCAGTATTTAGAGCATGTGATTTTAGGTGATGGTATTTCTATAGACCTGACAAAGATACAGGCAATAGTAGACTAGCCTACATCGACTAATGTGTTAGAGATTCATAGTTTCATGGGTCTAGCAAATTATTATCACAAATTTCTCCAAAACTTCTCAAGGATAGCACATCCTATTACTTCCCTTCAGAGGAAAGGAAACAAGCTTATATGGATGGAGAAATGCGAGGAAGCATTTTGGAAGCTCAAGGAGCTTTTGACCAGTGCACCAATCTTAGTAGTACCTGATCTGAAAGGTGATTTCATGGTGTGTACAGATGCTTCCCTTGAAGGGATTGGAGCAATTTTGATGCAAAATGGATGGGTGATTGCATATGAATCATGCAAGGTCAAGGAGCATGAGCTAAATTATCCTACACATGATCTTGAGTTAGCAGTGGTAGTTCATGCTTTAACAAGGTGGAGACATTTCTTGTTGGGGCATAGATTCAAACTACATAGTGATCATCATAGTCTTCAGTACATTTTCATGCAGCCTAATCTGAATGCTCACCAGAGGTGAAGGATGGAATTTATATGTGAGTATGACTTCAAAGTAAAGTACATTCAAGGAAAGGAGAACATGGTGGTAGAATCTTTGAGTCACAAGAGATTCTTAGTGTTGATTTGAGGAGTCAGATTCTTTAGGCACTTCCTACAGATTCTTGGTACCAAGAAGCATACAGAGAGATAGATTCAGGAAGACCTTTGGAGGGTACACTTTCAGGCTATGTCCTAGAGTCAGATGGTCTTTTGAGGCATTCAGGAAGGATTTATGTGCCGCTACTAGATGAGCTTCGCATCTTGATTCTAGCAAAGGCCCATCGTGCACCTTACTCGGCACATCCAAGTGTTAAGAAGGTGCATGCTGATTTGTGACATTTATTCTATTTGTCTGGGATGAAGTGAGAAATTGTTGATTATGTGGCTAGATGTCTTGAGTGTCAGAGAGTCAAGGCAGAACACTAGCATCTGATAGGACTTTTGCAACCAAATCTCATTCCTTCATGGAAGTGGGACATCATCTCTATGGACTTCATAGTAGGATTACCTATGAATGCTCATCGTCATGATGCTATCATGGTCACCGTTGATTGGTTGACTAAGGTGGAAATTTTTTCACCAATCAGGTCTTCCTACACAACAGCTTCTGTAGCTAATGTCTTCATGCATGACATTGTGAGACTACATGGTATTCCCTGAAAGATCATTTCTGATAGGGATTCTATATTCACATCCACATTTTGGACATCATTGCAGCATGAGCTTGGAGCACAATTGAATTTTAGTTTGGCATATCACCTAGAGACATATGGTTAGATAGAGAGGGTGAATCAGGTTTTGGAAGATATGTTAAGGATGTATGTGATCGATAGGTAGACACATTGGGAGGACTATCTCTACCTAGTGGAGTTTGCTTACAACAATGGGTATCATAGTTCTATTGGCATGGCACCATTCCAAGCTTTATATGGACATCCTTGTCGCACACCTTTGAGTTGGGACTGTCTTGAGGAGCGCATCCTATTGGGTCCTGAGATGCTTTGTGATATGGAGCAAAAAGTAGTGTGTATCCACGAGCACTTGACTATGGCACGGGATAGGAAGAAAAAGTATGCTGATGCACATAGAATATAAATGAAGTTTGTTGTGGGAGATAAGGTATTCTTGAGAGTGCATCCACAGAAGAGTCTGATCCGATATGGAAAAGGTTCAAAGCTAGCACCTCGCTTTGTGGAACCATTCGAGATTCTTGAAAGGATTGGCCCAATTGCTTATCGCCTTGCTTTATCGCCCAGCCTAGCTCGCATTCATGATTTTTTCCATGTTAAAGTAATTAGGCAATATATCCCTAATGTTGTACATGTTCTTGATTGGAATGCATTGCACGTAGAGGTCGGGCAGCTGGCTTTGGACCCGATTCATATTCTGGAGCAGCGGGAGTTGACCCTCAGGGGTCGAACCATAGAACAGGTAAGGATCCAATGGGACCCTACTAATGACTCTTCAGCTACATGGGAGGTTGCAGTTAGATTATGGGAGTTATATCCCTACTTGTTTGTAGGCTTCCAGGAGTAAGCCTAATCCTAGTGGGGGTGGATGTAGTTCTTGCCCTTGTTTACATTTTTCTAGATACATTTTTTCTATTATGGCCGAACTCTATTAGACTAGTTTTATGTTGATGGTTAGTAGCATTGTTTTGAGGCTATCAGATATTGTATTACAGATTTAGTTAATATACGATGTCATTATTTAGACTCTACATTCATGTATGCACGAAGATTATTACATTATTTACAATTATTGATGATTATTAATTAGATGGTTTATTATCACATGTGTTTTATTATGTTTTTCTTATGGATACTTAGCCCATACTTGCATGTGTATGGTGTGCGTGTTTGTTCTCTTATTGTATGGCATTTTCGATGTGGTTAAGGAAGGGAGTCATAGTCACTTGCTAGTCGGGATCTACATGATGCACCACTTCCTACCATTGCCTATTTAGCTTAGCATATATATATATATATATATATATATATATATATTGTATGTACATGCATGGATTTTATGCAGGTTGAAGGTACCGGGTACTATTGCCAGGATGAGCATACCCTATCACACTATCTTAATGGTAAGAGAGGGGAGATAAATTCTCAAGTCCAAATCCTTAACCTGTAAACCATTTGTCCTAGAAAGGTAGGACAAGTATCTGAGATGTTTTACCTTCCGAATGTGTTAGATGACATAATTTTTGATTTTAACCCTTTAGACTTATTTTGTGTGGATTGTTTCTTGATGGGTTTTCATATTTTATCTTGGAGGTCTATGGTGAATTTTCTATTAATTAAGTCTATAATTAAGCAATTTAAATAATAATATAATTATTTTGGGTAAAATTAATATAATATCATGATCTTTAGATATTTTGATTGAAATTAATTAAATGGGAATTAATGGAGAAAAAGAATTAAATAAAAGAAATTAAAATTAATAATAATAATAATAATAAATAATAAACAAAAATAATAATAATAAAATAAATAAAAGAATTAAAATAAAAGTCATAAGTCTATCTAGGAGTATGCGCACCTCTTGTTTGCACATATATCTACAACACAGGATTTAGCACACAATTTAAGCACATGGTGTCTACAACCTTGTGACTCATCTAGAAGTTTGGAAAAAGCTCATGCTTAGTTGTCAACACTTATCTCATCTTCTGTTTGTTTCTAGAGACATTCTAGGTGCTTCCTGAGAAGTCTTTATATTTAGGCACTCCTAGAAGGTCAGGGAGCATATTTGGAGGACCCGAGAACATTGGAGAAGGAAGGAGCTTGCTCTTCAAATTCTGAGGAGAAGTGATTTAGCATCAGTGTCTAGGTAGACGCTTGTAATTTTGTATATGATATTTCACTTCTTGCACTTCCTATCTTCTTCATGTCTTCTAAATGCTTTCTGAGGATTTTCATATGTTGAATATCTTGGTTGTATGCATTTTGTCATGGGTAGTTAAATTTCTCAATGAGAAAATCTCATATGCGTAGATCTAAGGAATCTATGGGGCTAGGGTTTTCAGATGCTTATGGACAAACCTATTAAAAAGAATTAATAGGTACATCTAAACAACAATCATTATAGGGAAAATTCCTAATTTATAAAATTTAAAAGCCCTATTTATTTTTTAAAAAATTATGTTTATGCTTGCAGGCATTATTGTAAATATTTTCTTTTTAAAATATGCATATATGTTTATAAATTTTGCATATATAGACACACACACACACACACACACACATATACATATATATGCATATTGAAAAACGCTGCTTATAATATTAGAATATATATTAAAAAATTTGAATTGCATATGATAAAAATGTTTTACAAAAAATGTTATAATTGTTTTTTTAAAAAGAAATTGTAAATTGAGGGAGGGGGGGGGGGGGGGGGGGGCATGAATCGTACCCCTTACCCTCCAGGTGGCAGAGGCCTACCATCGCAGGGACTGCGATGACAGGGGTACTCTATACCCGTTGTTAGCGCAGTGCCTACAACAGTAGGTAGTGCATACCATATGTAAATATTATGTTTTGTTTTAAAATTGATATAAGTGAATATTAGTAATTCAATTTTGTTTAATATTATATATTTTTATTAAATTTATTAAATGTTAATAACTTTTAAATATTAATTGTTATATATATTATTATTTAATAATAATTATTATATAATATTAATTAATATATATTTATTATAAATAAAATTTTATTAATAGATTATTTCTTTTAGTAATTAATCATTTTATAAAATTTTAATTTAATAATATAAATCTAATATAATTGGATTTAAATGAAGGATAGTCAAATGTGGATGAATTGTATTTGTTTACATTGAATTTTCTACATGTCTTAATGGAACACGATGGGGGTCTTTTTCAAATATTGTATACTCTTAGAAACATTTAAAATATTGATTTAATGGGTTATGGGGAACGTACTTTTATCTATAAAACAAATATGTGGGTTAGGTAAAATGGACAAATTTCTCCACTCAATATCTAAATTTGAAATGAAAATTGAAACTTCCACACTTAATTTAACTATGTAATTTTTAGCAAACCAAAACATGTGCTTGCATTTTGTGTTTTCTCTATGATTCTTGTTTTGGTTTTTTGGGTTGACTAGCTTGTTGACCAATTATAGGACATCTACCAGAGGCTCGACGTTATGATTGTGATGTCATGATGATGTTTTTGATCTCGATCTTTTTAAACCCAACCACGGTTATGTGATGGCATGGTCTATGGTGTGTGTGATACTCTGATTGATATTGTTTCTAGTCTTCTTGTGTAAGCTGTGATATATGTAGCTTTTTATGAGTTATCAATCAGTTGTATTTAGATTACTTCTTAGTCACTTTGATAAGATTGAATTGTTTATCTAATCTTGATTATATCATGTTGTGACATGTTTTGACTCAACCATTTTTGAGTCTTCGATCAGTATTACTTTGAGATACTTTTTGGTTGCTTGTTGAGAACCAATGGCTATAGTGATTATCAGTGATACCTTTAGTTGCCAATAGAGAACTATTGTGGTCATGATTATCTATGAATGTTGTTCAGTTGCTCATGGAGATTTGATGCTCTTTTTGTGGATTATCTTTTGGTATTTTCTCCAGTTACTTGTATAGGACTATGGTGATTTTGTGATTTATGATTCCATGAGCTTAGGGTAGGTTATCTACTTGTAGTGTCAAGAAGTGTCTTGTAATGGGGGTCGGGGCCCTAAGTGGCTGCTAGGGTAACTCATTGTAATTTGTTTAACAAGTGAAAACATTACACATAATACTGACTTAAATGAATGTAATAAGATAATTGTTTGTTCTCGCCCATGCCTCGAGTGCTACTACAGACCAGGATGGGAGTAGAGAGAATGCTTGGTTGTGACCTTGCATTCCGTAGTATGCCTCGTCAGTATGAGAGGATACTAGTGGCTACATGGGGATCACTAGGGGGTTGGGGTCTATTGAGAGACTACCAGGGTAACTCTAGCATTATTCATGCGATGACACTTTCCTGCTTGCATAGTAGGTTTCCTACATGTCTTTGTTATTCCTCTAGGATTAGATGTGAGTTTGTTATTGGAAGCTTTTAGTTACTATACTTTTAGGATTCCTGGACTTAGATAGTATTTGTGCTATGCGATTGATAGCCTATTTGGGACTTGATATTATCTTCTCGACACGGTGGGAGTGGACCATTTAGGTTCCACACAGTTGGGTGGTAGTGCTTTTTAACTCTTATCATTTGAGATCCATCTGAGACACCATGGGTGATGCATTCTTTGTTGACATCTATCTTCATTCTATTCATGGATTATGATGGTGGACATGTATCCTTATATTGATGATTAGCATATGATAGAAGATGTTGTTTACTTATCTTATGCTTTATTTTGCATTATTAGATTTCTTATGCATATGTTGTAGCATGTTAGATTTCCTTCTGTATATGATGTAATATGTTTAGGAGTGGCATTCCTACTATGATATTACCTTTGATCTCTTTGATAACTTGGAATGTTAGGCATGGAGGGATGGCTAGGGCCCACAATGGTCTAATGATGCTATTTATGATTGGAAGGAACCGTGCACTTAGTTATGTTCGTGATATATGGATATCTTTTATGATGGATGTTTATATATTCTATGATGATGTATCAATTACTTACTACACTTGCATCATTGATTAGATTAGGATGATGTACTTTATTTTCACATATGTATATTCTTTTATGTCTTTCATACCTTGTGACATGTACAGTGGATGATAGAGCATTCTGGAATGTAATTTCCTAAGGGACATTCAAAAAAAAGTATATTGGTTAAAGAACACTAGACTTATGATTATTATTTCCTGTGGATGGGACATTAGATGGAGTTAATAGTAGTTGATTTAATTGTGATTCAAAGTTAAGGGATCCTTGAAGAATGTAACCTATTATGTATGCTTATGTATACTTTCAGTTGAATGTTGTTATTGCTTCCGTTGCAATGTGTATGTTGTGAATGGTATAACTTTCATATTTCAAAAAAAAATTTAAAAATACTACCAAACTTAGTGAAATTTTAGGCTAATTCTTTGGATCCCTTGGCGAGGCATTACAAAGGAGGTTTTACTAGTTTATGTCTCTATCAGCCTTCAAACTAGTTTTTAACATTAATAAAATTTGGTATGGTGACTTGTCACCTTTACCAGAAAAAAATTAAAAACCAAATTTAAAAAGTCAAACAAACAAACAATCATTTTTTCTATATTGTTAACCTAAAAAGTTAAAATTTACATATATTTTTATGTATGTATCCTAGAATATTTCCTTACAAAAATATTGCCTCACAAGACCACTAGTGTTTACTAGAAAACTGTTCCTATAACACCCAAATATGTGAGCCAATCAAATTACAAGGAAATAATTTTAATGATAGATAAAATTTGTATTTACACTTTAGAAAATTTTTAAAATAACAATAAAAATTAAGAATACTTAGATATAATTGGTTGAAATGAAAAATATTAATCACTAATTAAGGAGGTGCTTGATAATTAGTAATTAATTACCAATTTCAAGTAATAGAAAACTATATATTATAAGACATGTTAGGTTAAAAAAAATAATAATAATTTTTTTAAAAGTTATAATTTAAAATAAAGCAATGTTAAATGAACCATTTTCTTAAAAAAGAAAGAACCATCAAGCTTTTTCTTTTAAAACCACAATTTTCTAATTCCTGACATAATACCAAAAGAACCCATCATCAAATAGCATTGTGTTCCATTATATATTATTATTATATTTATATTCAAATGAGACAACTTTAAAATCCAAACTAGCATTCACATTTAATTTGTGTGCACATTGACATTGAAACATAACTCCTTTATAGCATAATAGCTATCTAATTTTTTTGAAGAGTACAGATAGCGAAAAATGAATAAGGAAACTTGATTTAATTAAATTTTGACAATTCGTCATAAGGAATCAGATTTAAAGTTTAAATTTGATTCCATTGAATATCCATATGTTTTTTAATTAAAAGCAGCCAAAACAAGGGGGCTGGCCCATAACAAAAAAAATTGGTCAACTACCAATGGAAAACCATCAAAACTAAACTAACCCCTATTGCTGCTAGAAACAACAACAAAGTTTGCAACCATAATTAAGAGAGTATCATTAGGCTTAAACAAAATGCCTGTTATCAAACTTAAGAAACTAAAGAAAAATATTAACAAAGGCATAATAGCCTTGCAACCTAATAAGTCTAGAAACCAGCAGATTAACAACATAAAAAAGAAAAAGGAGGGAGCCCTTAAAATTTATTGGCCTCTTTCCTCCTATAATGGGCACCCTAGAAATTCCCACGAACTAAACCAATTGTTGGAAGCAATTTTAATGTCTTTGCCTAGGTTTCTATCCACATAACATAAGCAAGAAGGAATTTATGCAAATGGAAGATTGAACTACCACTGAAATAATATTAATTGTCAAAATGATAAATCAAATACATACAAATGTATTCCAAAGGCCAAACCCCAAGGGAATGATGTCTACAATGTTACAAGAGAGGATGAATGTCCTTTAATGCCAAGACCAAATCTCTAACTCAAACCTCCAAGCTTTTATCAAATGCAATTCATAATCATCTGATGCTCAACAATGACTCTCCTACCTCTATTTATACTTTTCCTACACCCTTCTAGAAGGAAATCAAATATTAGTTAATTGCAAGTACTAGAAGCTTCCCCATTCCAATAATTAATGCACTCTCTAGAAAATCCACCCTTGCAATACAATAATTAATTATGCTTCTAGAAAATTAAATTACTAGAGGCTTCCTCCTTTCCAATAATTAATAGAAACTCTAGAAGCTTCTCTTTTGTAATACAGTAATTAATTAAATTAATTAAATAAAAGATAGGGACATTATAGTCCACCCTCCTTGAAATTGCTTGTCCTCGAGCAATCTTAGTCTTGTTTGCTATAGAACCTACTCACTTTCCCAAGTAACACTATCCTCTAGAAGATATCTCCATTTGACTAAATATTCTTTAATCACCTTGTTTCACAGAGTCCTTACCCTAGTATCCAGAATGTACTCAAGAATCAATACAAGCTTTCCTTCTTCATCCAATGGTGGCAATTCTGCTGAAGGGAAAACTCTTTGATTGATGGCTTTCTTAAGCCTTGACACATGAAACACATTATGCACTCAGCTACCCTCTGGAAGCTCAATCTCATAAGAAACCTTGCTCACCTTGCAAATCACTTTGTAGGGAAACATAAAACCTAGGATTCAACTTCTCTGCTCCACTTTTCTTGAGTGATGATTGTTTGTATGGTTATAGCCTTAGGTAAACCATATCCCCAACCTCAATGCTGTGCTCTATCCGGTTCTAGTTAGCATAATTTTTTTTTAAATTTTGGGTTTGTATATTCTCCTTGAGCACCCTCAAAATATCTTGACTATCTTGCAAGAAGGTTTTTGCTTTGGGCACTCTACTATCCCCTAAAACTAGATCCATGAAACTAGTTGCTTCATACCCATATAGTGCCATGAATGGAGTCATTTTGATGGACATATGATAAGTGGTGTTATAATAGTACTCTCCCATATGTAGCCATTTGACCCAAGCCCTTTGTTGTGTAGTCATATAGTTCCTTAGATATCCTTCCATCCATTTATTCACAATCTTTGTATGCCCATCTATCTATGGATGATAACTAGTGCTAGGTGTAAGATCTGTACCACACAACCTAAATAATTCCTACGAAAAACTACTCATAAATTTACTATCTTGATCACTAATAATAAAAATAGGTAGCCCATGTAACTTGAATATCTCTGTGAAGAAAAAATCGACCACTTGTGATGCTGTGTAAGTGGATGGAATAGCAAACAAGTGAGCATACTTCATTAGCCAGTCAACAATCACATAGATGCAATCTTTCCCCTATACTCACCGCAACCTGATGATAAAGTCCATAGAAATACTTTCCCATTTCCTATTCAAAATGGGAAATGATTGTAACAACCTTACAAGATATGTGCATTCTCCCTTATTCTGTTGACAAACTACACACTCTCTGATATACTTTTGAACATAAATTTACTATCTTGATCATTGACAATAAAAATAGGTAGCCCATGTAACCTGAATATCTCTGTGAAGAAAAGATCTGCCACTTGTGATGCTATGTAAGTGGATGGAATAGCAAAGAAGTGAGCATACTTCATTAGCCGGTCAATAATCACATAGATGCAATCTTTCCCCTATACTCATGGCAACCTGATGATAAAGTCCATAGAAATACTTTCCCATTTCCTATTCAAAATGGGCAAAGATTGTAACAACCTTACAGGATATGTGCATTCTCCCTTATTCTGTTGACAAACTACACACTCTTTGATATACTTTTGAACATCATTCTTGAGCCCTTTCCATGTGAACCACTCATGGATATTCCTATAGGTCTTAAAGACGCCTAGATGTCTAGTTGTAGGTGCATCATGGAATGTCTTCAGTATTACTTCCCTAAACTATGATGAAGGAATTAAATATATCCTACCCTGGAACTTAATCAATCCATCCATCACCATATAACAATCATCATGTACGGTGCTTGCAATTACTCTAGAAGCCCAAGTGTCCCTTGCATACGCTTTTGTGATCTTATTTCTCCAAACTCCTGTAATCTTAGTTAGAGAAAAAATATGAGATCTCCTAAATAAAGTGTCTACCACCAAATTCTTCTTACCTTTGACAAACTCAATGTTAATGTCATAGGTTTGTAACTTTATAATCCACTTCTATTGTCTATCATTCAAATCACATTGGCTCATGAAGTATTTGATGCTATTGTGATCAGTTTTGATAAAAAACTTTCCCCCAACTAGGTAGGACCAAAACTTAGCTAATGCATGCAGTATAGCCAACATCTCCCGATCATAGATGGTGATGGAGATACAACCAAATACTAGAAAGAACAAACAAGAAAAGGAAAATATTATTATCAATGAAAAATGCCCAATGGGCTTACAATAGTATGATTCTGGAGAAAGAAATCCTCCACACAGTACCTTCTCTCTAACTCCATTAGGAACTGCCTTTACAATGCCAAAAATGTTCTTAAATAGACCCCAATTCATTTAGGATTAGGAATAAATTCTAGAGTACACTAGTTGGCATCCACCACCATAATAGAAGGTTCCAAAAAATTACGTTAGAAGTCGGTGTAAAATTAGAAGAATCCAAAAATGGTAGTCCAACTTTTGGGAGGCATAAATTTTGAACTAGGGCTTCGATTGACGAATTATTTACATTTTGGGAAAGCTCTTGAAGAGCTCTAAAGCCCTATGGACCAGCTTCACTTGTCCCCTATTTTTTGGTCTCGTATGAGGCCATTTAGTGCCCCATATCTAACTTTGAAACACTTTCAAGAGGTCTCTAGGAAACTTAAAATTGTAATAACTTTCCGATCATAAAGTCTTTTGACTTGATTCTTTTTTTGGAGCACTTTAAATTACAAGTATAAGTATCCCTCCAAATTACAGCCTCTAACTCATTTTAATTTTGACTCTATTAAAAAATAACTCTTTCTTTGCATTTACATATATCCCAAGGTGCTCAAAAACTCTAACCCAAAAAACTAATAGTGGAACTGTGAGAGTTGGAACCTTTATTTGACTCAAATGGCTATTTAGAAATAAAAACACATTAAACAGAAACTATGTCTAAGCATATTTTTTGGGTGATACAGGATTGCCCTTACACCATTGGATGCTCCTGCATGAGACACCTAGGGTAGATTGAAAAGTGACCTTATCACTTTATGGTAGAGTAAAACTCAATTGGGAAACCTCCACTATTGGTATCCAAGTTGAGTCCTCTATTGGTCATCCTTTCCACTTCACCATGTACTCTTCATAATACCTATTTTTGGTACTCCTACTCACATGACTATCCAGAATCTCTTTTATCTCCTCCTTCTTAGAAGTAGGAATTGGACATGGCTCCAGTATCAAACCCTCATCTGCACCATCATCATGATATTCTGTTAAGTCTACAATTTTGAAGATAGGAGAAATGTGAATCCTATCTGGCAACTCCACCTAATATGCATTTCTCAAGTCATGTTTCTTCAAAAATTTATAGGAGCCAAATTTCTTCATGTTCATCTTGTTGTAAGTACCCACTGGAAACTGTTCCTTTTGTAAGTGTACCATAACTAAATCCCCTACTTAGAACTCCTTATGTCTCCTCCTTTGATCCACCCTAGCTTTATACTATTGATTCATCTTGGTGATGTGTGCATGGACCTCCTCATGTAGGCTCTTGATATGTTCAACAAATTCTTCTGCCTCGGCACTTGTCCTCTCCCCTTCCTCCATTTTCCTAAATTCTAGTGTAGTTCTTGGACTAATTCCATACATAATTTGGAATGGTGATCTACCAGTACTCCTATTTACAAAATTATTGTAAGAAAATTTTCTTGTGGCAAAATCAAATCCCATCCCTTGGGCTTATCAACCACTAAACACCTCAGTAAATTTACCAAACTCTATTTACCCCTTCATTCTATCCATCAGACTATAGATGATGCGTACAACTAAACCTCAATTCTTGTCTCAACTTCTTCCATAAAGTCCTCTAGAAATACTCCCCAAATTTAGTATCTCTATCGGAAACAATACTTTTTGGGAGACCACGTAGTCTCACCACCTCTCTGAAAAACAAATTTACAATATGTATAGCATCATGAGTGTTGTGGCATGGGATGAAATGTGCCATCTTGGAGAACCTATCAACCACCACAAATACTGAGTCATTACTCCTTTGTGTCATTGACAATCCAAGAACAAAATCCAAACTTATGGCCTCCTAAGGCTTTGATGGAATAGGCAATGGCTGATAAAGTCTAGTATTGTGACTAAATCCTTTAATTGCTTGACATACTTGGCAACGCTACACAAATTTATTCACATCTTGTGACATTTGAGGTCAAAAATAACGTTCCCTAAGAATGGAAATGGTCTTATCTCGACCAAAGTGTCTTTCCATTTCCCCACTATGTTTCTCTTTGATCAAGTTTTCCCTCATGGAAATCCTTGGAATGCATAATTGACTACCCTTGAATAGCATACCATCCTGAATCAAATAATCTAGCCACCTAGTCCTATCTACAGTAATAGGTTGTTTACAAGCCTTCCACACTTTAGCAAAATAAGGATCCTCCAAGTACAAATTCTTGAGTTCATCAAACCCAACCACTTCAACCTTCATTACAATAAGTAACAATTGTCTCCTATCAATCCATCTACAACCCTATTAGAACTTCGACTTCTATGTTTCAACACAAATTTATAGCTTTGAATGAACTCTACCCACTTCATATGTCTCTGGTTCAATTTACCTTGGCAATTTAGTTACTACAATGTCTGGTGATTAGAATACAAGGAAAACACTTTTGGCAATAAATAATGCCTCCATTTCATTAAGGCCTAAATGACTGCATAGAACTCCTAATCATAAACAAAATACTTCCTCTTTGCATCATTCAATTTTTCACTAAAATATGCAATAGGTTTACCTTCTTGGCTCAATACAGCCCTAATAACACTGTCACCAGCATCACAATCTACCTAGAACACTTCATTATAATCAGGAAGTGCCAACACAAGTTGTTCTGTCACCTTCTTCTTCAACCATTCAAACCTCCTTGTAGCTATTGTAGTCCACTTGAACTCTTTCTTATCCCCCCTTATTGTTTCAGTCAGGGGTGCACATATGCCACTAAAATTATGAATGAACTTCTTGAAAAAACTAACCATACTATGAAATGATCTCACCTTAGTAGTAGACCTTGGAGTAGGCCATTCCAAGATGGCATTTAGTTTCTCTGGATCGATTTTGAGACCTTCAGATGATGCAAAAAACCCCAAGTAGACTAACTCTTTTTTTACAAAGCTACATTTCTTCAAATTAATCAACATTTTATCTTCCCTCAACCTTTCAAGGACACTATGAATGTGCAATAAATATTCATGCAAAGTCTTACTAAAAATTTAAATATCATTCAAATAGACAAGAAATTTTTTTCCTAAGAATTTCTTTAGTACCTCATTCATAAGCCACATGAAGGTGCTCGGCGCTTTGGTCAGTCCAAAGGGCATGACTAACCACTCATATAGACCCTCCTTGATCTTGAATGAAGTCTTCCACTCATCTCCCTCTCATATCCATATCTAATGATAGCCACTCTTGAGATCTATCTTTGTGAAGTACTGAGCTCCACTCAAGCAATTCATAAGATCATCCATTCTTGGAAAAGAAAATCGATACTTGATGGTTATTCTGTTTATAGCTCAAGAGTCTGTGCACATTCTCCAATCTCCATCCTTCTTTGGTGCCAGTACTATAGGTACTGCACATGGACTCAGGCTCTCTTGAATCAAAACCTTCCTCAATAGCTCCTAAAATTTTCTATTTAGCTCCTTAGTTTTAGTAGGAGTCATCCTATGAACAGCCTTGTTAAGTAAACTAGCTCCAGGGATTAAATCTATCTGATGACTGATCTGCCTTATTGGTGGCAACCCTTTTGGAACATTATCAAAGATGACATCTCCATACTCACTTAATAGGCCTGAAACATCAGGTAGAATTTTAGTACTACCTTCCTTATCTCTTCTAGGAATCAAAGCATAACACATATGCTAATGTTTCATACCATCCAAAAAATTTCTTCCATCAACAAGACATGTCGTAGTACTACTGCATACCTTTTCACCTTCCTTTATCAAGGGCTTTAGTTTGTGGAAAACTCCATCCTTTTTTATAGAGTATGTATTTGTATAACCATCATCTACAACATGTCTATCAAATTGACATGGTCTTCCCAACAATAAATGGCAGAAATCCATTGGAATAATGTCATAGAGAACTTCATCATGGTAACTCCCAATCTTGAACTTCACCAAAGACTATTCATTGACCAAGACCTTATGATCATCCTTCACCCAAGCAATCTAATAGGATTGGGGGTGTTTCTCCCTCTTGAGCTTTAGCTTAGAGACCATCTTCTCAGACACCAAGTTGTCAATGCTACCACCATCAACAATCACATCATAACATTTATCCTCACACTTTAACCTAGTAAAAAACAAACTTCTCCTCTATTTAGGTTCAGTCTCACTACATAGTAAGACCCTTTCATTTATGAGAACCTCTCCTCTTTCTACATCCTCAGAATGTGATGATTGTGCATCCTCATACATGAGAAACCCTTGCTTGACCATCAGCTCTCCTATCTATCCTTCCTTGTCATTGAGGGCATTCAAATGCATGATGACCCTCTTCATTGTAATGAAAATAGGTACCACAAAAGCCTCCTCTTCCTAAACCTTTTCCATTTCCTTTGCCTCTTCCTCTTTGTTCTCCAAAGTTTTGATCATGGGAGTAGTTGAAACCCTCATTCCTCTAGTTCCTGTTAGTACCCACATCTTCATTTTTCTTTTGGGTCTCATTTTTGCCTCCAAATGATCTACCACCACCCCTTCCTCCTTGACCACACCCTCTTTTCCTTCTTTCAAAATTTTTTTTAGATTCTCTTCAACTCATAGGGCAAATTGGTATGCCTCTTCAATGCTAGTAATTCTAACTAGACTTAACTCCTCCTGAATCCTAGGTCTTAACCCACTGAGGTAATGGGAAACCTTCTCCTTATTAGCTTATGCATGCCCTACCCTACTAAGAAGTCAATAAAATTGCTCTATATATTCTTGGACAAATTTTCCTGCTTGCTTTGACCCTTGCATTTTCTTGAACAAATCAAGCTCGTAATCAATAGGAATCAATTACTTCTTTAGTTTGTCCACCATGCGATCCCACCTTGTGATTTTCTCCTTTCCTCTTCTATTCCTTTCTAACTAGATCTCTTGCCACCAAATTTTGGCATGGCCTTTTATTTTAGCCTTTGCAAACTTAACCTTCTTTGGGTCTCTTATATCCTCATATTCAAAATACTCCTCTAGTTCATTGATCCAATTGATCAACTCATCCGAGTTTAGAGTTCTCGAAAACATACCCACATCAATTTTAGATATTTTTCCAAGCTTAGAAATGGCCCTAAAATGCCTCTCCTCTACCTGATTTAGGACTTCCTCTTCACCTTCCCCTTCCTATCCAATATTTTCTTCTTCATTTTCTTCCTCACTTTCATTGCCTGCGGCAACATTCAGTCATCTATGAATCTCCTCTTGCAATGCTTGAACTTGTCTCTGGAGGGGTGTAACCTCAAGAGTAAAAACTCCAACCCTTCCACCACATTCCCTTCTTGTTGCAAACCCACAACCACATAGTCCTAGTGCAAACTGCCTCACAGTTGGCGCTCTATCTACACACTCAAGAAAACTTGTTGTGATACCACTTGATGGAGACACAACCAAATGCTAAAATGAACACACAAGAAAAGGAAAATATTATTATCATTGAAAAATTCCCTATGGGCTTACAATAGTATGATTTTGGAGAAAGAAATCCTCCACACAGTACCTTCTCTCTAACTCCACTAGGAACCGCCTTTACAATGCCAGAAATGTTCTTAAATAGACCCCAATTCATTTAGGGTTAGGAATAAATTCTAGAATATTCCAGTTTGCATCCACCACAAAAATAGAAGGCTCTAAAAATCACATTAGAAGTTGGTGTAAAATTAAAAGAATCCATAAATGGCAATCCAACTTTCGGGAGGCATAACTTTTGAACCGGGACTCCGATTAACGAACCATTTACATTTCTGAAAAAGTTCTCAAAGCACTCTATAGCCCTATGGACATGTTTTTCTAGTCCCCCATTTTTTGGCCCCATATGAGGTTGTTTAGTGCCCCATATTTGACTTTGAAGCATTCTTAGGAGGTCTCTAGGAAACTTAAAACTGCAATAACTTTCTAACCATAAAGTTTTTTGACCTGATTCTTTTTTTGGAGAACTTTAAATTAAAATTATAGTCAACCATCAAAATTAAACCCTATAACTCATCATAATTTTGACTCTATTACAAAATAACCCATTATCTGCATTTACATGTATCTCAAGGTGCTTAAAAAGTCTAACCCAGAAAACTAATAGTGGAACTATGAGAGTTGGAGCCTTTATTTGACTCAAATGGGTATCCAGAAATAAAAACACATTAAATAGAAACTACTTCTAAGCATATTTTTTGGGTGACATAAGATTTCCCTTACACCATTAGATGCTCCTGCATTAGATGGAATAGCTCCTTTCCACTCCATGGAGCTTCCTTCTCTCAAAAACAATGGGACGCTTATCCTACATCAAGACCACCCCAATGCCATCTCCTGATGCATCACAATGAAGCTCAAATGGTTTTGTGAAATCTGGTAGAGCTAGTACTAGACATGATGACACCACTTGCTTGAAATGATCGAAGCCTCTCTAAGCTGCCTCTATCCATGTGAAGGCCCCTTTCCTGGTAAGGTCAATAAAAGGTGCAACAATCTATGAAAATCCCTTAACAAATCTCTTGTAAAATCTACAGAGACCAAGGAATCCCTTAAGATGTGTAAGATTCATAGGAGTAGGCCAATCAACAATAGCCCTAATCTTTTGAAAATCTACTTGAACTCCATCTATTCAGATGATATGCCCAAGGTATAGTGGCTCAGTCATCCCAAACTCACACTTAGATTCCTTGACATATAGTGACTCATTCTCCTAAGTGGACAGTGCCATCTCAAGATGTTGTAAATGCTCCTCCCAAGTCTTACTAAAGACTAAAATATCATCAAAGAAAATCAAAACAAATCTCCTAAGATGCTTCTTGAGTACCTAATTCATGTAACTCTGGAATGTAGAAGAGGCATTGGTTAGTGCAAATGGTAGAACCAAAAAATTGAAGTGGCCATAGTGACACCAAAAAGTTATCTTCTCAATGTCCTCCTCCCTCATCCTGATTTGATGATTACCTAAATATAGATCAATCTTTGTAAAAAAGAATGCACCATGTAACTCATCAATCAGCTCATCTATTCATGGGATGGGATATTTGTTCTTAATGGTCTTCTTATTTAATTCCTTATAATTGATGCACATCCACATCATCCCATCCTTCTTCTTTACCAACACTACTATTGAAGCAAAGGGGCTCTTACTAGGCCTAATATGTTGTATTTCCAACAACTCCTTAATTGCCTTCTCTATCTCATCCTTATGTTTCTTAGGATGGTGATAGGGAGTAATCATGACTAGTTTGGCTCCCTCCTTGAGCTCAATAACATGCTCTATCCCCCTATTAGGAGGAACCCCATGCAAAATCTTGCTAAATAACTCAGTGTGCCTATCAAGTGTCTCCTAGATATCTAGTGGATGACTCTTCACCTATGGCTCTTGTCAAATTGGCATAATGAAACATTCTACTACCCAATCTATGTTATTATGCACAAAAAGTCTCTAGATTCTCCCCAGGGAAAATACTCTGCAACTCCTATCTAAAATTCCTCTAAGTACAATAGTTCTTTCCTCATGTTGAAACCTCATATCCAATTTTTCTAGGTTAATTGTAAACTCTACTAGCAAGGCTATCCATATCATGCTGAGAATGACATCATAGTCTCCCATGTTTACCCCATAGAACTCATCTTACAACTCATAGCCATCTCCAAACCTGATGTGAAGATTAGATATCTTTCGAGTGCATAAAAGCTTATCACCATGAGCTACCATGACTCTAAATCTGGCATACTCCTCGATCTGTAGACCTCTCATGGCTACCAATTGTGTATCTATAAAATTATGTGTAGCCCTAGTGTCAATGCATGAGATCACTTTCTACCCTTGGATAGTACCCCTGACCTTAAATGTGGTTGCCTTCTAAGCCTCCATTAATCATGCTAATGACTTCTCATCCTCAAGAATGTTGCTCTCCTCTATAGTGCTATTCTCATCTAAATTAGAGTCATGATCCTCCTTCTCTGATTGTAACTCTTCTGCTAAGAAATACTCCATTTGATTTGCCTTAGCCTTGAGAAAAAAATTTTGGCCCTTCTTTTTGTCCTTTTTCATAAGTATCCTTGTATTGAAATCTACTGCTTAATGAAGAAGGTGCTAAGTCATAAGCCTTTTTAGTGGCCTCCTACAACATAGCTAGGTCATGACCCTTGACCCGACCTCGCAACGGTTTTGAAAGTCTATCCATAAATAACACTACCAACCTCCTCTCTAAAATATCAATGACCAACATAGCTAACCTTTGAAACTTAGTGATATATGTCTCAACTAATCCCCACTACTTAAGTTGTGCCAACTCCTTAAACTGTAATTCAAGATCCTTGGTATCAAATCTCTCTATGAGCTTCTCAGTGAACTCCTCATAAGATTTGATTTGATTATATCCCAAGGTTACCATGCCATTGTGCCACCACTCATGTGCCAGTTTGTCCAAGTGAATAGCCACATAATTTATAGCCTCCTCTTCAGGCATAGGATTTAGCTGCAAGTATGTATTCATTTTCTACACCCAAGCTCATGCGGTCATCTTCCTTGAAGCATCATAATAAGGTAAAGAAAGTTTCCCAACTTTCTTTCTCAGCTCAAGGTTTTGACTTCTTCCTCCTAATTTGGGCATGTGTCTCATCCTTAAGTTCAAGTAATCTCTAAGAGAAATTTTTTCTCTAAAACTCTAGTTCACTAGCCTCCCAATCCCTCCTAAACTAATCGTGTGACTCCTTAATTTGTAGTTCATTAATCTACTGAACTAGATCTTTGGATGGGAAGGTGGGTAGAAGAGGTCTCAAGCTAGCTATTTGAGCTAGTCATGCAACATGTCTAAAGTTATCATCCTCATTCTCATTGTTCTTATGTCCATTATTACCATTAATGTTTCCTCAGCCTCCATTATCATTGGCCCTATTATTGTTTTTTCCATTGTTGGCATCACCCAGATTAATATTGATGCCCATCTATCTAGCCATTAGTTGGAACATCATATCCATTCAGGTATTCTGCTCCTGTTGCATCATATCCATTCACCTATTCTACTCCTCTAATGTATCCCATAACCTAAACATTACATTTTCCTGATTGGGACTGATATTCCTATCATCTCGGTCACCCATACTACTATCTTTTTCAAAGAATATCTCTTCTATATTGGTATGACTAGATTGTATGTTCCTCTACACCGATGAACTACCCTATTCATTTCGCAAGTCTGAACTCCTACTTTTTCTTGCTCTGGTATTGCAAAAATTATAAACCCCTTGTCGCATGCTCAAACATAGATGTTGAAGATCTCCATAGCATGGCAGGACTTATAGCCCTGATACCACTATAGTGGGAACCCTGAAAATGCCGACAAACTAAACCAATTGTTAAAAGTGATTTTAATGACTTTGCATAGTTTTCAATCCACATAACATGAGCAAGAAGAAATTTATGCAAATGGAAGATTGAACCATTGCTGAAATAATATTAGCTCTCAAAATGATAAATCAAATACATAGTAATGTATTTCAAAGGCCAAAACCCAAGGGAATGATGTCTGGAATGTTACAAGAGAGGATGAACATCCTCTTATGCTAGGACCAAATCTCTAACTCACACCTCCATGCTTTTATCAAATACAATTCACAATCATCTAATGCTCAACAATTACTCTCCCACCACTATTTATACTTTTCCTACACCTTCCTAGAAGAAAATCAAATATGAATTAATTGCAAGTAATAGAAGCTTCCCCCTTCCAAAATTAATGCACTCTCTAGAAACTCCTCCCTTGTAATACAATAATTAATTGTGCTTCTAGAAAATTAAATTACTAGAGGCTTCCCCCTTTCCAATAATTAATACACACTCTAGAAGTTTCTCCCTTGTAACACAGTAATTAATTAAATTAATTAAATAAAAGATGAGGACATTACACCTCCCTAGGAGGATGTTTACCCAGTCCTCCACCAGGAAGTCAAATAGCATCCTAAAGTCCTTCTTAGATAGGTCCCCTTTAGCATCCTTGAGTAGACACAGAGTGGTAGCAACTGCATGTGTCACTTTTATCCTGAACTTGGTCAGTAGGCACATTCTCTCCTCCAGCCTCATTACCAGCCTTATGAAACTCACCCAGATGAACATTAGTACTAGTCTTTTTAGTATCCTACAAAATCAGGGGGTTAGTAGCATTTTCAAAAATAGCCTTAATAGGGGAGGAGAAAGTTATGGGAGGAGATCAATATCCATATGTTGATTACAGAGAAAATAATTACATAATCTACAATTTAGAAGGATAGAAGTGTTATGGAATTTAAATTTTGTTAGTTATTAGAGTGGGAGGAATTGGCATATATTTCTCCTTGTCACAATGGAGCACAAAATACCAAAAGAATAGGCTAGGAAAAGTTAGTGTTGGTTCCAAATTTTGAAGAACATTGGCAAACATTGTTGGATTGGGGTTTTTATTGTTTGCATGGCAAGGTGTGTGATTTCTTTTGTGTCGGTGAGGACAAACGTTTCTTCTCTAATTGTGCATGCAATGAGATCTGAATCATTTTATTCATGGGAGAGCTCCAAGCTAGAAAAAGTTAATGGTTATTTTCTGCATAGCCATGACCACCCTATTCTGGTTATTCCTCTAGTGGTAGTGATGGAGGATATTGAATATTGGACTAGGCATGCTTTTATATGCTTTTTTTGGAATCTGGATTTCTTTATCTTCTCTTGAGGAGGTTTGGAAATGAGAATACAAGTGGAATAGGCATATGTATATTCTTAAAAAAAAAATTCTCTTTATGGATGCCATAAATTAGAATTGGAATAGGAATAAAATTGGGATATGTATTTCAATTTTGGCCAAAAAAGAGCATTTTCTATTCCATAGGTGGAATAGAAATATGTATTCCTATTCCAATTGTTTTATTTTCAAAAACATAAATTTTTGAGTTTGTGAATTCCACATCAAATTCTAGGTGAACCAAGCCAAAATAGGAATATGTAACCCCATTTTCTATTCAAGAATAAGTATTCTAGAATAAGTATTCCTATTCCCATTATCATACTCTCCAAGAAAAATAGACCATTGAGGAATGGATTCATCGCTCATGGAAGGTGGAAGGAGATATGGAGGTCATGCTAACTGGGAATAACTATTTTTTTTGTATTCTCATGCATGTCTGATCGTGATCATGTTTTTAAAGGACAACCTTATTTTTACAACCATGTGGGGTTATTTATCAAACCATGACATTCAAGATTTAGTTCTGCTTAGGATCTCCCTTCAACAGTGTTAGTTTTGGTTCGCTTGCCTCGCCTTCCCCTAGAATTCTATTAAGAAGACATTCTTCATCAAATTGTTTCTTTGCTAGGAAAGCCAATTGTGATTACACATCAATATCTCAAAAAAGAGGTTATTTATTTTTCTAGAATTTGTGTGGAAATTGATTTGAATAACCCATAACCAGATTCTTTAGAAATTTTTCTTGGGGTTTCTTCTTGGGTTCAATAGTTAGATTATGAATCCTTCCATTTTCATTGTCAAATATGTCATGAGTATTGTAATTTATAGTGTCAGTGTCCTCATAACTTGACTTCCAAAGGAGTGGATGGTTCAATGGCTAACAATGGTGGTGGTCTAGTAGTTGTTGTAGGGAAAGGACAAGCTCAGATGGATAATACAACTAAGGGTAAAATCAACTAGATAATATAGGAAAAGCAAAGGCTCAAATGCAAGATAAGGATGGATTTACCCCTACTCTCCTACGAGCTAAGGGGCATTGTCAGAAGAGGCCTTTGAAAAATCAACAATTTTATTTTAGTTTTAATCACTTTGAGGTGCTAGATAGTATGGTTTTAGAAGATGGTATTCCTCCTAGTATATCTTTTGGTCCACTTTTCCTACATGAGGGACCTTCACCTCATGATGCTTGTGGGGCATCCTAGGTTGTGGTTCACTAGAAGAGTGACGCCCCTATAGCTCTTGAATCAGGTACTCTGGTGACACCTATGGTGCTAGAGGATAATGACATTGTTCTAGCTAACTTGGTTAAGGATGTGCTAGCAATTGGTAAGGGGTCTCCTCTTCCCTTGGTATTGATGGATAGACCCTTTAAGTGGGTTTCCTTTACTCCTTGAAGGAGTGGGAACAAAAGAGACCAGGAGAAGATTAAACTCATATGAGATATATTGATATTGTCTGGGTTAGTGAAACCATTGGATGCTCATTTTCCCCATTCCACTCAATGATGATTATTATCTTATGAAATTTTATAGGGTTCAATAACATCCCTATACAAAAGGATATTTAGAATTTGGTTGTTGGTCATTCTCTTGATGTTTTTTTGTATCCAATAGAATAAGCTCTCTATGGAGTCTATGTTCCAATATGCTTCTAGTATTTGGCCTCATGGGCAATGCCAATATGTTGGTGCTATGGGAAGTGCTAGTTGTTTGGCTATCTTTTGGGATTCATAGAAAATTTCTCCCCTTGGTTGGGCATCTTCTCCCTTAGTGCTCTCTATGGTGGCTTCTTCTTTAGACTCAAGAGAGGTAATCATGATTACTAATGTGTATGTGCATGTTGATTTTGTAGCAAAGGAGGAACTTTGGAGGCACATTTAGTATGTTAGAAATTTCCTCCCTTTTAATCCTTGTGTGTTAGAAGGATACTTCAATTCAATTTTAAGTTTGGAGGAGAAGCAAGGTGGTTTGACTAGATTGGGGCCTTCTTCTTCTCTTCTCCATCAGCACATAGCTCTTTTGTACCTCTCTAATGTTAAGCCTTCAAATGGTTTCTATACTTGGAATAATCAAAGGATTGGGGCTAATGCTATCTCAGAATGTTTGGATAAAAAAAAATTCTCTTATTTCTGGATTAGTGGCAATCTTACTCTCTCATCAAAATTTTTGGACTGGAGGGGTTTTGATCATTGGCCAATAAATTTTTTTGTTATTAGGTCTATTATTCTGAAGTGTCCACTTTTTAAGTTCTAGTTGATGTTGCTTCGTGACTCCTCTCTTCATGATCTTGTAATATGTTGGTGGTCAGATAAAGCTCCTGCATATTGTACTGCTATGTTTTCATTTCCTAAAAGGCTTCAATATGTTAAAAGGAAACTTAGGATATGGAATGGATAATGTTTTGGGAATCTTCACTCTATTAAGAGGCTTGCTCAGGAAAAATCTTGATGTCATAACCAGGTAGATTAGAGATCAAGGTTTCTCAAAGCTCTAAATGAATGGGAACTTTGAGAGGAATTTTTTTGGAAGAAAAAGGCTAGAGTTTATTGGCTCTAGAAGGAGATAAGAACACAACTTTTTTCCATAAAAATGTGCAATCTCACTAGATCTAGAGTAATATCTCTTCATTGGTTAATTCTTAAGGTATTAAACTCTCTTCCTTGCCAACTTTGTTCCAAGAGGCTACTTGGTACATTTCTACCCTTTTATTTGATCTCCTCCTATTGATAATGAAGAAAATATTATTTTTTCTTCTATTCCTTCACTTATTACCCAGGAAATGAATGATTATCTCATGTTCATCTATGATTGATCTCTTTGGAAGAGTTGGAGAAGGTGGTCTTTGGAATGCCTAAAGGAAAAGCTCTTGGTCCTAATGGCTATCTAGTTGCATTCTTTCAAGAATTTTGGGACATCATTAATCATGATTTAATTGAGGTAGGTAAGGAATCCTATTCTAGCAAGTAGATTCTTTGAGCATTGAATTCTACTTTCTTGACTCTTATTCCAAAAAGATAGGGAGCTAATCAACTAGAGCTTTTTAGACCAATTGCTTTATGTAATGTGGTCATTAAAAATTTGATTGCTAAGAGAATTATAACGTGGTTCTCTATTATTATCTTAGAGGAGCAAGGTGGTTTTGTTGTAGGAAGACAACTATTAGATGGGGTTGTTATTGCTACTAAGGCTATTCATTCTATGGCTAGTTCAAGGGAGTGATCTATGTTTGTTTAACAGGATATGGACAAGGCCTATGATAGAGTTAAATGAAATTTCCTAAGGAATATTCTTCTTACCTTTGGCTTTAGCTCTAACTGGGTGAGTTGGAGTATGAGTTGTGTTACTTCTGCTTCCCTTTTTGTTCTTCTTAATGGTCAACCTTCCTAGATATTTGGTGCCTCTAGAGGTCTCCACCAAGGTTATCCTCTCTCCCCCTATCTTTTCATCATTATGGCTAAGGGCTTGGGGAAATTCATAAATTATTAGGTGTCCTAGAACACTATTCAGGGGTGGCGATGGGTTAATGGTTTACCTAATCTTTCTCACCTTCAATTTGTTGATGATTTTGCTCTTGTGGGACTTACTAGGATCAAGGAAATTGAAGCCTTTCAACATACTTTGGACATTTATTTGGTAGCTTCAAGAAAAAAATTTAATGATCACAAATATTCCATTTAATTTTATAACACTCCTGAGTCTATTTAGCAAAGGATTGTTGATATCTTGAAGTTTCAGATTGGGTTGCTTCCTTTGACTTATCTTGGCATCCCTATTGTTGTTTCCAGGCAGCCATGACTCTTGTGGAAAATTTTGAATATAAAGCTTTAGAAAAGGGTAAATCGTTGGATACATAGATGGCTTTCTATTGCTGCTTGGGTTACCCTTCTTCAATCTATTATTAAAGCTCTTCCTACTTATAGAAGCACAGTTTAGGCTACTCCTATTTACTTTCTCAAGGAGTTTGATGCTCTTTCTCTACAATTCCTTCAAAGCAGTAATTTACATAGCTCTAAGTGCATTTGGATTAGCTGGGAGACTATTTGTGGGCCCAAAAAGGAGGGTGGTCTTGGTCTTCGATCAACTTCCTTGAGTAGTCAAGCGTTGGCTACTAAGCTTTATTGACGATGGTGCTCTAGACAACATCAACTTTGGTCTTGTATTATCACTCATAAATATTTTAGAGGTGTTGATCCTTTCTCTATTTCTGCACTTCATCTTTAAGGTCATGGCTCTATGGTGTAGCATACTTTGAAGATTGTTGCTTTATTAGTCAATAGGAGTCATTTTTGGATATGTGAGGGAGGCTCTAAGGCCTTTTTTTGGTCTGATGCTTAGGATGGATTCCCCTCCATATAATCCATCTACCCTAACCTTTAGACTCTCTATGATTCTTTTCATGCTACTAGATGGGATAAAATGGCTCATTAGAAAACTCCTTATCAATTAAGACTTGGTGTTAGTTACAGATGGAAGCACTCTTCTGATTGGCCTCCTAGAAGAATAGAGGTGGATCATCATGAATTTTCTTAGATTGTGGCCTCTAGGGTGTGTTCCTTTCTACTAGGTTCAAGTGTTTTAGCTTGGGTAGGTTCCTTGTCTAGTAAATATTATGTTTCTGCTAAGTATTAGGATATAATGAGACAATTGTCTAGGGATGTTGAGGTCCCTTGGTCGAAGAAAGTTTGGAATAAATTATCTTAGTCCAAGTGAAAAAATCTCATGTGGCTAGCGGCTCACAATTTTAGGACCCCTCATATTGTTTTTTGTGTGGTAATGGGGAGGAGTCTGTCTCCCATCTATTCTTCCATTTCTCTTTTTGTACTCAATTATGCCATCTTTGGTGGAACGCTTGGGGTTTCCCTTGTAGGTATGCTTCCTCTTTGCCTAAGTTCTAGGCTCATTTGGGTAGTGCTCCCTCCAAGTCTTCTCCTCTCCATGCTACTTGGATTTTTGGCCCATCATTCCTTCTTTTGCATATTTTGCTGGAGAGGAATTGAAGAATCTTCCAGGATGTTCAAATTGGTGTTATGCATCTTTGGTGGAAGATCTCACATTCTCTTTAGGAAACTATTCAAGTGAAGTGTGCACTAAATGGGGATATAAATCCAACTGATCTTGGTATAAGAAATCACCTCATTTTTCATCTTCATGATGGGGTTGTAGCTCAATGGTATCAAAAAATTCTCAAAAAGCTTCAGCAATAGGGGAAAGGACTGGTGAACCAAAGGGGCATTGGCCTCCTCCTGATGGTGTTCTAAAAATTAATACTAGTGGTACTTCCCACGGTAATCCAGGCCTTGGTGGTATTGGGGGAGTAGTTTATTGTAGCTCTGGTGAAGTTAAATTAATTTTCTTAGTGCATAAGTGTTACCATACTAACAATCTCATGAATGTTCAAGACATTTTATATGTACTATGGAACAATGTTGTTTATGGGGATGGCACAAGGTTATCTATGAGTGTGACTCCCAAGTGGTGGTGAACTTGCTTACTTCAGAGGAGCTTGAGGATGTTAGTTGGCAGATGGCTACTATTTTTAATTAGACTCTTCTCTTTTGTACGTCTCTTTGAGTTTATTAGGTTTAATTACATTCCTTGTGAATGGAACATAGCTACTGATTGTTTGGCCAAATGGGCTTCTGTTCATACTCTGTGCTAGAATATTATGGAGATGGTGCAACTTCCCCTCGATATGTTACAAGAATTTGATGAACTTGTTGCTCATGACAGAGCTACTTGTTCAGATCTCCTTATTCTAATCATTTATCTTAATAAATTTTTACCCTTAATTTTCTCAAAATTTTTACCCATAATTGGAACTTGATGATAATATCTCCATAATTTATACCATTTTATCCACTATTTTACTATCAGCCATGTCTGCATTTGGATTCACTTTCTCTATAAAAAGAAAATGTTTTGAATGAACAGAAGTGGCATAATTTTCACAAGCGTTGATCTCACCATATTAACTGTAAGAAAGAATCTTAAGCAAAAAAATGTGAAAAAAGGAAAATAGGGAGAATATCTTTTGTGATAGAAAACAAAGATCAAGAATTGGCATGAATAATGAAAGTCTACTATATTTATTGAGGAACCATATTATGTTTTAATAGGTCAAACTTTGAAATTCGCTGAAGAATGGTGACATTCAAAGTAAAAGTATGGTGTGTGCTGAATTGTAGCACTACAAGAGGCAACAAAGAGACTTTAGTGGTGTTAATGGTGCTTTTATTCAGCCAAGAGGCTGTCTATAGTGGCAACAATCTTCAATGTAAACATTTTCCATTTTGAAAAAAAACTGACATTCATTTACATGTTAGAAAAACAAAATAGAAATAGACTAAATATAGCTATAATTAAAATCATGAAAATTATAGAAGAAATGGAAGTAAAAATGAGGCAGATCAAGAATCTCGAAACATTTCCTCATGCCTCTTAGACTCAAATAAATATCCAATGATGGCACCTCAAGAAGGACATCTCTCAGATTATTTTATATATATATATATATATATATATAAGCTAGTTTTTTATAGTAGGGAGAGGAGGAGCAAATGCATTGGTCAATGTTTGAAATTTGGTAACAAATTGATCTTCTAAGTAAAAATATAACACGTTAAAGAGGTAGCAAAACCACATTCATTATCATGATCTTGTTTTGAAAGGAAAATTATCACATCATCATTGGTTGTAGTAAAAAGTTATTTAAAGAACTTAGATATTCTAAAGGCAAGCTTTTTGTAGGATATTTCTTATATGTTTCAAAAATTTAATCATGGTTCATAGGAAGTATTTGTAAAATATCAAAAAACTCTTTGAGTAAATATTGGTCATTTAAAAATACATTATTTTAAAAGATTTATAGAATACAATTTTAACAATTCAATTCATATTTTAAAAATTAATAACTTATGAATACAAGGTAAGATTAGAATAACCTAGTATCAATGTTCCACAACCAATAAATGTGAGTCAACATACCCTATGATTCATTAAAGGGGTTTCAAGAGGGAATAATATTACATGTAAAATTTATTTTTCTTTTATTGTGAAATGAAATAGTATAACGATTGAAAATAATATACATTAGTAAAGGGTCAACCAAAATATTAAAAAATAGATGAAAGAGTAGAAAATCTACAAAGTAAATATTATGGCCTGATCAAAAATATTTGTACACTATATTATTTCAATAGAATATTAAAAATCATTGAAAGAAAATTAAAAATTAGAAAGTCTCTTTGTTAAAATATTTAAAATAATAACAATTTTTATTTATTTTTATTTTAATTTCTAAGTAAATTCAAATTACATATTCAAATTTCAATACCTCTTAAAAATAGAAAATTGATAATAGCTTTCATTATGATTAATTTACAAGACAAACTAATCGAAAAATAATACAAATTAAAAAATGTTAACATAAAAACAAAAAAACTCTAACATGTATACATATATACATTCTTGAACCATACAGGAAATTAGAAGTAAATTCTGACCCATAAATAATATAACAAATATTTAATAGCTTTCAACATATATACATACTTGTTGTGAACTATTTGACCATTGAATACACCATACCAGACTAATGATATAACAGAGAAATCCATTGATTTGAATCATATTTAGGAATGAGATAAAAGCGTGTCAACGAGATATAATACATATATCAGTGAATTCAACATTTTGAATTGGTTAATTTCATAATTACATGTTCAACTATTGTCATCATGTCCATCTGTGACTTTCCACTATAACTAGCACTTGCACCAAAAGGAGTTGCAAGGGTAGCTGATAGAGTTTTTATTTGAAGATATATATAATAGAAGGAAACATATAAAATTGACATTATACAAATATTTTTTACACCATTTATAAATAAATAGTAGATTACTGTTGTATAGTTTTTGTGCTTCTAGTGATTTTAGAATGGATTATACATCATTAATATGTCAATATTTGAATCTTTTGAAAATTAAAAAGCAAAAAATCATTTTCATGTCTAATTAAGATTTTTATAAGATTTTTAATTTTTATATTAATTAAATATTAAAAAATAGTACTCAAACTCATTTTCATTTGTAATATATATTTAAAAGAATATTATAATACAAATAAAAAAATCATAAATATATAATATGATATTATATATTTTATTTTATTTATATTATATATTAGTTATGCATTGATATATTTTAAAATTCATTCTATCTATTATATACCATAGCATGAGTGTAGAAGCCATGGAAAGTTTAACAATAGCCTCCAAATCTCTGAAAGCTAAAATGGGCAATCCTCTCTAGGAATCTGAGCATGGGCCGCATGCTACATATATTAACTGCTCCAATGTTATTATCCACCATGATATGTTCAGCCCCATTTTTGCTCCCGCTAACCCCCATCCCAATTTTACCATGCATCTCCAACAAAGAAAAATGTGGAGGATCAAGCCAATTAGAATGATCCATGCCATGGTCATCACTTTTCTCTGTGCCTGAAGAAACTTCTGGACTGGGAAAAAAATTGCAAATGGGAGGAGTTGGGGAAGCATCCAAATGCAATTTTTGGGGGTAATTTGAGAAATCTCTTTAGATTGTCCAAATGCCTTGAGTATTGGCCCAACAAATATGTAAAAAGGACTAAATGCAATTGCTTTGGTTATGGAAATAATCCAAGATATTTGCATATACACACTCAGCATATGAATATCTCCTGTTCCAAAAGCCTACCCACATAATGTTTCCAATGTACTGCTCATTTCCATCTACAAGGGCATTAGCTTTGATGTCACATTCTTAAACGGGGCATCAAACCTTTCTACCATTAATTGTTGCAAACAAGAACAAGGAGGATTATATTTGAATTTTATGGAACAATGAAAAGTAGCCGAGTAAAACCAAAATCTTGATTTGATAGTTTTTACTAAACTCCCAAACCATGAATAAATTAGCCAGCAAGGTGAGAAAACCATTAAAAACCTTGAGGTGATCCATGGTCGCAAGATTGAAACCTGGTACATCTTTACAACCTTGCAAAATGATATGATGGAAATTCTTAAAGAAAAATAAAAGACCAAAAAGAAAGAAAAAAAGACACAAAAAGCTCACTATACCTTCACCCTATTGTCAAGAATTCCTTGTAGAGTGGTCAAGACAGATCTAGCTGCAGGAGTGGAAACAAGTTGCTTGTGATGTATTTGAAGAAACAATGTAGCAATGAGACAAAAAAGGGTAGTTCTGTTGAACTTCATTAAGTACAAAAAATTAAATGTCCAATGTGAAGGTCCAATTTTTCATATAGCAACGTAACGATATAATATATATCTCAACATAATATATCTAGTGACCCTACAGAGTGTAAGCAATTCAAGAAACAAAAGAAACTAACTTGATACATGACATCATAATAATTCAAAGAATTCTATTAGCTTATCTCTGTCAGATATCCATTGCTCCATGTATGAGAAGAGTTTCAAAGCATTTGTAAAGGGTAAAGCCTGCACATCAAGGACACCCTGATCATCACTGCTTTTGAATAATAGAAATGAAATTAGTTGAAAGTGGGGAAGCAATACTAAATTAGTCACATACATATACAAAAATCGTTCCTATCAAAATACTGATGCATTGAATGGTATTATTAGATTGGGACTCATTTTCTCAACATGCAATGATTTCAGCTTTGGGGCTTCAAAAATGCACATTATGAGCTGGAGATATTCAGGAAAGGGTATTAGCCCTAGTGAATGCTTATAGATTTGGTTCCAATGCTGACTAAGATACTATTTAGGGGATAACACATGAGTGTATCTTGATTTGATTTGATAGTTTTTAAAGATGATTTTTAAGTATGAATTGACCCCTTCTTTCCCTCTCTTTCTTCTCTCATAAAAGATTGCCTTTTGAATCAAGCTTTGAGTTATACAAGTCTCAATCACCACATCTCTCAAAAATCACTAAGTCACTGACAAGAAATAAATCTTGGTGCAGCATCTGACATCGCGTCACGCGCAGGAGTAGGTTCACATCCTAATTTATTCTTCATTGATGGAGATTTCTTAAGTCTGGGTATGGTCTTATTTATTATTCTTGTCCCAACATGTAAATTGGATTTTCCCAATCTTGTAAAGTTGTTCCATGATTAGCGAGGCTTAATGGTGTATTTGTTGATGTTCCTACATTTAAGGTGTACCTCCTTGTTTTACCACACAATATTTCATCCTTACCTGGATGAGTTATTATGGATTTGCATCCTAATTTGCAAGTTGAAATATGTTTTCATTCTTTCATGGAGAATATGATTGGTCTAACTGACTCATGGCTTGTGGTCTTTATCATGTTTGTGGTATTTTAGTATAAGAAGGGTATCCAATTTGGATCTAGATTTCTATTGTAATGAGATGTGTGCTGAAAGCTTGTATATTTCATAATATTGCATCACAAATTTATATAAATCCTGTGATCCTATGACATTGGGAAGATAATTTTAGTTGGTTTTTTGTGTTCCCTTGTGTTTGAGATTGTTTAATCCACTATTTTGACTCTACATTCATGCTTGGGACCATCTTCCTTAGCGAAAATCCTTCCATGACTATGTCAAGTGGTATTAAAGAAAAGACTCGTGATTTTGTGGAAAGTTATGGAGCTGAATCACAATTATAGATGACTTGCACAAGGAAATCAAAGGAGTGTTGATTGGTTAGTGATCTAGATTGAATTTTTAAGCATTCTAGTGGTGAACAACTCACTAAGTTGGACACATGTTGTAAGTGTGTTTCATATATCACTCAATGACAAGCAATTGGCAGTTGTGGTAGTATATATTTTAACTTTTTTTAAAAATATTATTATTTGATTTGTCAATTCTTACATATAACTATAAATTTAAGCACTAATTCAACTTCACATGAAAGTTTCTCTAAGCCTAAATTTGAGCTTGCCCAACAGATTGCAATTTTTAGATATGCCTATTGAGATTATTTCATTTACCCTATTTTGTTTACCCTAACAAAAATTGCATTTTGAAATTGATTTTGAATTTTATCTCCTACTTATCAATTTATGAGCTTAAGGGGATTTCTAATAAATGGTACATAAGGCACAACACTTGGTGAAGGTTTTGCAAATGGGGTTGCAAGCTTTGGGTTTAACCATGGAGAAAACTTTGTAGTTAAGCACGCTCAAGCTGGAGTAGTACTGGGATGGGTGACCTCTCGGTGCTTCACCCCTGTGAGCATCACCTAAATCCAATGAGTGCTAAGTGTTCCATTTATTCTCATGAGAGATGGATTCACATTGAATCACTACTCATGAAACATGGGTCAATGAGTTTGACTCAAAAATCACACAGTTAAATCCTGATAGCAATATGACAATAGCACTACGTCAAATTAAATATTAATAATTTTAATATCAAAATAATGAAATACAACCACCTTAGACAATAGATATATGATATCTTCCTTTAAGTATTTGATTATGAAATTAAATGATAAATAACAATGAAGACAACTTAGACAGGTAATCTAAAAGTCACTATGTAACACTAGTTGTGATAAAATCCTCCTTAATAATCTCCTCAACAAATTTACCACATCAAATTTCTATATATTTTTGAATTATTATGACAAATCTTATTATCAATTTAAAATTATAAATGAAAATTTAAGCTTTTGTTACAAATGATAATCTTCTACATAATTGTAATCGACTGAGACAAAACATTTATCTAAAACTCAACATATTCAACTATTTCCACATAGTATCATTTACACATTGCAGTAAATTTAATATCACGCCATCATAATTTCTCCGCATTGTTCCAATTTGATGGGCTATTCACACATTAAATATGATGGCTCTAGGCTTTTAAATTATAGAATCAAAACTCTAACTTATTTGTTTTCTTCTGTCTGAACTTTCGAGCAGCAATCTCTGCAATGGATGAGAAAAGATAAGACAACCTGCCCTTTCACTGTGGTTGATAATCCTCCTCTATTTTCACACTTTCTGCCTTTCCACCATCATCACTAGAATCCATCACTATTTCCATCTTTTCATTTCCATGATCACATTCTCTACCCCTTTCTTCATCTGATCTGCTTCCTTTCTTCTCATCCACTTCACTAGATACAATGCTCGCCTCACACCCAAATTCATTCATGGATTCCTCAGCTTCAATGTCTTTCGGACTTCTCCATTCGAATCTGAGCAAGGCAATTTGAACTCGTGATTTTCTCATGGGCAAACCCCCAAATCCTCCTTCTCAATCAATTCCTCCACCAGCACTCTCTGGGGCTGTTCCGATGAATGATCCCACATTTTTGATGTTGAAATCTCTTCAATTTCTTTGTTACTTTCCATCTCCAAGAAAATTTCAAGCATTTTTTCTTCTTCGTCCGTGGCACCCTCGCAGATGATTTCTTCGCATAAAAACTCCCCTGTTTCCCCTGTTTCCTCTTCAATTTTTGAGCGATGTGTCAGAGGTTCGAGCATTGGAGGCGCCATGGGAGGATAGAGTTGGAGCTGAAGATTACAATTAGAGAGGTAATTGATTTGGTAAGGGCTGAATCTGTCTAAATAGAGAATGGCTGGTATATTGCCTGGGAATGCTATTGAGAAACATGTCTCTCAACCTTGCAATCTTTTCTTGGAAAATTCCAAAATTAGTTTGTGGGAGTTTTCCACTTGTTTATGCATTGGAAAGTGGTTAGTGAGTTGTTAAATGAGTCTTGTCCTTAGTAGAATATAGGTAGGCTATTTTTAGAGCCTTGATGACTCATTTTGTGACTTTTATGGGGGTCTAGACTAAGAGACAAAATTGTGGATGGGATTACTATTTTTAACCTGGTTGTTGTCAAAAATGGGTAACATGTGGCATGGTAGTTTTGTTCATGGTTTTGCAAAACCATAAGTGGTTTCTAGGTTGTAAAATCACTATAAAATGAGGGCTTGGGGAGGTGTTTGTGTATTTGAGTTTAGTTTGCAAAACTGGTGCTAAAAGGAGTCTCTCCAAGCTCGAGTTGTGGTGATGTGCTCCCGTAAGAACTTGCATTGTAAGTGTATTGTAATCATCTTGGTTTAATAATACATTGTGCGAGTTTTGGAGGGTGGGGTTTTTCTCTCGAAAGGGTTTCCCCATGGTAATCACTGTGTTCTATGTTATTTGTTATTTTGATTATGTTATTATGCATTTCTTGAGATCTTTGCAATAGTTAATTTGATTTGCATAATCTTCCTCTCAAAGATTAGTGTAGGAAGCAATTTCGCACACCTTTGCTTCCTTACAAGTGGTATCAGAGCCTGGCCAGTTTTAGTTCTATTTGTTGGATACAGGGTTTTTTGAGCTAATCAAGGTTTGAGTGGGAGCTTGTGCAGAGCATTTCATCTTTGTGTTGCAGGATTGAAAAGATGGCAAGCATGTTAGGGAGAATTGATGTTGAAAATTTTTCTGGCACAAACTTTGAGATGTGGAAGCTAAAGATGGAAGATTTGTTGATTGATCGAGATCTATGGGATACGATTGATGAGAACAAGATGAGGCCCACATATCCAACATTAGCTGCACAATATGATGTGACTGATAGAAAAGCTAAAAGTCTCATCAGATTGTGTCTTGCAGACTCGATTCTAATTAATGTCCATGAAGAACCTACCGCGAAGAAGCTTTGGAAAAATCTTAGTGAGATCTATCAAGAGAAATCACTTGTAAATAAGATTTTCTTGAGGAAGAAGTTGTATTCCTTGAGAATGGAAGAAGGTGGACAAATTTCTGACCATCTGGAAAGGTTTAATATGTTGGTGACTCAGTTGACTTCAGTAGGGGTGCCAATGCATGAAGAAGAAAGTTGTCAAATCTTGTTATGTTCATTGCCAGACTCATGGGATAGTCTTGTGATGGCTATAGGGAGCACTTTAGTTCTCCTGAAGATGGAGGACGTTGTTGGTTCTCTACTTTTTGAGGAGATGAGAAGGAAGGTCTCTCTGAATGCCAAAGAGGCTTTGAGTGTTCGTAGAAGACCAAAAGAAAGAAGCAAGAACGAAAAGAAGCATGGCCATTCTAAGTCCAAAAATAAGGGGAGATTGAAATCCCCTAGTAAGTCTAAGGCAATCTGTTGGAATTGAGGAAAATTTGGATACTTTCGAAAGGACTGCAAAGAGGAGAAGGAAAAGAAGAAGAAGAAGAAGCAAGATTTTGATTCTGAGTCCGAGAAGGAAGATGGAGATGCTTTCATTGTAGCCTTGGCCACTCATTCAGGTGAAAATGCATGGTTAATAGATTCAGGTGCATCTTTCTACATGACTCCTAATAGGAACTGGTTCAGTAAGTATGAATGTTTTGATGGTGGTAAGGTGTATTTGGGTGATAATTCAGTACTTGATATTGTTGGTCGTGGAAGTATTCATGTGAAATTTTCTGATGGTAGAATTAGAAGATTTGATGGTGTCTTGCATATCCCTGGACTAGCAAGGAATTTGTTATCTGTTAGTAAGCTAATAGATGAGAGTGTGCATGTACAGTTTTTTGAAGTAGGTGTAAAAATGGGGAGAGGTGCTATGGTAATAGCAAGAGGAAGTAGATTGGGTACATTGTACCAACTTGATGCATGCACAGTCCAGTGCAATAGTACTTCTGATAAGATTGTGAAAAAGACTACTCAGTTGGAGAAGGAGAGAGTTTCTCTCACAACAAATGGTCATGGTTTTTGGGTACTCAAGGGTGCTCTATCTACCGAATCAAAGTTGCTTGCAGAGAAGACTATGTTATGGCACCAAAGACTCGGCCACATAGGTGAGAAGGGTCTATGGACCTTGAAAAATAAGAACCTTGTTGATGGGTTGAATGACTACAATCTTGAGTTGTATTTTTGTGAGCATTGTATCTATGGTAAACAAAACCGCATTTAGTTTTACTCGAGTTCTCATAAGTCTTCATGTATTTTGGATCTAATTCATTCAGATGTATTTGGTCCAGTTGATGTTCCTTCTATTGGTAGATCAATTTATTATGTTATTTTCATTGATGATTTTAGTAGAAGAACATGGGTTTATTTCCTTAGGAGTAAAGCTGAAGTTTTCAGTCGTTTCAAAGAATTTAAAGCAATGGTTGAATTGCAGACTGGAAAGAAAATAAAATGCTTGAGAACTAATAATGCTGGTGAATTTTGCTCCAATATTTTTGACACATTTTTTAAAGATTGTAATATTAAAAGAGAGAAAACAACTCCGTATTCTCCACAACAAAATGGAGTTGCAGAAAGAATGAACAGGACCTTGATGGAGAAGGCTAGAAGTATGCTGAGTGGTGCTAGACGAGAACAAAAGTTCTGGGCTGAAGCTGTAGCCATTGCTTGCTACCTTATAAACAGGTTTCCTACATCAGCTCTTGTTGATAAGATACCAATGGAAGCGTGGTCAGGAGACAAGCCTTCACTTAGACATCTGAGAGTGTTTGGTTGTGAGGCATATGCTCATGTGCCAAAGGAGAAGCGAACAAAATTGGACAACAAAGCTGTCAAATGTATCTTCATCAGATATAGTTATGGTGTGAAAGGATACAAGCTTTGGGATCCTATTGCACAAAAGGTATTTTATTCTAGAAGTGTTATTTTTAGAGAAATTAAGCCTTCTTCTATTACAGTGCAGCCAGAACAAATTAAAGAAAAGAAATAAGTGATTCAACTTCCTACTACACCTAAGAAAGTTGAATCAAGGCCCTTAGAAAGACAAGATGTTGAAGAGAGCTCTATGAGTTCTGAATCATCAGAGGAAGAGGGAGAACCTAATTATGAACCTAAACCTCCTAAACCTGAACTAGATCTTGTTTGAAGATCTACTAGACAAAGGAAACCACTTGAAAGGCATGGGTATTCTCCTAATGATTGGAGGTGCATATTTGCATTGAATGCTAACATTGATGAACTGAGATCTGTAGAAGAGGCTCTTGGTATGAATGATTTAGAGTCTTGGAAAATAGCCATGGATGAAGAAATGGCAGCTCTTAAGAGGAATCGAACATGGGACCTTGTACCATTGCCTGAAGGACGAAAGCCTATTGGTTGTAAATGGGTATTCAAAAAGAAGATGGGTTCAAATGGAAGCATTGACAAGTATAAAGCACGTTTGGTTGCAAAAGGTTACTCTCAAGTTGAGGGAGTAGATTATGGTGAGATTTTTTCTCCAGTAGCCAAAATGACATACATTAGATTTTTGCTTTCTATTGCAATAGCTTATGATTTAGAAATCGAGCAAATGGATGTGAAAACTACTTTCCTTCATGGAGATTTGGAAGAAGAAATTTACATGTCACAGCCAGAGCACTATGTGGTGAAAGGTAAAAGTCATTTGGTCTATAAATTGAAGAAATCCTTGTATGATTTAAAATAGAGTTCTAGGATGTGGTACCAGAAGTTTGATACATATGTGTTGAGTTTGGGATTTGTCCGATCTAAATCTGATCATTGTATATATTTCAAATCTGATGGTGATAGTTTTCTGGTTATTGCCTTGTATGTCGATGAAATGTTGTTTATTGACAAAGGAAAAGGTTTGATTTCAGAGTTAATATCTCAACTTTCAATAAAGTTTGAAATGAAAGATCTTGGTGCAGCTAGGCACATTCTAGGAATGGAGATTATACGAGATAGACGAAATAGAAAGCTTTGGCTAGGCCAAAGTAAGTATGTTGGTACTATTTTGAAAAGATTCAATATACAGGATTCAAGACCATTGAGTGTTCCGGTTACTATGGGAACAAAGCTTTCTAGCTCACAGTGTCCTACATCCCCATTGGAGATGGAAGAGATGAATCAAGTACCATATCAGAGTGCTATTGGAAGTTTGATGTATGCTATGGTTTGTACAAGACCAGACATTGCCCAAGCAGTGAGAGTACTTTCCCGTTATATGTCTAATCCAGGAAGAGCACATTGGGATGTAGTAAAAAGAGTTTTTAGATACTTGCAGGGTACCTCAGAGTACTCAATATGTTTTCATGGAATAGGAAGTGAGCATTCCTTGGATATTCGAGGCTATGTCAATTCAGACTGGGCTGGTGATGTTGATAGAAGAAGATCCACCAGTGCATATGTGTTTACATTATTTGGTGGTGTAATCAGTTGGATGAATAAGCAACAGGCTGTGGTCGCTTTGTTCAATACTGAGGCAGATTATATGGTAGCTACTCATTCCTACAAAGAAGCCATCTGGCTAAAGAGATTGTGTTCAGATATAGAGTTCATATAGGGTGTAGTGACAATTTATAGTGACAGCCAGAGTGCAATTTTCCTAGCGAAGAAATCAACTTTTCATGTGAGGACCAAGCCCATTGATGTACAATATCATTTTGTGAGAGATATGGTCAAGGATGGCAAGGTGAAGCTAGAAAAGGTAGAGACTTTGGTGAATGTTGCTGATGCATTAACTAAGCCCGTGAGCATAGAGAAATTCAGATGGTGTTCAGAGTCTATGGGCCTCTCGGCCCCTAGAAATTAAGTCCATGATATTTCAAATCCCCTGACTTTTGCAAGGTGTTCGACAAGTGGGAGAATGTTGAGAAACATGTGTCTCAACCTTGCAATCTTTTCTTGAAAAATTTTAGAATTAGTTTGTGGGAGTTTTCCACTTGTTTATGCATTGGAAAGTGGTTAGTGAGTTGTTAAATGAGTCTTGTCCTTAGTAGAATATAGGTAGGCTATTTTTAGAGCCTTGATGACTCATTTTTTGACTTTTATGGGGGTCTAGACTAAGAGACAAAATTGTGGACGGGATTACTATTTTTAACCTGGTTGTTGTCAAAAATGGGTAACATGTGCCATGGTAGTTTTGCTCGTGGTTTTGTAAAACCATAAGTGGTTTCTAGGTTGTAAAATCACTATAAAATGAGGGCTTGGGGAGGTGTTTGTTTAATTGAGTTTAGTTTGCAAGACTGGTGCTAGAAGGAGTCTCTCCAAGTTCGAGATGTGGTGATGCACTCCTATAAGAACTTGCATTGCAAGTGTATTGTAATCATCTTGATTTGATAATACATTGTGCGAGTTTTGGAGGGTGGGGTTTTTCTCCCGGAAGGGTTTCCCCATGGTAATCACTGTGTTGTGTGTTCTTTGTTAATTTGATATGTTATTATGCATTTCTTGAGATCTTTGCAATAGTTACTTTGATTTGCATAATCGTCCTCTCAAAGATTAGCGTAGGAAGCAATTCTGCGCACCTTTGCTTCCTTACAAATGGTATCAGAGCCTGGCTAGTTTTGGTTCTATTTGTTGGGTACAAGGTTTTTTGAGCTAATCAAGGTTTGAGTGGGAGCTTGTGCAGAACATTTCATTTCTGTGTTGCAGGATTGAAAAGATGGCAAGCATGTCAGGGAGAATTGATGTTGAAAAGTTTTTTGGCACAAACTTTGAGATGTGGAAGCTGAAGATGGAAGATCTGTTGATTGATCGGGATCTATGGGATGCGATTGATGAGAACAAGCTGAGGCCCACAGATCCGACATTAGCTGCACAATATGATTTGAATGATAGAAAAGCTAAAGGTCTCATCAGATTGTGAATGAGACCTTTAGCTCTGATACCAATTGTAGGGCCCATTTGCCGTTGCACCAAAAGCCACGGCTATTAGTAAACATGGAACACCACATAATTAACCACCTGTGGGCAAAGGAGCGCGTCGCATCACCCAACAAATGCCACAGTTTTTTGGTAGAGCCATTCGGCTATTCTGACTATGCGATCGATCACTCCGAGAACCAAATTTTTTTTTGGCTGCTGGGCTAGGATATCCATTTCTAGGGCAGTTTCGGGTGGTTTCCAGTCTAGACATATCAGAATTAGCAGAAGCGAAGTTCAGCTGCAGCGTGAAATTGGAAAATCCAGGTTGCACGCTTGCGGCTTCTTTTGCAAAATCCAACAAATTTCGGCTAGTGTGTGATAAATTCCAAATGGCCTAAGACAAAATCCGAATGGCATGAGACAAAATTCAGTTGGAGTGAACTTCAATGAGAAAGCCTATCGGCTAAATATATTGTATTATGGTTTACGATTTCATTCAATCTCCCCATAATACTTTGCATTCCACCCAGCTCTTGTTTGTGCTCAGTTACTGAACGAACATCGACATTTTCTTCAACAGTTAAATTGGCATGCTTAAAGCTTATAAGAATTATGACACTGCTTCTTGTTATAACTATTTTATTTGCCGTGCAAGTTTCTGCTCGATATAGCCTTGAGACGGATGTAAATGTAAATACTGGTGTAGATAACGACTACAACAAAGCAAGCTTTAATCTTTTTCGAGTTGTGGAGAAATTATGATCATGTATTAACTGCACCAGCCATATTCCAGATCCCAAGTGCTGCAGATAAAAATATGTACTATTCCACTAACATTCATATTATTCTTTTTTCTAAATGAATTCAGTGATATCTTTGATCAACTTTTATCTTGTAAAGTGAGCACCAATTAAAGAGCAACTCGATTAATTATTTTTCATTGTTTCCCTGCTATATTTTGTAGATCCATTTTGTAAGATTAACTTCTAGGTGATGACGTTAGATTTGAATTTATATTCGTGTTCCTTAAATAATAAAATTTCAATTATTTTTGACGAATAATTTTTTAAGAATTGTAAGTGAGTTAGTCTTATGAAGAAGGTTTGAGGACCATCTATTATTTCGATTTGTAGGAAACAGTATTCTTTACGTCCTCTTGTAATGGGTGAAGAACTTGATCATCCGAGGAAGGGAAATGTCTACGTAGGTATTAATGCACATTGTATTTTATTCACAAATATCATGTATAATGTATTTTGACTATCGATTAATTTGTAAAATATAGTGAAGTGGGTATCATCTTCTTAATGTCATATTTCAGTCTTCAAAACAGTGAAGATGGACGATATTATTTAAAACAATAGACTATCTAGCGTAGTTAAATGGTATTGCATGAAAATTTAATGCAAGAAAAGGATTGTTAATTATTGTTGGTTGGACAGCTGTTATTTCTAACTCGGAAATAGCAGCACTATTTATGGGTAGCTTGGACAGCTGTTCATCCTTATCTATGAATAACGGTTGTATTTATGGGTGGTTTGGACAGCTGTTTGTCCACTTGCCAAAAATTAGTAAATGGTTATTATTTACTAATTTTAGTGATTCCTTTTTGACACTTTGCAACCAATTCTATTATTGGCTGTCGAGTTGTCTTAATCTCAGCCGTTGGTTAGATTTAATCTCGGTCGTTGGTTTACCAACAAGAGTAGTATAGAAAGGGGTAATTGGGTCATTTGGATTTGAAGAAGCATTTGGAGAAGCAGTTTGCAGTGTTAGAAAACAGTCTTGCAGTGTTAGCAAGGGCGCAGTGTTAGCATAGGGATAGCAGTGAGAAATATCAGCAGGAGAAATTAGGAGGTTGTCGGAGTTCTGCCAGTGTGAGGCAAGGAATTTTGTATCTCTTGATTTGCTGAAGTTTAATATAATTTCTCATCTGTAGAACTGTTTTTCCCTTAGGGGTTTTTCTAGGGACAATTTGTCCGAAAATATTGTGTTGATTCTGTTGCGCATTTCTTTCCGTATTTTAAGTGAAGTTGTAGTTGTGTTACTTTTCGATATTAGCTGGGAATTTATTTTCAGCAGTTTAATAATCAGTGACTGCAATAGTTTGATTTTTTCACATGGTATCAGAGCATTGTTAAGGGTAGAAGAGTTTTGCCCTAGGAAAGAAATTTTGATCTCTTTAGATTTATTATTGCTTTAAACCCTTGAGATGGCTTCAGCTGGTTTGAGAGATCAGGATAGATTGGATGGTGCCTCAAATTTTGGTGTTTGGAAGGCCAAAATTTCTTTATTGTTGGAAGAGAATGGTATCAAGGATTATGCTACCAGTGGTGTACCTGTACCAACGGATGCAACACAGCTTGCAGCATATAGGAAGGACGATGCCAAAGTGAGGAGGATTATCCTTGATGGTGTCAAGGATCATATTGTTCCACATATCTTGAAGCTAGATACAGCAAAGAAGATGTGGGACGCCATTCTAAATCTGTACCAGAATGCTACCACTAATAGGAAGTTGATTCTCAGAGAGAAGCTAAAGAATACCCGAATGAATCAGGGAGAAGATGTCACAAGTTACCTCACCAGGCTCAGACTTGTCAAGGATGAGTTAGCAGCTGTTGGAGATAGCCCTAGTGATGATGAGCTAGTGAGAATAGCCCTAAATGGGTTTACTAAACAATGGAGTGTCTTTGTTCAAGTTGTTAGTGGACAAGATACTTTACTGAGTTGGGATGACTATGGACTGATTTCACTCAGGAGAAGTTTAGACTAAGTCTTGTCAATGGGGCCAACAAGAGTAAGAAAAATGAGGTGGAACAAGAGAACGTTGCCCTAGTGGGGAAAGGGAAAGCAAAGAAGGGATCTAGCAAAGGATCAAATTCACAAAGTGAAAAGAAGAAGAAGGACCTTTCTAAGGTCAAGTGCTTTGGATGTCACGAGTTTGGCCACTATGTCAATGATTTCCCAGAGAGGAAAAAGGCTAAGAAGCAGGTAGGAGCTTCAGCAAGTGCTGAAGAACTCTCCAGCAGAATGGAAGATGAGTTTGCACTCATAGCTTGTATGGTTAGCTCAACCTCACAGTGTGTTTGGTATATAAATAGTGGGGTGTCATTTCATATGACAAGAGTTAGAGAGTACTTCTCCAGTTACAAGGAGGAGGACACCAACATCCAGATTTCTATGGGAAACTTGTCCAAACTCAACCCTGTTGGGAAAGGGACTGTTCAGTTTCAGAGGGAGAATGGAAAGATAATTCCTCTTCATGATGTGTTATATGTGTTGGGCTTAGGTATGAATTTGATTTCTGTATCTGTTCTTCAGGATAGGGGGTATAATGTACTCTTTAGAGGGACACATGTGTTGATTAAGCACAAGGATTGGAAATCACCCATAACTATTGGAGTTAGGAGTGGTCACCTTTATAGATTGCAGTTTGATACTCCTAAGGCACTTATGAGCAACAATAATCCTAGAGATCTTGGAGAGCTATGGCATAGGAGGTTGGGCCATATTCATCATGGAGCACTTAGATTTCTTCGTGAGACCATGACAGGTGTTCCAGAGGTGAGCACGGAGCATGACGATGTATGTAAGGGATGTGTGTTGGGGAAGTTTGCGAAAGCATCTTTTCCAAGAAGTGACACCAGATCTAAGGGTGTTCTTGATCTAGTACATTCAGATCTTTGTGGACCAATGTCAACGAAATCTCTCAAAGGATATGAGTACTATGTTACTTTTATTGATGACTTCTCTAGAAAGACATGGATATACTTCTTGAAGACTAAAGATGAGGTTTTCAGTCGATTCCAAGAGTTCAAGGCTCTTGTGGAGAACTCGACAGGAAAGAAGATAAAGGTTCTTCGGTCAGACAATGGAGGCGAGTACAAAGCAAATGTCTTCCAGGAGTTCTGCACCAGAGAAGGAATCAAGAGAGAATGGATCGTTCCTTACAATCCACAGCAGAATGGAGTTGCTGAGAGGAAGAACCATTCTATATCGGAGGCAGCAAGTGCTATGCTACATGACCAGGACATGCCCTGTTACTTATGGGCAGAGGCGTGTAATACAACAATCTACATTCAGAATAGAGTTCCACACAAGGTGCTAGGGAAGATGACACCAGAGGAGGCTTTCACAGGGAAGAAGCCAGATGTTAGTCACTTCAGGATATTTGGGAGTTTGGCATATTGTCATATTCCTGGAGATACACGTACAAAGTTAGATCAGACTGCAGAGAGGGGGTACTTTTTTGGGTACAGTGAGACGTTAAAGGCATACAAGATTTTCATTCTGAGGACTAAAAGAGTTATTGTTAGACGGGATTTCAAGTTCATGGAGGACAAGGCATTCAAGAGATCCAGAGATTTACCAGCAGATGATCAGAGTGAGCAGCCAACAGAAGCTCCAAGACCAAGTCAAGGGCATCAAAGCTCAAGTACAGTTACCAGTACGAGTGTAGACTCAGTTAGTGAAGATTCACAGAGTATGGAGCAATAGGTGCAATAGGAAATGCATCTAGAAGACTTAGAGGTTGACATTTCATCCTCTATAGTTGGCAGCAGGAACCATGTGGTTCCAGATACAGAAAGGGATACTCAAGAGTTTGTGGGAGCTCCTAGGAAGAGTACTAGACAGTGAAGACAACCAGCCAAGTTCAATGACTATGTGGCATTAGTTAGTCAGTTGGTAGATAGTGAGCCTTCTAGCTATCAGGAAGTTGCAGAACATCAGGTATGGCGAGATGCTATGGTTGAGGAATATTCTTCAATAATGCAGAATGATGTGTGGGAGGTAGTACCTAGACCAACAGATAGGGTTGTAGTTGGATCACGCTGGATCTATAAGATAAAGCATGGTGCAGATGGTAGCATCGAGAAATACAAGGCTAGGTTTGTGGCAAAGGGTTCTCTTAGAAGGAGGGAATAGACTATGAGGAGACATTTGCTCCAGTTGCCAGGTATACTTCTATACGAGCTGTAATCTAACTTGCAGCACAGATGGGATGGTAAATCCATCAAATGGATGTCAAGACAACATTCCTTAATGGTGAGTTGAAGGAGGAGGTATACATAGAACAACCAGAAGGCTTTGTAGCACACAGCAAAGAGACCCATGTGTGTAGATTGAAGAAAGCATTGTACGGACTCAAGCAGGCTCCTAGAGCGTGGTATGAGCGCATTGATACATACTTGCAGAAAATGGGTGTTGTGAAGAGTGAAGCAGATGCTAACCTCTACTACTTGATGGTTAGGGGTGAGATTCTCATTCTTGTTCTTTATGTGGACGACATATTTCTTACAGGTTCACTAGGGCTCATATTGGATTGCAAGAGGAACCTTGCAGAAGAGTTCGAGATGAAGGATTTAGGACTTATGCACTACTTTCTAGGCATGGAAGTGTGGCAGACAGATGGGGAGATTTTCCTTGGTCAAGGGAAATATTGCATTGAAATCTTGAAGAAATTTGGGATGAAGGATTGCAAAGCCATGTCTATACCCATGATCACGAATTGGAGGAAGGTAGATACATCTAAGGAGAAAGATGTAGATCCCACTTTATATAGACAATTGATTGGTTTGCTTATGTATTTGGTCAACACTAGACCAGATATAGCATTTGCAGTAAACTCTCTTAGTCAGTTCATGGTTGAACCAAAGAGAATGCATTGGATAGGGGCTAAGCATGTGCTACATTACTTGTGTGGTACAGTCGAGTATGGGGTCAGATATGTTCGAGGTGAAGGTATCAGGTTGATAGACTATACTGACGCAGATTGGGTAGGAAGTACAACAGACAAAAGGAGCACTTCAGGGTGTTGTTTCAGCTTGGGATCAGGAGTTGTATCTTGGTTCAGCAGGAAGCAGAAGTCTATGGCTTTAAGTTCAGCAGAAGCAGAATACATAGCAGCTAGCATGGCGACATGTGAAGCTATATGGCTTCAGAAGTTGTTAGTAGCCTTGTTTGGTCAGAAGGTTGAGACTACTATGATACATTGTGACAATCAGAGTTGCATCAAGTTGTCTGAAAATCTAGTGTTTCATGATAGGTCTAAACATATAGATATCAGATATCACTTCATCAGAGATTGTGTACAAAGGGGAGTTGTTCAACTACAATACATACCTACAGATGAGCAGGTAGTAGACATTCTGACAAAGGCTTTGGGAAAGGCCAAATTTATCTTCTTCAGAGATAAGATGGGTGTCATGCAGAATAGCTTCCTCGCTAAGAGGGGAGTGTTAATTATTGTTGGTTGGACAGCTGTTATTTCTGACCCGGAAATAGCAGCACTATTTATGGGTAGCTTGGACAGCTATTCGTCCTTATCTATGAATAGCGGTTGTATTTATGGGTGGTTTGGAAAGCTGTTTGTCCACTTGCCAAAAATTTGTAAATGGTTATTATTTACTAATTTTAGTGATTCCTTTTGGACACTTTGCAACCAATTCTATTATTGGCTGTCGAGTTGTCTTAATCTCAGCCGTTGGTTAGATTTAATCTCGGTCATTGGTTTACCAATAGGAGTAGTATAGAAAGGGGTCATTGGATCATTTGGATTTGAAGAAGCATTTGGAGAAGCAGTTTGCAGTGTTAGCAAAAAGTCTTGCAGTGTTAGCAAGGGCGTAGTGTTAGCGTAGGGATAGCAGTGAGAAATATCAGTGGGAGAAATTAGGAGGTTGTCAGAGTTCTGCCAGTGTGAGGCAAGGAATTTTGTATCTCTTGATTTGCTGAAGTTTAATATAATTTCTCATCTGTAGAATTGGTTTTCCCTTAGGGGTTTTTCCAAGGACAATTTGTCTGAAAATATTGTGTTGATTCTGTTGCGCATTTCTTTCCATATTTTAAGTGAAGTTGCAGTTGTGTTATTTTTTGATATTAGCTGGGAATTTATTTTCAGCAGTTTAATAATCATTTGTGATAGGAGATTAATAATCAGTGACTGCAATAGTTTGATTTTTTCACAAGGATATCCAAATGAAATAGTCACGATGAATCAGTTTATTGAGATAAACTTCATCTAAAAAATACTAATGTAGTCACTTAATATTAATGATTGATTTTAAAAGATTATTTAAGTGTCTAAAATTAATTCATAGCTAATATTGGAGAACAATACAATTGCAATTTCACTAATAAGAAGAAAAAATTTGCAACACAATATTACAATATTTTTGGACAAATTGTCCCCAGATAAACCCTTAAGGGAAAACTAATTCTATAAATGTAAAATCATATTAAACTTTAGCAAATCAAGTGATACAAAATTCCTTGCTTCTTACTGACATGACTCTAGCAGAACTGACTAGGAGAGTTTACTATGAATGCTATATTTGTCCTCGTGTTGATCAACCACATTAGTGAACCAATCAATTGCTTATATAAGGTGAGATCTACATCCTTCTCCCTAGATGTATCTACATTTCTCCAATTTGTGATCATAGTTGTAAACTCTTTGTGATCCTCCATCTTGAATCTCATTAGGATTTTAATGCAATATTTTCCTTGGCCAATAAAAATCTTTTTATTTGTCTGTCAGACCTCTATACCTATAAAGTAGTGCATAAGTCCTAAATCCTTCATCTCAAACTCTTGTGCCTCTTCTACATGGTCTTTCTTGCAATTCTGTATGAGCCCTATTGAACTTGTAAGTAACAAATCATCCACATATAGAATAAGAATGAGAACCTCACTGCCAACCACCAAGTATTAGAAGTTAGCTACTGGCTCACTTTTCACAAAGCTCATTTCCTGTAAGTAGGTATCAATGCAATCATACTCTAATTTGGGAGCTTTCTTGGGTCTACATACAAAGTTGTATTCAATCTACCCATGTGGGTCTCTTTGTTGTATGCTATAAAGCCTTTCAGTTGTTCTATGTATACCTCCTTCAATTCAACATTATGGAATGCTATCTTGACACCCATTTGAGGAATCTACCATCCCAGCTATGCTATAAATGAGATCACCACTCCTATCGAAGTGTACTGAACAACTACAGAAAATGTCTTCTCATAGTCTATTCCTTTCTTTTGAGAGAACCCCTTTTCCATGAACCTTGCCTTATATTTTTCAATGCTACCATATGCATTGTGTTTCTTATAGATCCAACATGATCCATCTATTTCCCTATGTTTTTTGTCTAGGCAGTGCACCTCCCACAAATCATTTTGGATTATTGAGGAATGCTCCTCAACCATATTGTCTTGCCATACTTGATGTTGTACAACCTCCTAATGGATGGAAGGTTCTCTATTAGCCAACTGACCGAGTAATGCCACAGAGTCATTAAACTTTATTAGTTTTCTTTGTTGTCATGTACTCTTCCTTAGAGCTCCCACAAATTCTTGAGTATACCTTTGTATCTCTTGAACGTCATGGTTCTTCCTGCTAATTATAAAGGATAAAATATCAACCTCTGTGTCTTGTTCATTCATTTTCTTTTGTACTAGTTGCTCCCTATTCTTTGAATCTTTGTTGCATGAGTCTACACTCATACTGGTAACTATACTTGAGCTTTTTTGCTCTAGAATTATTCTTGGAGCTCATGTTGGATGCTTACAGGAAAATCTATGAAGCTTCTAGATACCTTGTCCTCCATGAACTTGACATCATGTCGGACTATAATTCTTCTAGTCCCTTGATCTTAAAACTTATATGCCTTTGAGGCTTCAATATAAAAAATAATGTACCTCATCTCTATAGTGTGATTTAGCTTCATACATGCTTCACTTGGAATATGATAGTAAGCGTAACGTCCCAATATCCTAAAGTGACTAACATCTAGCTTCTCCCTTATGAAAGCTTCCTCTGGTATCATTTTCCCTAGTACCTTGTGTAGAACCATGTTCTAAATGTATATAGTTTTACTATACGCCTCTACCAATAAGTAGTGTGTCATATCTTGGTCGCATAGCATAGCCCTTGCTACAAACAATACAGAATGGTTCTTCCTCTTAGAAAATCCATTCTATTGTGGGTTATGTTATCTCAAAAAATTTAAAACCCATAAATAGAGTGCTAATTTCTTTTTCTTTTCTTTTAGTTAGTCATTCAATCAACTTCTTTGAAACTAAAATCAAAGGTATTAAATCTATATTTAATTATTTTTTCAATCTCTTTCCATTCGCAACAAAATATTAAATAACATACAATATTTCTTCCATATCATTTCCTTACAACAACAATAAATAATAAATCTAATTTTCTCAAGAATCTATTTTGTGCAACTTTTTTGCTTGATATGGCATGCAACTCTAGTTCATGTCTTCATAATCATCGATGGGATGGATCCCACCCCCAACATTTTCCCCTCCACTAGAGTTGGTACATGTGTGGTTGGATTTTGAACTAGTCATTTACTATAAATATTAGAATGACTGTGTGTTACATTTAGTGGTGAATCCTAGCCTGATGGAACCATGTGATGATCTTGATGATTGCACCTATTTGAGCCTCCACTCTCTAGAGGGTCTCACAATGGCTGTGGTCCAAACTGAGATCCCAAAGTGAAATTGGCTAAGGGCTATTGTTGGATCCAAGATCATTGTGGATTCTAGAAAGGAACCCATGTTTTCCTGAGGGTTTACATGTACACAGATCTCACTCCCAAACTCTGTGGTTGATTTGATTTCCTTGGGACTCTCCTTGTGTATTGTCGAAAAAGTTTGTCTCATTCCAACCTATTGTGGACATGGTGAGAAAATGGTGCTCCACTAGGTGGAAACTCTCTAGATTGGTGAGTATTTCTATGATGGCAAGCTCCTTTTTCCTATTTAGTTTGACTACTGAAATGGACCATGAGTTATTCATGGTGGGTTCTTGGAACTTTAGTAAACACTTGTTGCTAGTTGCGAAATGGAAACCAGCTTTTAGCCCTGAGCTTGACCTCTGTAGATCTACACCAGTTAATATAAAATTACCAGAACTCCCCTTGGAGTTTTGGGATGAGTGAGTGTTTAGATGGATTGGAAACTCTTTTGGACATTTCACCGAAGTGGATACAACCACTAGCTCTAAGACTAAAATAGGTTTTTCTAGGTTTTGTGTGGATGTGGGTATGAATAAACCATTGCCAATTACAAATCATTTCTGAAAATGTTGCACGCTTTTGCCAATGTTGCAAAATGTTTGACCACTTGATAGTGGAATGTAAAAAGGGTGATAAATTCAAGGATAAAATATCCTCACCTAGTATGGTGGTGGTTGGAAGCTCAAGCATGAAAAAGATGACAAACCAAACCAAACCCTAGGGGATTACAAAAATGATAAGATTGAATGATGTAAGCATTGAGGAACTCTTGGAACTAAAGGAAGCTTGTAGTAAAGAAAGGGAGAGGTTGAGGACTCCTAGGAAGGAGGGCGTTGATGAGTAAGAAGAGGAGGTCATCTGTGATCAACCTGAGGAAAAGGTAACAATGGAGCATGAGGGAGAGATTATTGAAGTTCATACCATGCCATAGGCCCAACTTGGGAAGGATGGCCTGAATCGGTTGAAGATGGATGATATTGAAATGATTTCTCCCGACAATATATCCTTGAGCAAGGGGAAGGACTCATCCCTGACAAATGGTACCCTAGTGGTCTCACTCCCAAGTATTGTGGAAATACTTTCCCCTGCCTTTGTAGTTGCAATCCTTGACTACCTAAGTACTGAGGGTGAATGGATGGGTCCTAAGAGAAAGTCTAGAAGTGAAAATAAAGTTGATGTTGGGTCAACAGTGAGGGTGGGAAGATCAGTGATCAAGAAAAGGATAACCTACTCTTGGATCCATGGATAACCTCTTCCAACTTCTAGATTATTTTCCCTTGGCTTCTCCTCTTTCTTTTTTTTCTTGTCCTTTACTCACTTTTTTATCTCATTCCTATGGAGTTTTCATTCAAATAGTATCATCTCATCTCTATGAAGGTGTGCTTCTATTACCGGTTGTTGTAATCATTTCTTTTGGATTCAATAGAAATGGGTGCCACCCTGCTTGATAACAATTTTCCAAAGAAAATAAAAATAAAATAAATAAAATATAAAGTATTGAAAATATAAAAAACCTAGTAAAAGAAAGTATTCCAATTTAGTGCAAAAATTTAATGCTTTAATTTTTTAACTAAAAATTAGAAAAGTCACTATATTTTATTTAGTCAAAATATATTTTCTACAATTTTATTAACATGGAAATATTTTTTTCTCACAGATTAAATTTTAAATAAATTTTTTATAAATTTTCTATATTTTAAGAAAACTTATTTATTTGAAAAAATGAACTTTAAAACTTTCAAAACTAACACAAATTCCACAAATCAATAGTGAAATATAAAATTGACAACAACTTTTAAACCATTCTCAATGCAAAAATATTAAAGGCCCATTGGTGAATCGCATCAATTCAAAAGTTGAAGAGGTCAAAGGAAAAATGCAATCAACAATTAATTCTTCTTTAAATGTTTGGTCCAAGAAAAATCCATCATTCTTTAATTTTATCACTCGAGACCCATTCTTGCCTCTTGAATTCTACCTCTTCAACACATCATTCTTTTATTTTGATTATCATCGTTTTGCTATGGGAATAGGAATAGGGTCGATGATTACCTACTCCACATTTTTTGAGCACGTCGATGTTTCTACCTCCATTCTCGTCTATTGAGCTATTTTCTCCGCATACCTTCATTCATTTTAGTCTGCATACCCCCATTCATTAATCTAAATCTAAGTCTGCATGAAATGTGCCCCCCCCCCTCCCCTTCATTAATTGTCGGGGAACTATGATTCCTGCCCACTACCATGCTATGCCCCCCACCCAACCCCACACATGCCCTAGCCCCAAACCCTATTAGGTGCCCTACTATTCTAAAGGGAATAGGAATACATATTCTGGAATGGAAAATGGGGCTACATATTCCTGTTTGCTATTTGGTTCAGCCAATATTTGATGGGAATTCACGGACCCCAAAATTTATGTTTTCTAAAATTCAAAAATGTGGAATAGGAATACGTATTCCAGTAACACCTATTTGGGTGGAATTGCGAAACCCCATTTTTGGGCCAAAATTGGAATACGCATTCCTATTTTACTTTGTATTCCAATTCCATTTTGGTGCATCCAAATGAGGAATTCAAAAAATTTGGAATTTACATATGCCTATTCTGCTTGTATTCCGCTCACCAAATGGGCTCTAATTGAATGAGAATTCAATGAAAAAAAGCCCTCTACTCGGTTCTCTATAAATACGATACACTTTCATTGTTCATCTCCCTTCCCAATGTTCGCAAGACATTCACTAGATTCTTTCTTCTCCATTTGCAACTCATTTTGCTAGTTATTATGGCCAGATCAATGCTGCTAAAAATCATGGTAATACTGTTGGTGCTCAACTCTATGTTTTCCTTGGCTACGTCTGCTCATCCAATCATCAAGGAAAAAGTAAACACATTACTAGCTAGCATTGATAATCTACTTGAAATTGTGGAGATATTAGCATCATTTAGTAACTATGCCAACAACATTAAAGATTCCAATTGCTGAAAAAGATGAAACAAAGCTACATGGAATTACTTTGCAAAAGATTTTCCTCCATGGACCCTCTAGACACACTTCTCATCATTTTTAATACGTGGTTAGAGGGAGAATATAAGAATTTTTTGTAGAAGAGATTTGCCATAGCAAGTCAATATTTCTATCAGAATTCACTTGTATAATTTTTTGAATCAAATTTATTGATTAGTGCACTAATAAATTTAGAAATATTGTTCGAATATATCATATTTGTCCCTTGGCAATTTTGCAGTTTATTCAAGCAGTGTTTCAAGGGACTTGTATTGTAAATTATTTATAAAATTGTTGAAAATATTTCATTAAATGTAAAATTTCCATTTTTGGCACTATTAAAAACATTAGTGAAGAAAACACTAATAAACTTAAAAGAAAAGAACAATAGCATAGAACATATTCAAGGAGAGAGATATTGTTTATTGATTGATTATTGTACTGCAATTACCTCTTTATATATAGAGACTTTTACATTTTCTAGAACCAAAAAGATCTCAATTAACTTCATGTGTGGAGAAGGTAAAGATGATAGCACTACAAGCTTACTCAGTCACGAATTAATGGACTAGAAGATGTCAACAATAACCTATTGTTTAGTTGTAACAAACAAAGATAATTACTCATTCAATAGTGAAATTATTCCAACACCTTCCCTTAATTTCTACCACTAATGCATCTTTAAGTGGGATAAATTATTACAAGAATGAATTTAAACATCATTCTCTTTGAGATATAGAAAGGTTCTAAACTTGAGAAATTTGATAGTAGATAATTCTTTGGTAAATATTTCTGCAATTTGATCTTCAGTGCCATAGAAGTGTAGCTTGATTACTTCACTCTCCATGAGATCTCAAACAAAGTGGTGGTGAACTTCAATATGTTTAGATCTCGCATGGTAGATAGGATTCTTTGCGAGTTTGATAGTGCATTGGTTGCATAGAATATGGTAGTTGGATGAGCTTGTTGATGACATGTCTCTTCAAGTAGTCTTCTAATCCATAGAGCTTCTTGAAATGCCTTTCATGCTGCAATATGTTTGGCCTCTATTGATGATAGTGTCAATGTTGATTGCTTCTTGCTGCTTCAAGAGATTGGTTTGGGTGCAAGGTGGAAGATATATCCTAAACTTGATTTCCTATCATCAATATCACTTGCATAATCAGAATCTATATAGCCGACTAATGTAGGGTCTCCTTCATTTTGGTACTCAATGCCAATCTTGTAAGTGCCTTTGATGTACTTCAAGATTCTCTTAGTAGCCTTCCAATGTTCAACGTGTGGGTTTTCCATGTACCTGGATACAACACCAACTACATATGCAATTTCTAGTCTAGTTATTGTGTGATACAAAAGACTACCAACAAGTTGCCTATATAGTTTTTCATCCACTTTCTTTTGATCTAAATGAGCACTTAATTTTAAACCTACTTCACATGGTGTATTAGATGGCTCACAATCACTCATATTAAACATTTGCAATACATCAAAACCATATTTGGTTTGGAAAAGGAAGATCCTACTATCTTCTTGCCAAACTTGCATGCCCAAGAAATAGTACATCAATCTAAGATCAATTATCTCAAAATAATTCTTAAGTTGTGTCTTGGTGTCATCAATACATTGTCTAGAATCCCCTATAATGATTAGATCATCCACATATAAAACAATGATAACAATTTCATCTTCAATATGCTTTACACATTCATCTGGGTTAGCTTTGTTCTTTTTAAATCCATTTGTTGTAAAGAATTCATTTATTTAGGAGTACCATGTCTTTGGAGCCTGTTTAAGGCCATATAGAGATTTCCTCAAACTACATACTTGATGTTCTTCACCATTTTTAACAAATCCTAGTGGTTGTTGCATATAAATTTCTTCTTCTAAGTCACCATACAAAAATGCACTTTTTACATCCATTTGAAACATTTTCCATCCACACTTTGTAGCTAAAGCTATAATAGTTTGAATGGAAGTCACTTTAGCAATAGGGGCAAATGTCTCGATATAGTCAATACCTTATTCTTGTGAGAAACCATGAGCCACTAACCTTGCCTTGTATCTTTCAATGGCTCCATCTAATGTGAACTTTTTTTTGTAGGTCCATTTGTAGCTAACGACATTCTTTCCTTCTAGAAGTGTTGCCAATTCCCAAGTTCCATTCTTCATCAAGGAGTTGTACTCCTCTTGCATAGCCTCCTCTCATTCATCTTTTACTTTTTATTTTTCAAATGTTCTTGGAGTTTCAACTTGCATCACTTTAGCCATAAGAGCATAGTTAGCAACAATCTTGGGGCCTTCTTGATAGACCTCTTGAATGCTTCAAGTTTTTCTTTTATTCCTTGTGTCTTCATGACCACTGTTGCTTCAATCTTCATCCTACACTTCTTTTCCATTTGTAGGAGATATCATATTTTTCTTATAAACATTAGTATCAACATGCTCATCTTTTTCAAGCAAGAAAGGAAATTGATTAAATGTAGAGGAATTAGTATTCTCAAAGCCTTCATCAAACTAGACATTTCTTTTGATTTGAATTTCCTTTGTATTAGGATTATATAGCCTATATCCTTTTGATTATTCACTATATCCCAGCATTATGTACTTCTCACTTTTCCTTTCTAATTTACTTCTCTTTTCATTAGGAATGTGAGCATAAGTAGTGCAACCAAAAATACGAAGTGAGACACAGTAGGCTTTCTTCCACTCCAAGCCTCTTCAGGGGTTATGTTCACGACAGCCTTTGTATGAGTTCTATTTAGAATATATAATACTATATGAATTGCTTCAGCCCAATGATGTAACTCTATTTTTTTGGAATGGAGCATACACCTAGCCACTTCCATTATAGTTTTATTTTTCCTTTCTGCTACCCCATTTTTTTTGTGGTGAGTACAAAATAGTGGATTCTTTCTTTATGTCATTTTGTTTACAAAATCCCAAAAATTTATTATTCATGTATTCAGAACCTCTATCCGTTCTTATAATTCTTATAAATTTCCCACTTTTCTTTTCAGTTAGAACCATTAAATCCTTAAAGTTATGAAACACTTCCTCCTTCTTTTGCAAAAAGTATACCCAAATTCTTCTTGAATAGTCATCTATAAATGTGAGAACATACCTTGTACCTCCAAGTGAGGGTGTTTTGAAAGGACCCATCACATCACTATGGACTAAGTATAGAGGCATTTTGGCCTTCCATGCTTTTCCTTGTGGAAAACTTTCTATATGTTGCTTCCCCATTGCACATCGTTCACATACTACTTTTGTTGGAGAGATTCTTGGTAGATCATGCACCATCTTCAACTTCTCCATAAGTTTGAGATTGTGATAATTTACATGTCCTATATGCTCACGCCACAACCTACTCACATCATCATACTTTGCAATAGCACATACATCTTTATTTCCAATAAATTCTTGAAATTTATAAAGCTCATTTTCCACTCTACCAATTGCAGTCACTTCATAATTTTTATTCACATCCTTGACTAAGAATTTATCATTGTAAAATTCTACTTTGTATTCTTGATTTTCAATTTGAAAGACAGAGAGAAGATTTATTGATAGTTGAGGGACAATCTTCACATTTTTAAACATTCCATTATTTACTTGACCATTTCCACTTCCTTGAACTTCAAGAGGACTATTATCTCCTAGATATATATTTTCAATAGTGCTTTCACTTAATAACTCAAACTGCTCCTTATTATCTAACATATGTCATGTACAACCATAATCAATTATCCATTCATCCTTAAATGAACTATTTGCTTTAAGTGCTACACAGAAGGCATTCCTCTTAAATCAAATGATTTTGTAGACTTATTCTTTTCTTAATCATTAATCCTTTTGTAACATTCATTAACTTTGTGTCCTTGCTTACCATGGTAATGACATTTCTACTTACTTCTATTTGGATTCCTATATGAATTATTATTATCTCCATACTTCCAATTATTTTCATTAGATCTATTATCTTGTGTCCTTTGTTGATATTGTTTTCCTTTCGTTACAAATGCTTCAGATTGACAATCAACAATAGAGGACTCTATTTCTTTCATTTGATGTTTTTCTTCTTGAATTAACTTAGCACACCACTCATCAAATTTAATGCCTTTTTAATTTATCAGGAGTATCAAGTCCCCTTATAAAATATTGATAAGAGCCTAGAAGATTTTGTTAAATTATTTGCACAAAATCCTTATCATCTATGCTCCTTCCAGGAGAAACCAATTCATTTTTCTTTTCCTTTATTTTACTTAAATGAGTCACTACTTCCTATGAGCCTTTTAATTTTAGATTATATAGCTTTGTGGTGAGAGAGATAATCCACACATCACCTAAATTTTGATACAAACTTTTCAGGATCTTCCATACTTGCACTTCACTTCTTTTGTTTCGAACTTCTGGGAAAACTTCTTCTGAAAGTGTTAACTTTATCAAAGCTACTACCTTGTTGTCTCCCAATCATCACATTCATTTTTGGAACCTGCTGGTCTCTACTCACTACCATTAGCAATATCATAATAGTTTTGTAGAGTTAGAGACATTTCAATTTGTGAAACCCAATCATAGTAATTGTTTCCATTCAATCTAATTGAGGGTAGAGGAGTAACCAGAGAATCCATTAATCAACTTCTCTTCTTTTTGAAAAAAAAACATAGAACTTTCAACACCTCAAAGTTACCAAGAACATGAAATTCTCACCAAACTTGTGTAGAGCATAGACTTAATGTTGCTCAACCAATTTTCAGCGTACAAAAAAAAAAGATTAGAGATTTGCTCCAAAAAAGCCACTACCTAGAAATCAGATATGTTCTGATACCATGAAGAAAACACTAATAAACTTAAAATAAAAGAACACCATCACATAACATATTCAAGGATAAAGATATTGTTTATTGATTGATTATTGTACTATAATTACCTCTCTATATATAGAGACTTTTACATTTTCTAGAACCAAGAATATCTCAACTGACTTCATGTGTGGAGAAGGTAAAGATGATAGCACTACAAGCTTACTCAATCACCAATTAATGGACTAGAAGATGTCAATAACAACCTGCTATTTAGTTGTAACAAACAAAGATAATTACTCATTCAATAGTGGAATTATTCCAACAATTAATTATTATTGAGTCCTATAATGAGCCACTTTATCCCATCTAGTAGGAAGAAATGAATCGCACAAAGTATGAAGATGAGGGTAAATGGATAAGATGGGAGGGTTTCCATCCCAAGCATCAGACCAAAACAAAGCCTTAGAGCCTCCCTTAAATATCCAGGAAAGGCCCCTCTTAACCATTTGAGCTCTAATCTTGAGAGTATTACATGCCATAAAGTCATAACCTTCAAAAGGAAGCATGGAAATAGATGAAGTATCAACATCTCTAAAATACTTATGAGTAATTATACAAGCCCAAAGTTGATTTCAATGAGAGTGCAGTTAGTAGCCAAAGTTTGGCTACTCAAGGTAGAATATTAGAGGCCATGACCACCCTCTTTCTTAGGCTTTCAAAAAGTCTCCCAACTGATCAAACTTCATTTAAAGTTATGAAAATTACCACTCCAAAGGATTTCTGAGAAAGAGCATCAAATTCCTTGAGAAAGTAAACAAGACTAGCTTGAACCATGCTTCTATAAATAGGGAGTGCCTAAATAATAGATGGAAGAAGGGTAACCCTTGGAAGCTATTTTTTCTAAGACTAGAGTTATGTTGATTTTTGTTGTTTAAATAATAAAATTATGTGATCCAAAGTAAGAGGCATGCAAGTGCTTTCTATAGTAAAGGTGTGTGTCATCATTAATCTTCCAAGTTTATTATTTTAGTGATTCAGTTTTACTAGACATCTTTTAGTAAGATGTGGCTAATAACTATCTTTAGTAAACTCACATTGTTAATTCTTTTCTTGACTATAAATAGTATACCTTTTATCTACAAGTGTGTAATTTCTATGTTTGGTTAAAATATGATGTCTTCAATCTAAAGTCATTATATTATATTCTTTTATCTCAAAACAAGAGGGTTTAAAATATCTTTCTTTGGTTATTTATTATGCCTATGTTGGAAATGAGAATAGAGTAACTGAGAGGGGGAGGGGGCTGAATCAGTTACTCAAAAACTTTCACAGTCCCTAAGATGTCTGAATATCCTCTTGATCTGATTAATATAAAATGCTGAAACTTGATAATGTAGCAAATGACAAATATTAGGAACTGATATGTTATCATGCACAAAGCAATTTAGCAATTAAGAACACAAGAGACACCATATTTAACATGGAAACCCAATATGGGAAAAACCACCAATGTAACTAGATACTATTTTTCACTCTTCTGAAGTGAGCCCTATTAGGAGCCAACCCTATTAAAGGTTACAAAAACACACTGTTAGGTGTGACCCTGTTAAAAGATTTAATCACCTTGTTAGGAGTGGCCTTGCTAGAGGTCTTTAGAACAATTCAACTGAACTGTCACCTTGTTAGAGGATTTATTGAATGGCTATTAAACCAACTCTGTTAAGAGATTTTGAATTCACTGTTACAATGGCTAGAAAGCAATAATGAAAGGACCTGACATAAGGTAGAACTTATCTTTTTTAATTATAGATTTCTGTTATGCTTGGCTGGATCCTCACTGATCAAATGCAACTTTACAGCTCCTTCAACACATCTGATCCTTCATCAAACTTTGCTTAACATTCACCTTATCATTTCATATTATAATTCACATTCATAACTTCTTCTTCACAATCACACTCTCTCTTAATTCATAACTGAAATGACCATATATACCTTTTAGATTATCTAAGTCAGCTTGAATCACTGACTATTCAAACAATTACAATAGTCAGCTAGATGTAATTAATTTGCACATCCCAATACTGGCTGACCCTGCACGGTAAACTTTGTTCAAAAAATAATTCCTGCAATAACCGATTGAGCTTGGTATATACAACAAACTTCGTGACAATCCTTCAATCACCGGGAGAACTCGGTAAGTACTGAGTTTCCTGAGATAACCGAGTGAGCCTAGTGGAAACTATCCTTTGCAGACCAAGTGAAGCTCGGTTAATACTAACTTCTTCATGATTTCTTTGATGACCGAGTGAGCTCGGTGGAAACTACGCTTTGGAGACTGAGTGAAGCTTGGTTAACACTGACTTCCACATTTCCTTTGTTGACCGAGTGAGCTTGGTGATCACTGTCTTTCACTTTTCCTTTGTTGACCGAGTTAGCTCAGTTAATACTTTCTTCCTCATTTACTTCGATGATTGAGTGAGCTCAGTTGGCACTTTAGATTGCATTGCAGACTGTCTGAGCTCGGTGATCTTGAGACTAATGACTAATATGACATTTGTGTGACATCAAGGACAACATTATCCAACAATCTCCCTCTTTGGCATTGATGGCAACACAACATGTCATAACAAAATGAAATTTTGAAAACAAGTCCAACAAGATAACAGACTTCTCCCTCTTTCAATAATCTCCCTCTGTTAAGGGACTTCATGGGAAACTTTTCAAATCTCACAAATTTCATAAGGATATGACAGTAAATCTCTCCCTCTTTGACAACACATGCTAAAGACGACAAAAGTTAAGTGAATTGTAATGTACCTTTAGTACTGATTCATATGCAATGATTTCTAATTGAACTACATCAACAGATAGATCTTCAATCTTGTATGCGTTGATGCATCACTAGAATTCATTTTTAGTGGACTTCAGATAGGGGAATGACCCCTAACTTACCTCTAAGATACAAAAATGCATCCTTAGGTAAAGGCTTTGTGAATATGTCAGCAATTTGTTCCTTTGTATGGACATATTCCAATCTGATCTCCTTGTCTTGCACCAATTCTCTTACAAAATGATATTTTATTGCAATATGCTTGGTCTTGGAATGCATCACTAGATTCTTAGATATGTTGATTGCACTAGTATTGTCACAAAACATGACAACTGGTTCTTTGATCTCCATCTTCATTCCTTGCAATAATTTCTTAAACCAAATAATATTTGAATAGTTTACTGCTGCAGCAACATACTCTGCCTCTGCTATAGATTGGGATGTACAATTTTGCTTTTTGCTTGTCCAAGAAACCAATCTTTTTCCAAGAAAGAATGCTCCTCCACTTGTGCTTTTTCTGTCATCAAGGTTTCCTGCCCAATCAGCATCAGTAAACACTTTCAAATCCAAATTACCTCTGAATTTGTACCATAAGCCATAATCTTCAGTTCCTTTCAAATATCTCATTATTCTTTTGATTGCCATCAGATGAGTTTCTCTTGGCTTTGCTGAAAATCTTGCAACAATACCAACTGCAAGGGCAATATCTAGCATGGTATGAACTACATATTGCAATTTTCCAATCATAGATCTATACAATGTTTGATCTACCTCTTTGGAGTCATCATCTTTGGTAAGTTTCAATCCAGTGCACATAGGAGTTCCAACAGGTTTACAGTCCTCCATATCAAACTTTTTCAATATCTCCTTGATGTATTTTGATTGAGTGATGTAGATGCCATTCTTATTTTGTTGAATTTGAAGACTAACAAAGAATTTTATTTCACCAAACATAGGCATTTCAAATTCCTTGTTCATTTGTTCTGAAAATTCTTCACAAAGATCATCATGCCCGGTGAAAACAGTATCATCTACAAATATTTCTGCCAAGACAATCTTATTATCTGGTCCTTCCTTTATATACAAGCTATTGTTATCATTAGTTCTTTGAAAACCAATCTGAATAAGATAGTTATGAAATCTTTCATACCATGCTCTAGGGGCTTGTTTCAGACCATACAGTACCTTGTGTAATTTGCAAACCATGTCCTTTTTATCTGGATCAACAAAACTTTCAGTTTGTTCAATGTAAACCTCTTCATCCAATATTCCATTGAGGAATGCTAACTTGACATCCATCTGATAAACTCTAAATCTTTTGTGAGCAGTATATGCAAGTAAGGTTCTGACTCCTTCCAATCTTACAACAGGAGCAAAGGTTTCTCCATAATCTATGCCTTCTTCTTGAGAGTATCCTTTGCATACCAATCTGGCTTTGTTTCTAGATACTTTACCATATTCAGTCAACTTGTTTTTGAATATCCACTTGGTTCCAATTACATTCTTATTTTTAGGCCTGGGTACTAAAGTCCATGTCTTGTTCTTCTCTATTTGTTCTATTTCCTCATTCATTTCCTCAATCCAACTATCATTTGTCAATGCATCTTTAATGCTTCTAGGTTCAAAATCAGCAAGTAAACAAGTATTTTTCAGCTTGCTTCTTGTCAAAGTTCCTTCAGACTTGTCTCCAATGATCTGATCTAGTGCATGATGTCTTCTGACATATTTAGCTAATACAGGTTCTTTGCCTCTTGAATGAGTTTCATTGCTATCTCCTTGTGCTTCAATTTCATGTTCAGGCTATTCTGGTTCAGTAAGAATTGGCTCAAGTGCTTTAGACTCGGTAGATACTTGCTCGGTAATGTCTGAATGTTGTTGTGGCTAGATTTGAACTTTTTGTAACTCCGTTACTGATGACTCAGGAGTTGAGGATTCTTGAGTGAATGGTATGCTTGGTATAGTATCCAGTTCAATGTAAACAAGTCTTTTGTAATGTTCAGGTACCTTTTTGCTTTCTTTTTCAAATTTGTCTGTAAACTCATCAACTTTCACATGTGCACTTTCTATAACTTTGTGAGTGGATAGATTTAAACATCTATATGCTTTGCTTTTGCAAGAATATCCTAAAAATATTCCTTCATCACCTTTTACATCAAATTTTCCTTTTCTAGATTCTTTCAAAATATAGCATTTTCTTCCAAATACTTTTAGATAACTTACATTGGGTTTGTAGCCATAGCATAATTCTTAGGGAGATTTTAATGAGTCCTTCTTCAACTGTACTCGGTTTAAGGTATGAACTGCAGTGCTGATGGCTTCCTTCCAGTATTTGATAGCAAATTTCTTTTCTATCATCAGGGTTCTTGCACAATCCATGATGGATATGTTTCTTCTTTCAACTATTCCATTTTGTTCAGGAGTTCCTAGTGTTGAGACCTATCTTTTAATACCTTTATCAATGTAGAAGTTGTTGAATTCATGTGAGATGAATTCATGACCTCTATCTGACCTTAAGCATTTTAGTCTTTTTCCTGTTTCTTTTTCTACTCTTGCTAAATACCATTTGAATTTCTCAAATGCTTCTGATTTATTCCTTAGATACATGATAGTCATCATTCTTGAGTAGTCATCAACAAAAAGAATGAAATTTTTTTCTCCAGTATAGCTTTCTATTTGAATGGGTCCACATAAATCAGTATGCACAATTTCTAATATATCTTCAGACTGGTAGTTCTTACTTTTAAAACTAGTCTTTCCCATTTTACCAATCTGACAATTCTTGCATAGTCCAACCTCAAGTTTCTTAATGTTAGGAATGCCTCTCACTTTCTTGAATTTTCTTATTTTTACCATATTATCAGAATTGACATGACACAATATTTTATTCCATAACCAACTTTCTTTAATTTGAGCAATAAAACATGAGCATTCACTAAGTTCTAGATAAAACAAGTTACCTTTAGTTTGGGTGCCAGATCCTATCAACTTTCCTTGCTCATTCAACAGTCCTTCCTTTCCATGCATGAATTCCACCTTGAATCCAGTATTGAGTAACTGTGCCACACTTAGAAAATTATGTTTAAGACCTTCAACCCAATAGGCATTATTACATACAAGTTCTTTGGTTAGACAGATTCTTCCTCTTCCTTTTATGAAACAAGGTTCATTATTACCAAACCTTACACTGCCACCATCATAGTCTTCAAACTGATCAAACTTAGTTTTATCACCAGTCATATGATGTGAGCAACCACTTTCTATAATCCATGTATCATTCTTACTTATATGAGAAACAAGTGCCATTTTATCTTCCTCATCACTATCAGAATCATCTTTAAAAGCAATATAAACAATTTCATCCTCACTATTATCAGAATCTTTAGAATTTTCAGCCATGAAGCATGATTTCTTACCTTTGTTCTTGGATGATTTGAAGTCTTTCTTGCCATTCCATTTTTTTTTCATCATGGTTTTTCTTGTTTGGACACCTTGCTGCAATATGACCAATTTCTTCACAAGAAAAACAGATTAGAGGAACTTTACCTTTGTATTTTTCTCTGCCTCTAGAATATTTCTTTGCTAGCAGAGCTTCAATCACCTCGAGGTCACTGTCTGAACTTTGGCTTGATTCATTTTCACTTTCTGACTGAGATTCCTTCTCCATTTTGTTTTTCTCCTTGAGTGAGAGCTTGGCTTGAAATGCTGATTCAATGTTCTTGGAGGCTGTAACATAGTTGTCAAAGTTATCTAGTTCAAATGCAGTTAGTCTTCCGACTATGGCCTCAAGATTTATCTGATGATTTGCTTCACATCTTCTTTCTCGAATTGCAGAAACTCTGATTGCATACACGAGAAGCAAGGTTCTGAGAACTTTTCTTATAACTGTTTCTCTTTTGATATCACCTCTAGATGCTCTGATTGCACTCACACATGCTTTAACTCTTTCAACATACTTTGCAATGTTTTCATCCTCTCTCATCCTCATTTGATCAAATTGTCCTCTTAGACTTTTTGCTTTTTCTCTTCTCACATTATCATCTCCTCCATATATCTCTTTTAGCTTGTTCCACATCTCAAAGGTAGTTTTGCAGTCCTTAATGTCATCAAATTCTTCATAACTAAGAGCGGATGCTATGTCTATCATCATATTGTTGTGAGTCTTCTTTTTAGCAATGTCATTGACAGACAATGTGCTAGGAGGTTCTTCATATTTTTCTTCAAGGTATTTTAGTCCAGTATCACGAACAGTAGCCAGATGAAGTCTTATCGGTCCTTGCCATGTGGAGAAGTTATCTCTGTTGAGTTTTGAAATTTCTCTTTTGTAAGAAATCTTGATCTTTGGCTTAGATCCTTGAAATCTCTTCTTGCAAGCACCAAATGCTTAATACCAATTGTTGGAAATGAAAATAGAGTAACTGAGAGGGGGAGGGGGTGAATCAGTTACTCAAAAACTTTCACAATCCCTAAGATGTATGAATATCCCCTTGATCTGATTAATATAAAATGCTGAAACTTGATAATGTAGCAAATGACAAATATTAAGAACTGATATGTTATCATGCACAAAGCAATTTAGCAATTAAGAACACAAGAGACACTAGATTTAACGTGGAAACCCAATATGGGAAAAACCACCAATGTAACTAGATATTGTTTTTCACTCTTCTAAAGTGAGCCCTGTTAGGAGCCAACCCTATTAAAGGATACAAAAACACACTGTTCGGTGTGACCCTGTTAAAGGATTTAATCACCCTGTTAGGAGTGGCCTTGCTAGAGGTCTTTAGAACAATTCAACTGAACTGTCACCTTGTTAGAGGATTTATTGAATGGTTGTTAAACCAACTCTGTTAAGAGATTTTGAATTCACTGTTACAATGGTTAGAAAGCAACAATGAAATGACCTGACATAAGGTACAAATTATCTTTGTTGATTACAGATTTCTGTTATGCTTGGCTGGATCCTCACAGATCAAATGCAACTTTATAGCTCCTTCAACACATCTGATCCTTCTTCAGACTTTTCTTAAATTCACCTTATCATTTCATATTATAATTCGCATTCATAACTTCTTCTTCACAATCACACACTCTCTTAATTCATAACTGAAATGACCATCTATACCTTTCAGATTATCTAAGTCAGCTCGAATCACTGACTATTCAAACAATTACAATAGTTAGCTAGAAGTAATTAATTGTCACATCCCAATACTGGCCGACCCTGCATGGTAAACTTTCTTTAGAAAATAATTCCTGTGTTAACCGACTAAGCTCGGTGTATACAACGAACTTCATGACAATCCTTCAGTCACAGGGAGAACTCGGTAAGTACTGAGTTTCCTGAGATAACCGAGTGAGCCCAGTGGAAACTATCCTTTGGAGACCGAGTGAAGCTCGGTTAATACTGACTTCTTCATGATTTCTTTGATGACCAAGTGAGCTCGGTGGAAACTACGCTTTGGAGACCGAGTGAAGCTCGGTTAACACTGACTTCCACATTTCCTTCGTTGATCGAGTGAGCTCGGTGATCACTATCTTTCACTTTTCCTTTGTTGACCGAGTTAGCTCAGTTAACACTGTCTTCCTCATTTCCTTCGATGACCGAGTGAGCTCTGTTGGCATTGTAGATTGCATTGCAGACTATCTGAGCTCGATGATCTTGAGACTAATGACTGATATGACATTTGTGTGACATCAAGGACAACATTATCCAATAGCCTGTCACTAGAAATCTAATTGTGTTGGTTGTGAATTGTTCTATAAACCTAAGTTTTGAGTGATGATCCAAAATATTTTAAATCAATAAGGATTATTTGCTTAAATTATTTCAATTCCATTTGGCTTTAGAGTCCATCACTTTCTTTTTGTGTCTTGTAGTTGTAGCTATTCACCAATAAGCATCGGGGTCTTGGCTCAATAATTACATATTAGGAAATGTATAAAGAATTGCATAGTGAGTTAAGATCTATTGGAATATTAAATGTATTTGGTTTTCTCATGAGTGTCTAGTTCTCCTACCTATCAGAAGTTGACATCCCCATATCTCCTTTGACACTACAACTCTAATAGTAAAAAACATTTAATGCTATTGGTGTAAATAAGTATTTACTTATTACACTTACTTAATTTTACTTAGGTTAATGCATTATTTAATTATTTTGCATTGTTTTATTATTATTTTAGGTGAGACACTAAGGAGTTTGTGTACTCTCATTGATTTACACAACTCTAATTATGCACATGGTGTCTAGAACACATGAGTTCACTTCATTCACTGAGTTGTCATGTTGACGAGATAGTTATTCACACTCCTTATTTAGCACATGTTGTCTGCACCACTGAATTGCATGCTACACTATTTTAGGCTTATCTTCAAATTATTGCACTTAATTTCATGCTTAATGGAGGATAACCCATATGTGGTGGACATGTGCCTAGTGGTATGACTTATCATGATACTATCTTCTATGCATTCTAGAAGCTCTCCTGAGGCCTTTATATATAGGCACTCCTAGTGTACTCTCAAGTTGGTTAAGTTGGCATATTGAATGAATATTGTCATTCTAATCATACTTTATCTTATTGGTCTACTATGTGCTTGTGTTTGAGTTCCTTGGTCTTGGGTGAATTCTAGCCTAAGCCAAATTCTTACATGGTATCAGAGCTCTAAGGGAGATTGTCTATACATAGCCATTTGAGATCATTCATGCTTCAACATCTTGACCTGAATCTAGAGGATCTGGAGAAATTGGGAGAATCTAGAGTTAGATTCGACATAACCGTTGCGTTTGGAGCATCAATTCAATGAAGATCGACTATAAATTTGCCTATGTTGGGTGAAAGTTGATCGTGAGGCAAATTATTTCTGCAAATCGGAACTCAAAGACCCCAATTTTTAGTTTGGGTATGATCATTTTATTGATCTAATTGTTTGATTTTCAGATATGAATTTATTCTTAGTTTTTTAGGGTATTTTTTGAATTTTGATTTTTGGGACAGCTACCCAGTTAGAGAAAAAAAAATAGTTGAACTAGGCAATGACACCCTGGCTCAGCTCTGTGATTTTGGTAGAATATTTATTATTTCGTAGGGTTCTATTACAATTAATCAGTGAGCTATATTGTGTGGGCATCTACAAAATCTGGCAAGAGGCCTACAAGCCAGTGACAACCCTTAAATAGGTGACTCCTTTTTATTTTTCACATTGGGTAGTGTTTACTTTTAAACAACTTATAATGCTATCACCCCATGCATGTGGGATCAAAATTTGAGAACACTGGTGAGGATAAAAGTATATTCTTGCGCAAATACTAGCACCTACTTCGAAAGACCGACCCCTACCGAACTGTAGCTTCGGCGATTATATTCTCTAGACACGCAAAATTTTATACAAGTATGTACACAGTCAATGATCCACATTGAATCTAAATCACTTACACATGGAGGTCAAGTCACCTGCGGTTCCCACCAGCCCTATCAGTGCTTAGTTGGCATCCATGCCAACAAATTGTACAACATAGTCAGCTTTGCCTGGTCATTGAAACATGTAGCCCTATCATCAGACACATTAGTGTATAAATTTTTTACCTATCATGTCTGTACAGTTCCATACAATATTGACATCATCATGATGTCATGCTAACATCATCACAAGGGAAAAGTGTGCTGACATCATCATTTCAAGAGCTTAAAATTGATTTGCTATCTACTCATCAAAATAGGCCAAATTACAACTACTGTGATAGCTATATGACCATCAAATTTGACCCTATCATTCCCTGACGCAACCCCTCTCCAAATTAATTTTGGTTTCTGTAATCTGACTTCGGGAGGCCATAACTTGAACATCTGGACTCCAAATTAGGTGTGATTGTTTTGAAATTGGGTAGAATTTCTTAAATTTTTTAATGGTCAACTTTTTTTCTAGTTTTAGTGCACAGATTGTTCAAAAATTGCATTTTTGGCTACTATACCTATATAATCCTACATTTTGCAATTTCAAACGCTCCGTACGGGAACATCTAGAGTCAAAAATAGGTTTTTTTTTTTTGTCTACTTTCCAAATCCTTAGTCAGATTATAGGGTTGTGTGAACAAAAGTGTCACTTTCAACAATAGGGCCTTTCTTTACATTGTAATGCTTCAGCATTGTAGCACATTGGAAAGTTCTAGATTTGTAATCCTTCAAGAGGTTATAAAAAGCAAAATAAGAAGTCCACAAAGGCAAAAATTGGCAAGTGGACCATTGTAATTGCACTACTAATAAAGTGCCCAAAGCATCTATTTTTCAGGGGTTTCTTTATTTAGTGAAAAGGGGGGGTGTTCTTGGTGTTGTGTTCTTGCTTTTCTACCATTTTCTTTCATTTGGCTTAGGCCAAAATTCACCCAAGACCAAGGAACTCAAACACAAGCCCACAGTAGACCAATAAGATAGATTATGATCAGAATGACAATATTCATTCAATATGCCAGCTTAGCCAGCTTGAGAGTACACTAGGAGTGCCTGTATATAAAGACCTTAGGAAAACTTATAGAATGCATAGAAGTCAGCATCATGATAAGTCATACAACCAAGCACATGTCCACCAGATATGAGTTATCCTCCATTAAGCATGGAATTAAGTGTGATGATGTGAGGATAAGCCTACAATGGTGTAGCATGAAAATCAGTGGTGTAGACAACATGTGCTAAATAAGGTGTGGATAACTATGTTGTCAACATGACAACTCAGCGAATGAAGCAAAATCCTATGTTGTAGACACCATGTGCATAATTAGAGTTGCGTACATCAATAAGAGTACACAAACTCCTAAGAGTCTCACCTAAAATAATAATAAAACAATGCAAAATAATTAAATAATGCATTAACCTAAGTAAAGTTAAGTAAGTGTAATAAGTAAATACTTATTTACACCAACAAATGTAGTAGTTAATTTTGAATTCAAAAATTTGAGGGAAACTTTGTGTGAACAACAAGAGACAAAAAAATGTTCTCTTATTCCTGAGAGAAGAGATTTTCTAAGTGATTTATAAGAGTTTAATAGAACAACAACAATAAAAGAGTTTTATCAAAGTGTAATGACATAGATGAATGAGTTTCTTAGTTTGATGGAAAGTGAACATTTTTCCTATATAAGAAGTGATTACTCCAAGCTTATTTGTATGCAAACATACTTATACTTTTTTGCAAGTTTACTTTACAAAAATAGATATAGTCATTAGTTATTTTGTCTTTTGAATTTTGTAGTTTTACATTTTGGATCTGTAATAGTATGATTCGGTAAATAGAAAGCAATCTAGTAAACTTTCCCATCTCTAGTGCATTGTGTTTTCTTGTTTGCACTTGTTTATTTCATTGTGCATCTAGTTATTTGGAAAAATAGAGAAACGTCTCTATTCTAGTTTGTGCATTATTTTTGGAATGTTGTTTATGATTTTTTTCTGGATTAACATGCTACTTTATTGAGTGTTAACATTTACTTGGTTTACTCTTGGTTTTTTTCTTTTAATAAGTTGTTCCTATATTGACCAAGTGATTTGGTCCTTGCTTTGCTGAGCTTCCTAGGATTAACACATTGGTTATCCTCCCCCCCCCCCCCTTTTTGGTTTGTTGACATGGTATTAGAGTCATTTGGACCTACATCATTCTAAGTTTAGCCATTTATTTATTTTTTGGGTATTTAAGTTTTTTCTGTAAGAGACAGGGTTGGAGATGAGGGAAAGATTTGGTAGTAGCCACCATCCTTTAATGGACAAAACTATGATACTTGGGCAAAGAAGATGAGAACCATAATGGTTGCAAATGACTTGTGGGAGTTTTTAATCAATGGATTCAATGATGTGACTGACCCAACACAGTATGCTACCCTCACCAAGAATTAAAAGACTCAACTAAAGGAGTCAAGGAGGAAGGATGAAAAAGCATTAAGCTTGATTGAGCCAGCCATGACAGAGGTGATTTTTTTCAAGATAGAAGCAACTAACTATTCAAAAAAAGTATGGGATATCCTTTAGATGAATTTCAAAAGGACTGATAAAGTCTATGTAGTGAAGCTATAGATGATTCAAAGAGAGTTTGAGAACCTTCAAATGAAGGTTAATGAGTCTATTGTAGACTTTTGTTCAAGGATCTCTCATTTCATAAACCACTTGAAGTCAAATGGAGAAGAGTATGAAGAGAAAAGAATAGTGGAGAAGATATTGAGAAGTTTTCCTATAAGGTATGATAATCTTGTGATGACCGTTGAAGAGGCAAAGGACATCACCACTTTGACAATGGATGAGTTAATGGGCATTCTCAAAACCCATGAGCACTAGATTAATAGATCAAAAACATCTCCAAAAGAGAAAGCTTTTCAAGCTCAAGCCAATGCAAGAGGCAGGGGGAGGGAGAAATAGCTTTGGAAGAGGCTCTAGAGGTAGAGGTAATGGTAATTATGGAAAAAGAAATATTGGAGGAGAAAGCTTAGGACAAGCAAGCAACCAAGAGGGAGTGAAAAGATCTCAAAACGGCTCTAGAGGAGGCAAGAAAAATTATAGTTCTAACAAGATCAATGTGGAGTGTCATTATTGCCATAAAATTGGGCATTATGCAAGTGAATTCTAGAAAAAGCAAGGTAACCAGTCAAGGCAAAGTACAAATATGGCTGATGTGAATGTGGGTGAAGCAAACAATCTCACAACCGTCATCATGTGCAACATTGGTGAAGAAGGATGCCCTAACATATGGCATTTGGAAAATGGTTTCTGAAACAACTTGAGTGGTAATGAATACTTATTTTCTTTTATTGATAAGAATTTAAAGTTTGAGATTAGAGTGGGAAACAATGGAACCATTCCTATTGTGGGCAAGGGATCTATCATAGTCTGCACCAAGCAAGGTGTGAAGTGGGAGATTTAAAGTATTTATTTTTCCCTTGGTATGAAGCACAATTTGATGAGTGTTGGATAACTCATTCAAAATGGTTACAAAGTGTTGATGGAAAGTGACAACTATGTCATTTATGAGAAAGATGGGAGTAAGAAGATACTTGCAGTAGTTAAAATGACAAGGAACTAGATGTTCCCCTTTAGGATAGAGATGTGTTTCTCTTCTTGAATTATTGCTACATCTCCCAAGTATGCATATACAATAGTATATCAACAATCAACTCTAAAGATAATTATTGAATACCACTTCAAGCTATGACATCTCAAGTACGGACATCTTGGTTATGTTGGTTTAAATTTATTGTCCAAGAAAAGAATGGTAGATGGTTTGCCTAATATTGTAGAGTAATGTGACAAGTGTGAGGCTTGTATTTTGGGTAAGCAACATATGCTTCCCTTTATTTTTGGTAATTCTAGAAGGGCAAGGGCACAATTAGAGCTGGTGCATACTGATTTAGTTGGCCCTATGGAAACCACTTCTATTGGTGGGAGTACATATTTTATGACATTCATAGATGATTTAAGTTGTAGGACATGGTTGTATTTTTTGAAAAATAAATTTGATGCATTTCATAAGTTTGTAGAGTTTAAAGCCTAGGATGAAAAAAAATGTGGACATTATATAAATCCTACTTAAGGTCACATAGATGGGGGAGTATACCTCCAATTCTTTTGCAATTTTTTTCAAGGAAAATGACATCAAGAAGGATCTTATGGCCAACTATACTCCACAGCAAAATTGAGTGACTGAGAGGAACATTGCTGAAATGGCAAGGAGTAATGATGAAAGATAAGGGACTCCCAACTGAGTATTGGGGAGTGGATGTAGCAATAGCAATATATTTGATAAATAGGTGTCCAAAAAAAGAGTTTCATGATAAGATTCCTCTTGAAGCATGGCCAAAACATAGATGGATGGTTGAGCTCTTGAGGGTGTTCAGGTGTGTAGCATATTCACACATGTCAAAGGAGAAAAGGAAGAAATTAGATGACAAGTGTGTGAAGTGCATCTTCACTGGTTATAGTTTAGAATCAAAGGCCTATTGATTGTATGACCTAGTCACCAAGAAGATCATCACATCAAGAGATGTAGAGTTTATTGAAAACCAGTCATGGGATGACTCCATGGACAAATATTCAAGAACTTCAAGTAAAGTGACCATTATTAATGAAGAAGATGAACTTGGTGACCAACAAGATAAAGCAGAAACAAATATAGATAGCTTCAGATAGCTCTGGACTACTACTGATAGAAATAGGTAGAAAGACAAGCAACAAATGATAGCAAGAGATTCAGCTACAAGTAGCTCTAGATAGCTTCGGATTGGTGTACAAAATGTATAGAACATTAGAAGCAACAATAAAATTTTAGATCCAAATCTCACTTCCCTATTGACAAGAAATACCAAGAGTCTAAGGGAGATATACAAAGATGAATGGTATGATGAAGAGTTTGATGAGAGTACAAACATTTCATTATTTTCTCATAGCAATCCAATTTATTTTGAGGAAGCTATGAAAAGAAGAAATAGTGTAAGGCCATGGATGAGGAAATAGATGTAGTAGAGAGAAATTAGACATGGGAGCTAACTAATTTACCTACTAAGAAGCAAGTTATTGGAGTTAAATAGGTCTATAAGACTAATCACAATGCTAAAGGAAAATTAATTGGTGGTCAAGGGTTACAAAAAATAGTTTGCTAGATATTATGATGAGACTTATTCCCCAATTGCAATAATGGAAACTGTACATGCTATTATAGAAATTGCAGCCTAGCACAAATAGAAGGTGTTTCAAATGGATGTGAAGGCCACCTTCTTGAATGGAGTATTAAAAGAAGAGGTGCATGTTGAGTAGCCACCTGGTTTCAAATTTGATAAGCAATGAATTTAGAAAAATGATGGTGAGCCCACTCTTTATATCAAGGAAAATGATGGTAATGTTTTAATTGTTGTCTTGTATGTAGATGATCTGATTTATACTAGAAATATTAATGCCTTCATTGAAAATTTTAATGAGGCAATGAAAAGTGAGTTTAAATGATAGATTTGGGTCTCTTGAAGTACTTTTCAGACATCAAAGTAAAAAAAATGCATGATGGAATCTTTATCTCTCAAGAAAAATATATAAATCAGATATTCGAGAGATTTAAAATATAAAATAGTAAGGTAGCCCCAACACCAATAGCTATAGGTCTAAAGTTGAGTAAGGAAGATTGCAACAACAATGTGAAGCCAACATTTTATATAAGTATGGTTGGAACCTTGGTGTATTTGACAACTTGGCCTAATATAATGGATGCAGTAAGTTCAATTTCAATATTTATGAAAACTCCAAATGATTCGCATTGGCAAGAGGGAAAGAGGATCTTGAGGTATGTGAAAGGCACCAAAGGATTTAGTATTTTTTGTAATGCTAAAAATGAATTTGGGTTGGTTGGTTATACAGAAAGTGATTGGGTTGGAAGTTTTGCTAATAGGAAGAGAACTTTTGGTTATTTATTTTATATGGGTTTGAGTGCAATATCATGGGCATCCAAGAAGGAACCAATAGTTGCTCAATCTATGGTAGAGGCTGAATATATAGCAGCAAATGCAGCAGCATGTCAAGTTATTTGGTTGAGAAGAATCTTGGCAAATTTAAAGGAAAAACAAGAGGATGGAATCACAATCTATTGTCACAATATTTCCTCAATAGCTTTGACAAAGAATCCAATCTTTCATGAAAAAAGAAATCACATTGAAATAAGATATTATTTTATTAGAGATATAGTTGAGAATAGTGCAATTAAGATGGAGTATTGTAAGTCTGAGCAATAGCTAGGGGAAATCTTCACTAAGCCATTTAGCACAACAAGTTTTCTATGCCTAAGGAAAAGTCTAGGCGTAGTTGATTTGGATCAGTAGTTATCCTTGTATTGTTGGAATACTAAATTTATTTGGTTATCCCATGAGCCTCTAGTTCACCTACTCATCAGAAGTTGAGATCCCCAGATCTCCTCTTACATTGCAGCTCCAATAGTAAAAAACATTTAATGTGGTAGGTATGTTTGAATTCAAAAATGTGAGGGGAACCTTCTGTGAAAAAATAGACAAAAGAGGGGAATGTTCTTTCATTCCTGAGAGCAAAGACATTCTGAGTGATTAAGAAGAGTTCAATAGAGCAGCAAAAACAAAAGAGTTTTGTTAGAGTGCAATAGCATGAGTGAATGAGTTTCTTAGCTTTACATAGAAAGTGAAAATTTTTCCTATATTAGTAGTGATTTCTCCAGGCTTATTTGTATGTAGCCATAGTTTTCTACAAGTTTATTTTCCAATAATAGATATAGTTGTTAGATGTTTTCTCTTCTGGGTTCTATAGTCTTACACTCCAGATCTGTAATATTTCAATTTGGTAAATAGAAAGAAAGAAAGAAAACTTTCTCATGTCCAATGTATTGTGTTTTCTTGACTCTACTTATTTATATTGTTGTGCATCTAGTTATTTGGTAAAATAGAGTAGCATCTCTGTTCTTGTTTGTGCATTTTTTCTGGAATGTTGTTTGTGATTTTCAAGTGGGTTGACACTCTATTTTCCGAAGTGTTAGCATTTACTTTTTTTACTCTTGGTTTATGGTTTTCCCAAGTTATTCCTATATTGACTAGGTGATTTAGTTATTTCTTTTCCTAGTTGGCTGGTGCTAACACATTGGTTATACCTCCTATTTTTGGTTTCTTGACAAGATCTACAATTAATATTGGTTAGTTGATTTTTTAAGCAATTCATTTTGATTTCTCTCCTATCAAAACCCTATTTCTATAATGTGCTCAAATCCTATGTTGAGATATTCCTAATTTTAATAACATCATATTCAGTAAAAATGGATCCACGTTAATGGAAATATCAACCCTCTCCTTATCAAGTGCAACTTTTGAAGGCAAAACAAAATTCAAGTATAACATAAAATTTATATTTTTATTGCCTTACTAAAATACAATACATAAACCCTCTATTTATAGAGGTATGAGAATACTTTAAAATTCCTACCACACTTATTACATATCTTAAAATATAGAATATTAATACATTAAAATTAATAGGGGCAACTAGGGAGGCTAGATGTTAAGCTATGATGAATTGCACTAAACAACTAAGGTAATTGGATTGTCTATTGCATTGAATGCATTGTGCAGGCTATGGACAGATGATGAAAATGAGCTTGTGCAAAAATTAATATCTTCCAACACTCCCCCTTAATTTATACTACTAATTTTTTTTGCATCAATAGTACCCATTTTTCTTGTAGATATTCAAAGTTACTTCTTGGTAATGCCTTAATGAAAATATCAGCCAATTAATCTTCATATACACAAAACTCAAGGTAGACTTCTCCATTGTTAACCAATTCCTTGATGAAGTGATACCTTGCATTAATATGTTTCCTCCTTTTATGAAATACATGATTCTCAGATAATGCAATTGTTGATTCATTATCAAATAGGATTGGTGTTGGTTATTCTAAATTATGTTGTAGATTTAAGAGAACTTGATACATCCATATGTTGATCCCAAATTAGTTTTGACAATTGAATGTCAAAACACTTAAGAAATTTTCCAAGTTGATGCCGAGTATAATATAGATGTCGAGCTACAATATGCATCAAGCTAGAAATTCAATAAGTGTCAAATCATTTAGATGCCGAGCAAAAAGATCGTAACAAGCAAGTTTTAGGTGCCAAGTGACTAACAGATGCCGAAAAAAGTTCAAGTGGTGAGCAAGACAAAATTTAGTATGTTTTGAGCATCTGTAATTAGTAAGTGCCAAGTAACACATAATCAACATAAGAGTTTGTGCCTTCACAAACTAAGATGTAAACCATTTTTTAGTCGACATAAAGATAAATCTTGAAGGATTAAAAGATAATAATGAATCTATTTGGATTCCTCATGCAATCAACATGCAACCAATTAGAAAAATGGAAAGATTTGAGCAAGAAAGATGGATGAATCTCAATTGTAGATTCATACCTAACCCTAGCCACGAAACCCTTTTAAGGAGGTCAAAGCCCCATAATTTAGTATGTATGAGAGAGTATGTGAGAAGAGAATTCATGAAAGGAGATAAAGCTAGCAAATTTTGAAGGAACTAAAAGGGGTGAATTGACTTAGAAGAAGGACAAAACTACATATCAGTTAGAAGGACATGGTATCAATGCTAGAAACAACTTCATACCAAATTAGTGAGGATCACAATAGATTGAAAAACGATGTGAAATCAGCAATAGAAGATTGCTACTAATTAGGTAAAACATTCTACTATACTTGCTAATAATTGTATTAGAAGAATGAAATCCTATGGAGATAGGTTGGTTTAATAGCCATTGTATAGAGCCTTTAATAGGATGACATACCAAGTGAATGTTTTATAAATCCTTTAGCCAGGTACACTTTTGATAGAGTGTTAAAATCCTTTAACAAGGTAGGATCTAATAATCCTTATAAATTTTTAACAGGGCAGATCATGAGAATGGTCCAAAATATGTAACCTTAATAGGTGAACTTTAATGCTACAATAGTGAAGAGTTCTAGGTGTCATCCCCACCCAAGTTTTACCTTCTCATTGGAGGGTTTCTGGGTAATCAGATTTGGTGTCAAGTGTTTATGTGGATGCATTTACTTTACATACTATTTTTACATGTTTATGCATGTAATGTTAAAAGTTAAAAGTTTTATAGGTACATGTTTAATACTTCTAATTCACCCCCCTCTCAAAAGTATACTTTCCACTTGTTAATTTCTAAAAATTGTTATCAGAGCTAAGTTCTCATTAGGAGAAGCCTTACAGCTTGGAGAAAAGATCTTGAGATGGAACTCTACAAGTTGGGAAAAACCATTGAGAATCAGGAGATTGAGATACACCTCCTACTGCAACAATTGGATGAAGCTGGAAATGCCTTGAGGAGTTCACTAAAGAGAATGAAAGAGATTGCCATAGCTGAGAATGACACTCAATACAAGGAGATTGACATCACAAAGTTATTTTTAGATGGTAACTCATGTGAGTTTGATGCAGCAATTGTAGATCTCATGGGCAAGAATAGAGCACAAGCTGAAGATATTAGTAATCTCAAATTGGAGCAAGAATCACAAGCAATATTGCTATGTGAAGTAACTGAACAAAAAAAGAAAGCCATTGAGGATAAAGGGATGATTAAAGAAGTCAAAAGAATTTTTTCAAATAGATTGGAAGAAAAGTCAATAGAGTTTTCAAGGATCTCAAACATGCAATCAGATACCTTCAGCCAAATGATGAATGCCCATCATGAGCTGAATGTTAAGAACATTGAAATAACTACATTGAATTTGTAGAATGAGCAACTATAGACTGACCTTAAAAGAGAGAAAGAGTTTGTTGAAAGCTTCAACAAGTCAAATGAAGCCATCAAGTACTTTGAGCAACTATTGAAATCCCCTAGATCTAGTAAAGACACATCAAGTTTGTGCTATATAGGTACTGAGGAAGGAGAGTCATCCAAAAATGTTGAACAAAGGAATGACAAAGGTAAGAAATACAAACCCACTTTTCATTTTTGTGGTAAGAAAGGACATATAGCTAATGTTTTTTGGAATAAGAATGGTAGTCAGAATGCTAAGCCAAAGAATATGACACATTTTTACAAGTGCAAGAAAGAAGGTCATCAAGCACATGAATGCAAAACAAGGACCATGCATGCACCAAGATTTGAAGGATGCTACTACAATTGTTAGAGGTGTGGACATAAAGCCTTTGAATGCATATCCTAGCCCATATGGGACTCACCAAACAAGGGAAGAAGCCATGAAAATTCCTATAATTGGGATTACAACATGAGACATAGCTATCACTACTATCAAGAGTATGGAAACATCCCTGATAATTGCATAAGAACACATTTCAGTGAAAGCTATGGCAGATGGTTGAGCTAAACTACATGCTTTAGTTGTCTGAAGACTGGTGACATCAGTAAGCATTGCCCAACAAGGACAAAGGCACCTAACTTTGACTCAAACAAGGGAAATGGTGAGGTAGATGTTGAGCATACTAGAGGAGAGATGAATAAGACATGGAAGAAGAAATATGGAGGCAACACATCAAATCAAGGGATCACTTCACTTAAAGGGTCAAGTGGTCACACTTCATCAAACTAAGCAAGAAGGAATGTGGGACTATTATTTAAATTCTTTATCATACATCAGTTCCTAGAATAAGTTAGCACTGAAAAGCATAGATTAGCATGAATAAAGATGCAAGGTTAAATTTTCAAAGTTTTCACATTGTTGCCGAGTAAGGTAAGTTGTCTTCAGATGGTGAGTGAAAACCTAGTATATGCTGCGTTGTCTACCAAAATCAGTAGAAGTCGAGTTAGTAGTGGTTGTCGAGTAAAAGTAAATTCTTATTGAAGTCGAGTAAGGAAAACTCTAGTGGATACCAAGTGTTGGAAAATCAATGGAGGCCGAGTAAAGCATACTTGCATTAGAAGCCAAATAGACAACTATATATGCACTAAGCATTAAATGTTATGTAATAAAAGGTATAAAGACGAGTTTTTGATTATTTCTTGTCATTGCAAACATAGAGAAAGATAGAGAAGAGCACAAAAATTATTTCCAAGCAGAGATTGATGCTTTTGCAAAGATTCTTGCAAAGATTCAGCATTGCTTTGTCAATCTAAGGTATTTACTCAAGTGCTGAGCTATGCAGTTATGAAATTTCTATATTTTGAGACCATAGTTTTCAGAAATGACATCTAGCTCTAGGAATCCCAAGGATAGGGAACCATTTGAGGTTCAATTGGTTAGAAATGAAGTAAAACAAGCAGATTTTAGACCAATTCTTGAAGTGGCTTACAAAAATGACCTTGTCGGTGGTTTGTCTATAATCCCACCTAAGGTTGTTATGGTGCAAGATGTCAAAAAATGTTATAATTTTAAAGTTGGAGCAATAGGTGACATGGAGATTAGGCAAGCTTATGAAAAAAATTGTGAAAATGGGGTATTAAAGGAGGAATTCTAGATTTTTGAGAGAAAGGGCTTAACCCGTGCCCTAGATTTCCCTAAAATTTTCAAAACTAAATGGATAAGAATAGTGTTGAGTAGAATTCATGATGGATTCTTATGGTTGGAGGGTGGACCCATAAAGTTGTCAAAGAGAATCATAAATAGGTAACAGGGAACCCAACCTTAGAATGGCTAAAGACCCTGAGGAGTGATTCAAAAGAAGCCATAGAGAAGAACACTCTAGCTAAATGGAACAAAAGAGGCATGACAATAGACATAATTAGAGATCCACTTGTAGAATTTTTTGTTAAGGTAATATCCCATAAATTCTACTTGTCAAGTTGACTAACCAATATACCATGCATTGCAATTGATGTGGGATACAAACTTGTCAAGAAAGATCATACATATGATCTAGAAAAACTACAATTACAACATATTATGGAGAATTTAGGAGCAATAAGGAGATCCAAGAGTGCTCAATGTAAGTTTGGATCAATTTTGATATGCATATGTTTTTATGTTCATAATGAATTCCCCTATTTTGGTAAAATAAGTTGGAAAACAAATAGGTCTATAGTAGTACAAGTTAATGAGTATATAGAGCAGATGGAAGCCAATTTTGAAACATTAATGACAAGCTATTTTGAAGATGTTTAAGAAGTCTATGAAGAAAAGGCTCAGAATACCAGTTTCTCTAGTGGATCAACATATCATTGAAATTTTTTTCTTAGTTGACATTGATTATACATACGTCCAAGCAGTTGTAGCAAGGGTAAGATTGCTAAGGCTACTTGGTTATGAAATTAACATTGATGAGGCATCAACAACAACTACAACATTGCTTGCAGAGGACATTGATAAAAGTGTAAAACCCTTTGGCACATTTGATGTTGTGAAATACAAGGTAGAGATGGAGTTGAAGACTACTTCAACCATAAAGAAGAATGATAAACTGGTCAAAAAGCTAAAGGCCAAATTTGGTGAAGGGACAATAGAAGTAGAAGAAGAAGATGATGAAGAAGAAGAATAGGGTCAAGGGGCACTTGCCTTGACACAATGCATGGGTGAAGATGTTGAAGAGGAAAAAGGTGTTGAGGAGGAAGAACAAGCTGAGGAAGCACGTGCCAAGCTAGAGCCAAAGAAAAGAAAAGCTTAAAAACAACTTGTAGCTCAACCCAAAGGCAAGAAGATATCCAAGCCAAGAAAAGCAAAGCTTACTACAAGGGAAATTACAAGAGCTACAACAAAGGAGGCTAAGGAGCAAGAGAAGAAGATGGCTACTAAGTAGGAAGGTCCAGCTAAGAAGAAGCTAAGAAGAAAGTATGTTGCACCTCTTGAATCATATGAGGAAATGAATAAATATGAAGACACTAGCCAATTTAGAGTGGTATGTCACACCACCAAGTTTGATTTAGAAAATATATGTAATAACATTAGAGATAATGCAGACTTATTTGGCTTGAAAAGCATTGATTTTTATAAGTTGAATAGAGGAGAATAAAAAATAGTTAAAGAATTAGTCTACACTATGATGGCCAAGTTCAAGAACTCTCCACTTGAACTTGACAACTCAATGCCTAAGGAGTTATATTATATTGTAGAAAATAAGTGGCACTATTGCCTAAATATTGAAAAAGAAATAAGAGAGTCAGCATTGGCTCGAGTAATGCCTAAGCTCACTAAAGGGAAAATAAGTAAGGAAAAAAAGAAGCATGGAAGCAAATTTGCACCCAAACATAGAGCATTTAGTATTCTCCATAATAAGATTGAGGATGTTGTGAAAAAGTCCACTCAAATGTGGAAATTTATCTATGGCCTCACAACTGTAAAAGAAGGAGAAGAAGATCCCTTTGAAGGGAGAAATAATGAAAAAGAGGATGAAAATGAAAAGGAAAGTGAAGGAGAAAAAGAGAAGGAAGATACAGTGGAGAAGGAAACAAAAAAGGATGATATGGCAACAGCTAAAGAGAAAAAAATATAATAGAGTGGGATAAAAACATAAACTAGTGTCACCTTTTATAAAGAAACAAGATATCAAAATCTGACAGTTCAACATTAATGGCAAAAAAAATGGTATTTGTATTCAGAATTTGAAGATGATGTAAACTAATGAAATGTGTAGAATTGGATGAATTTTATGGCTATAATTTTTATAGTTTTTTTGAGTAAGAATTTATTCATTTTTTTATTAATTTGACATCCCTTTTTTAGTTGTAAAAAATATAAAGTGTAGTTCCCATCAATCAAGTATATGCAAATAATTTTTTTTGATTTGATTTAAAAATATCTTATAGATGAAATGTATGGCTAGGGAACAAAAAAATAAATAATTATTTTTTATGTATATTTTCTTTTTGATAAGTACTCAAGTTTGACCTTCTTAGAATCCAACAGTTTTTTCCACCTGTCAAAACTTCCCTATCAAATCTATATCTTCTTGAAAAAAAATTACATATTTGTGAAGAGGACTCTCTCCTCTAAAGATAAATATAATTTTTTAGTTTTTTTTGTTATGATTTACTATATTTTTTTTCTTTTTTGAGGGAGCATCTTTTGAAATGTTGAAATATTGACTTATAATATTTTGAAATTATAACATATTATAACTAATCAAAAAACTAAAACAATGATATAATAATGGTATTGAATTTGAGATCTATAAAAGGGTATTTTTAGTTTTTGAAAAGAATTCTTTTGATAGAGAAATGAGATTTGACAAAAACAAGTTTTGGTATGCTAAACGTTGACACAGATCTATGCTTTTATCCAATGTGCAAGACACACAATTGTCACCTCCAAGTCCTCCACATGACACTTCTACACCTACAGAAACAATAAAAGTAAATAATTTTCTTGACAATTCTGGTTAGAATATATATCCATTGACTGCAAAGGATCTCAAAAAGATCCTTGACCAAACAACTCTACAAGCCCAATTATGCAACAATCTAGTGTTGGTCAGTGTAGATGAATTTCAAAAAGTAGTAGCTGATTTCACTAGGGATAAGATGGAAACACAAGAAACATCTTCTCTCATCCCTACAGCTAAAAGTGGACAACCCAAAGAGCAAGCTACACAAGATACATTAGCTAAGATTGACTCCACAGTTAAATTCATTACAACTGCTAAGGAGCCAACAAAGGACCAAACAGGAAAAATGGATACTTTTGTTCCTATTACACAAGTACAAGGTGCACTACCTCAAATAATAATAATTGATCAAGGAAGATCAATGGAGGAGAAGGAGACCCAAAAGGAAAAGGAGCAAGTAGTTATTCAAACTTTGGTTAATCTGCCATCCTTTGGGACTCGAACAAAAATGTCACAAAAGTCGAGCATTGAAGCAATACCACTTCAAATTTTAGCACCAGGCTCGAGCTCTACAAAGGTTGCAAGGGTACTTCACTATGGAGACCCTACACTAGATGAAGAAATAGTCATTCCTAAGTATGAATATGAAGCTATGAACATTGATTAGATCAATGAAGTGCAAGAGGCACTAGAGAGGAAGAAAAAGTATGAGATACTAAAAAATGAGTATAAATAGAGGCAAGCATTGATTGAAATAAATGAAATCTTTTTAGATGCATTTAGATTACAGACACCTGATGAAACAAAGCCCATCATGGAGCAACTTTCAAACATAGTGGACCAGGTGCAAACTGAAGACTGTGATACTAATGAAAAACTAATGGAATGGTCAGAAAAGAAGTTTCAAACAAAGGTGAATGAAATCATATCTAGTGAGATAGCACTATCTCAAGTAGAATTGGCTAAGAAAAATGAAAATATGAAGACAATACTTGAGAACATATTCTCATTGTACTCAAATTTGTGTGATCCTTCCATCTTCACACAGTAAACTAGCCAGAGAAATATGAGCTTAGAGAGAAACTTGAAGATATTAAGCATGCAACTACCTAAAGATCTAGCTCAAAGTGAGAAGCACTTTAACACAAGGCTTCACACTCAAAAGGAACTAGGTGTATTGACAGTAGAAGAGGCTAACACAAGAGCCAAGTTGGTGCACATACAAGCGTCCCTCACCCCTCACATGGAAATTTCTCAAAAGGAACTAGCTTATGTAGAGAATGCGATAAAGAAAGATCCCAATATTTCCACATTAGATGGCTTAGTTCACCTTGCAACAAAGATAGTCATTCAAAATAAATCCCTAGAAGTTGTAATACAAACTTGGGATGTTTCTCTAAGAGTTATAATGGAAGTGAACAAGAACTTATTGGCTAAATATTCAGTTAGTGTCTAAGACCCTTCAACATAAGTGTCAAAAAGGGGGAGAAAAGCTAGAAGGATACTTAAATTGAAAGGGGAACATGTGAAAGGGGGAGAAAAAATAAAAGGGGGAGAAATAAAATAAACAAAGAAGGAGCAAAAAAAGAACACATCAAGTACCAAAATTGAAGACAAGGAGCATTAGCTAAGGCACATCAATCTATTCAGAGATATTTTGATTACAAGAATATGGAACATCAACTCATGGGGAGATAAAAAAAATTTGAGGTATATAGTCCTTAAAAAAAATTTGAACAATTTTGGAGTTTTGTATATAACAGAATGTATATTATACTCGAATAGATTAGTTTCATTTTGTATAGTTAAGTGTTTTTGACGCTCATGTCAAAGGGGGAGATTGTTGATCCTAGATTGGTTTTGACAATTGAGTGTCAACACACTTAAGAAATCTTTCAAGTTGATGCTGAGCTACAATATGTGCCGAGCCAAAAATTTAGCAAGTGTTGAGTCATTTAGATGCCAAGAAAACAAATAGTGCCGAGCAAGTTTCATATGCCAAGTGACTAATACATGTCATGCAAAGTTCAAGTGCTGAGCAAGACTTAATTTAGTATGTGCCAAGCATCAATAATCAATAAGTGTTGAGTAACACATAATTAGCATAAGAGTTTGTGCCTTCACAAACTACGATGTAAACCATTTTTGAGCTGACATAAGGATAAATCTCAAAGGATTAAAAGATAAGTATGAATCTATTTGGAAACCCCATGCAATCAACATGCAACCAATCAGAAAAATTGAAAGATTTGAGTGGGAAAGATGGATGAATCTCAATCGTAGATTCATACCTAACCCTAAGTCATGAAACCTTTTTAAGGAGGTCGAAGCCCCATAATTTAGTATGTATGAGAGAGTTTGTGAGAAGAGAATGCATGAAAGGAGATAAAGCAAGTGAAGTTTGAAGGAATTGAAAGGGGTGAATTGACTTAGAAGAAGGACAAAATTGTAGATCAGTTAGAAGAACAAAGTATCAGTACTACAAACAACTTCATACCAGATTAGTGAGGATCAGATTAGATTGAATAGCGATCTGAAATCAACAATATTAGATTGCAAGTAATCAAGTCAAACATTCTACTATACTTTCTAACAATTATATTAGTTGAATGAAATCCTATGGAGATAGGTTGTTTTAACAATCATTGTATAAAGCCTTTAATAGGGTGACAATCCAAGTGATTTTTTTGTAAATCCTTTAACTAGGTACACTTTTGATAAAGCATCAAAACCCTTTAATAGGGTAGGATCTAAAAATCCTTGTAAGCTTTTAATAAGGCAGGCCTTTCACGAGGCAGATCATTAGAATGGTTAAAAATATGTAACCTTAAGAGGTGAACATTATTGCTATAGTGGTGAAGAGGTGTGAGTGTCATCCCCGCCCCAGTTTTACCTTCTCATTGGAGGGTTTTTGGGTAATTTTATTTAGTCTCAAGTGTTTATGTGGATGCATTTAATTTACATACTATTTTTCTATGTTTATGCATGCAATGTTTAAAGTTAAAAAAATTATTGGTTAAAGTTTAATACTTTTGATTCAAACCCCCCCCCCCCCCCCCCCACCCCGCCCCCCCTCCCCCCAAGAAGTATACTTCCCACTTGTTAATTCCCAACACCATATTGCTTGACATGTAGCAGCAGTGAAAGCTACATATTCTACTTTAGTTCATGTGATTGTGACTATAGTTTACTTCTTTGATGCCCATGATTCAACTCCCAATCTAAAGTGAAAGATATAGTGGGAAGATTTCTTTATGCTATCAATTCTACTTAAAAAATTACTACCAGTATAACCAATCAGACCAAAATTGTTAGCTTTGGAATATAGGATTCCATATCTAGTTGTTCATGCAACATCTCTCTATATCCCTTTTCCAACTTCCCAGTGAAATTTTTTTGGTGATTCCATGAACCCAGAAATAAAACTTACACCATACATGATATTTGGCCTCGTAGATGTCATACACATTAAACTTCCAAAAATTCTTTTAAAGATAGTTGGATCAACATTTGAGGCCTCTTTCCCCTTGCTCAATTTTGTTCCTATTGTAACTAGAGTTGATACTAGATTGCAATTCATCATTTTAAATCTTTTCAAAACAATATTTATATACTTGCATTGAAAAATGATGATATCTATTTCATATTGAAAAACATTGAAATTCCTAAGAAGTATGTGATCGACCCCAAATCTTTCATTTCATATTGTTTCATCTTTTATGACTTGGACGTGTCTATTAATAGATTTCTAGTTAAAATCAAGTCATCAACATACAAAACATAATCAAAATTTGGCCTTCTTTATTGTTCTTTATATATAGTGTGAGCTAACTATTACTTCTATTGAATTGATTATACTCATCATATATGAGTCAATCCTCTTATACCAAGTTATAGGGCCTTGTTTTAAACCATAAGGAGCCTTATTTAATTTATATATTTTGTCTTTGTGCCCACAAACCTCATAACCAAGTGGTTGTTTAAATATAAAAAATTTCATCAAGAAAACCATTCAAAAAGGCTTATTTTACATCCATTTGATACACATTCCAATTACTTTATGTAGCTACAATGGGAGAAAATGTTTCATTATAGTCAACTTGATATTGTTGTGAAAATCCTTTAGCAACAAGCCTTGCCATATGTTTAACAATTTTACCTTTTTCATCAAATTTAGTTTTATATTCCCATTTGAATCTTATACATTATTTTCCTCTAGGTAAATCCTTTATTTCCCATATTTTATTTTTTTCAATAGAGTTGATTTCTTCATTCATTCCCTTGATTCATTTATCTTCTTTACTTACTTCTTCAAAATGCAATGGATGACAAGAAAATAAAGAAAATTTTGAGCAGTGTCTACATTCTCTTCTTCTTGATTATATATATCTTCTAAGCTTCTCATTTTCTTACCTTTATACCTTGGTTTTGAGAATGTAGAATCTAATTCATCACTTATATTTATATTTGAAGATGATGCTCCTTGCACAAAGTTCCTTGTTGGAGTACTGGGTGGTGTTCGACTACCTTATTCATTTTATTCATTCACTTTGTAGCATTGGTTCTCCTCTTGTGACTTGTTCATTATCATTTTCATCTCAACTTATTAGGTGATCTAAGAGAATACCCTAAAGCTATCTGATGGGCCCATTCAAACCTGGTGTGACCAATTTTGATAGGTCTTCCCCATCCTTAATGTTGATGTCAAGCACAACCTCCAAAGGTTGACTAGGAATTTCTCCTCTTCCATTACTATCTCTCTCAAATCCAATATCGATGTCTTCAGGGTTAACAATATCTCATTGATCTCCTTAGTGAAGAGATAGTCCTCCAAACCCTTTAGGATAGACACTATCTCACTATGTTCCACCATCGAGGGGTTCACTTGCACATCAATAGGATGCACAACCACAAGGGGCCAACTAAGGTAGAACTAGCCTCACTACCTCCATCTATGGAAACCCAAGGGGAGGATATTGATCTGTTTTTTAATAGAAGAAATACAATTACACAATTATCCACATTTATTGACATCAAGAAACCTTTATTTCTATTAAAATAATTGAACTAAAATAAATGAAAATATTGAAAATATTAAAAAAGGTAGTAAAAGAAAATATTCTAATTTACTATCTCATTGATCTCCTTAGTGAAGAGATAGTCCTCCAAGCAATTTGGGATAGCCACTTGTCTCACTATGTTTCACCATCAAGGGGTTCACTTGCACATTGATAGGATGCACAACCACAAGGGGCCCAACTAAGTTAGAGCCAACCTCATTACCTCCAACCATGGAAACCCAGGGGGAGATAGTTTGGGTCCTTATTTTGCCTTATTGAATTATTAATGGATACAATTTCTATTTTTGAATTTTCTACATAAAAAGCATATAAGTAAAATAGTTGTAAGTAAATGGTGTTTAAAGGATAAAATACTTATATTGAATTACTGATTTGTTATTTAATAAAAGAAATATAATTGCAAAATTATTCACAGTTATCCACATCAACAAAACTTTTATTTTTATTAAAATAATTGAAATAAAATAAATAAAAATTATTGAAAATATAAATAGAGCAAAAGAAAGTATTCTAATTTAATGTAAAAGCTTAATTCTTTAACTTTTCAGCTGAAAACATAACAAATCATAATTTTTTAAATATGTAGTTCATTTATATTTTCTACAATTTATTAACATGGAAAAGAAACATTTCTAAGAAAATTAAATTTAAAAAAATATTTCATAAATATCCTATATTTAAAAAAAAAATTAATCGAAAACGTGAAACTTATAACTTCCAAATCTAAAAGATATTCGATAAATCAATATTGATATATAAAATTGACAGAAACTTTTAGAGCATCATCAATGCACAAGTACACGCCCAATGATTGATAAATAACGATGCAATAATGAATTCCTCAATGACATTGATTCAAAAGTTTGAAAAGGTCAAAGGAAAATCACAATCAACAATTAATTCTTCTTTTACTGTTTGGTGCGAGAAAATCCGGCTCGAGCCCCATTCTCGCCTCTTGAATTGCTGCCTCTTCAACGCGTCATTGTTTTACTTTGAATATCATCATTTTTTTCCTTGAATGGCAATGTTGACCTATTCATCAGTAATCTGGCACTCTTGTGTCCCTTCTCTATAAATATCATACACCCTCATTATTCATCTTCATTCCCGATATTCTTCGCAAGACATTAACTCGATTCTTCCTCCTCCATTTGCAAACCGGTCATATTTCTTCGTATAATATTATGATGAGATCAATGAAGCTAGTGAAAATCATTGTAATACTGTTGGTGCTCAATCTTATGATTTCCTTCGCTGCCTCTGCTCGTCCAATCATCAAGGAGAAGGTGAAGACATTAACAGGCATTGATAATCTGCTGGAAATCGTAGAGATATTAGCGTCATGTACTAACTGCGCCGGCAACATCAAAGATCCCAATTGCTGCAAAAAATAAATAAAACAAGGCTGCATAGAATTACTTTGCAAAAGATTTTCCGCCATGGACCCTTTGGACATGCTTTTCATCGTTTTTAATCCGCCTTGAGAAGGAGAATATAAGAATTGTTTGAAGGAGCATGTCAATATTTCTATCAGGTTCATCTGTAATTTTACGAGTCCAATTTATTGGTCATTGGACAATATATCAGAACTCAATTGTAATTTATTGAGTCAAATATATTTTGACATATGGTTTGCATATCTCATATTTGTGGCAGCTAGGGTCTTTTATGCTGCCTGCACATTTAGTTTCCGATGTTAATATCTCCACAATTTCTACTAATTTTTCAATTGTTTTAGTGTCGGCCATCCCTGCAATTGGATACACTTTCTCCGTGGTGATTGGTCGAGCAGATTCAGCGAGTTAAAACAAAACGTTTAGAACGAGCAGCAGTGTCATAGTTTTCACAAATGCTGATCTCGCCATAATAACTGCAAGAAAGAATCTTTAAGCAAAGAAATGCGAAGAAAGGAAAACAGGAAGAATATGTTTAGTGATAGAGAATTTATAGAGAGAGCACATTGTCATGGAGTACGTGAAACTTTGAAATTCGCTGAAGAATGGTGTGATTCAAGTAAAATAAAAATATGGCGCGTTGAATAGCAGCATTCCAAGTGGCGGCAGAGGGACTTTGGTGGTGCTAATGGTGCTTTTATGACTTAATGTTTGAAATTCGCTAACAAGATTGATCTTTAAAGTAAAAATATAACGCGTTGAAGAGGCGGAAGAACCACATTCATTATCATCATCTTGTTTTTCAAGGAAAATTATCACATCGTCATTAGTGATAAGAATTAAAAAAAACATTATTGGTCGATTTCTGGTTGATTATCTCTGCATTCAACCATGTGTATGGTTGATTGAAGAGATAAAAACAATATTATTGGTTGATTTCTGGTTGATATTCTTGATCATCAGAATATCAAGAAATTACTTGGATAAATATTGGTTTTTCAAAAATATTTTATTTTAAAGATTTGTGAAAATACAATTTTAACAATTTAATTCTTATTTCAAAAATTAATAATTTAGGAATACAATGTAGAATTGAGATAATCTAGCATCAATGTTCCACAACCATTAAATGTGAGTCAACCTATAGTACGATTCATTAAAGGGATTCTAAGAGGAAATAATGTTACATGTAAAAAGTATTTATTTATTTATTGTGGAATTAAATAGTAGAATGATTAGAAATTATAAACATTAATAAAGGCTCAACGAAAATATAAAAATACATGAGAAAGGAGAAAATTGACTAAGTAAAGATTATGACATGATAGAAATTATTTGTACACTGTACCATTTCAATAGAATATTAAAAAACAAAGGAAAAAAAATACAAGATAGAAAGCCCCTTTGATAAAATGTTTAAAATATTAAAATAATAACACAATTTTTTTAGTTTTGATTTCAAAATAAATTCAACTAGATATTCAAATTTCAATGTCACTTTAAAAAAATAGAAAGTTGATAATAACTTTTATTATGATTGATTTACAAAACAACTAATTGAAAAATAATACAAACTTTAAAAATATTAACATATAAACAAAAATCTAAATAAACTATAAACACATATATTCTTCAACCATACAAAGTCTGAGAAATCATAAGTAAATTCTGACCCATAAATGATATAACAAATATTTAATACTTAGGTTTAGATAAGATATATAGTTGCTGTGAACTATTTGACCATTGAACCAATGGATATAATACATACACCATAACAGACTAATGATATAACAGTGAAATCCATTGACTTGAATCATATTTAGGAATGAGATACGAGCGTGTCAACAAGCTATAATGCTTATATTAGTGAATTTAAACTTTTGAATTGGTCAATTTCAGAATTACATGTTCAACTATTCTGATTATGTCCATCTGTAACTTCCCATTATAAATATATTGTATTATGCATCACAGTTTCATTTGATCTCCCCACAATACATTGCTTTCCACCGAGCTCTTCTTTGCTCTTAGTTATTAATGAACGTCAACATTTTCTTCAGTAGTGAAAATGGCATGCTCAAAGTTTATTAGAATTATGATAGTGCTTGCTCTAACTCTTTTATTTGCCCTGCAAGTTTATGCTCGATATAACCAAAGGAGAGATGTAAAAGTAAATGCTGGTGCAGATGACAACTACAACAAGGCAAGCTTTAATAATCTGTTTCAATTTGTGCAAGGACTACATGTAAGTAAGCAAAGGTGCATGAAATCGCTTTATATGCTAATTTTTGAGAGGAAAATTATGCAAATTCAACTAACTATTGCAGAGATCAACGATTATTAACGAACGTCAACATTTTCTTCAATAGTGAAAATGACATGCTCTAAGTTTATTAAAATTATGATAGTGCTTGCTCTAACTCTTTTATTTGCCCTGCAAGTTTCTACTCGATATAACCAAAGGAGAGATGTAAAAGTAAACGCTGGTGCAAATGACAACTACAACAAGACAAGCTTTAATAATCTGTTTCAATTTGTGCAAGGACTACATGTAAGGAAGCAAAGGTGCACGAAATTGCTTCCTATGCTAATCTTTGAGAGGACGATTAAGCAAATTCAACTAACTACTGCAGAGATCTCAAGAAATGTATAATAACAATGGACACATAAAATGGTGATTACCATGGGGAAACCCTTTCAGGAGAAAAATCCCACCCTCCAAAATCTACACAATGTATTATCAAACCAAGGTGATTACAATACACTTGCAATGCAAGTTCTTATAGGAGTGCATGACCACAACTTGAACTTGGAGAGACTCCTTCTAGCACCAGTCTTGTAAACTGAACTCAATTACACAAACACCTCCCTAAGCCCTCCTTTTATAGTGATTTTACAACCTGAAAACCACTTGTGGTTTTGCAAAACCATGGGCAAAACTACCGTGCTACATGTTACCCATTTTTGACATTTATATTTCCAATATGAAAAAAAAACTAGGTTAAAATAGTAATCCCATTCATAATTTTTCCTCTTAGTTTAAACCCCCATAAAAGTGATAAAACAAGCTAATTATGCTCTAAAAATGACCCTCCTATATTCTACTATGGACAGGGCACCTTTTAGTATTTTATATATTCTTTTCCAAAATATAAACAAGTGGAAAACTTCCAAAAAAAAATTCTAGAATTTTCCAAAAAAAGATTGCAAGGTTGAGACACATGCTCTCAACATTCTTCCACTTGTTGATCACCTTGCAAGAGTTAGGGGATTCAAAATATCATGAAGTTAATTGTCAGGAGCTAAGAGGCCCAAAGACTTTGAACACAATCTGAATTTCTCTATGCTCATGGGATTAGTTAATGCATCAAAAATATTCTCCAAATTCTCTACCTTTTCCAGCTTCACCTTGTCGTCCTCAACCATATCTCTCATAAAATGATATTGTACATCAATGTGCTTAGTCCTGGCATGAAAAGTCAAGTTCTTTGATAGGCATATTACACTCTGGCTATCACTATAAATTGTCATTGCACCCTATTTAAACTCTATATCTGAATATAATCTCTTTAGCAAGATAGCTTCATTCCAGGCATGAGTAGCTAACATATACTCTGCCTCAATAGTGGAGAAAGTGACCACAGCCTATCGCTTGCTCATCCAACTAATTTTACCACCAAATAATGTAAATACATATGCACTGGTGGATCTTCTTCTATCAGCATCATCAGCCTAGTGTGAATCCACATAGCCTCGAATATCCAAGGAATACTTGTTTCCTATTCCATGAAAACATATTGAGTACTCTAAGGTACCCCCCAAGTATCTAAAAACTCTTTTTTATTGCATCCCAATGTGTTATTCCTGAATTAGACATATAATGGGAAAGTACTCCCACTGCTTGGGCGATGTCTAGTCTTGTATAGACCATAACATACATCAAACTTCCAACAGCAGTCTGATATGGTACTTGACTCATCTCTTCCATCTCCAATATGGATGTGGGACACTATGAGCTAGAAAGATTTGTTCCCATAATAATAGGAACAGTCAATGGTCTTGAATCCTGCATATTAAACATTTTCAAAATAGCACCAACAAACTTACTCTGGCCTAGCCAAAGCTTTATGTTCTGTCTATCTCTTATAATCTCCATTCCCAGAATGTGCCTAGCTATACCAAGATCTTTCATTTCAAACTTTATTGAGAGTTGAGATTTTAACTCTACAATCAAACCTTCTCCTTTGCCAATAAACAACATTTCATTGACATACAAGGCAATAACTAGGAAACCATCACCATCAGATTTGAAATGTATATAGTGATCAAATTTAGATCACACAAATCTCAAACTCAAAACATATGTATCAAACTTCTGGTACCACATCCTAGGACTCTGTTTTAAAGCTTACAAGGATTTCTTCAATTTACAAACCAAATGACTTTTACCTTTCACCACATAGTGCTCTGGTTGTGACATGTAAATTTCTTCCTCCAAATCTCCATGAAGAAAAGCAGTTTTCACATCCATTTTCTCAATCTCTAGATCATAACCTACTGCAATAGAAAGAAAAAATCTAATGGATGTCATTTTGGCTACTAGAGAAAAAATCTCACCATAATCTACTCCCTCAACCTGAGAGTAACCTTTTGCAACCAGACGTGCTTTATACTTCTCAATGCTTCCATTTGAACCCATCTTCCTTTTGAACACCCATTTAAAACCAATAGGCTTCTGTCCTTCAAGCAATAGTATAAGGTCCCACATTTGATTCCTCTTAAGCGTTGTCATTTCTTCATCTATGACTATTTTCTAGGAGTCTAAATCATTCATACAAAGAGGCTCTTGTATAGATCTCGGTTCATCAATATTAGCATTCAATGCAAATATTCATCTCCAATCATTAGGAGAATACCCATACCTTTTACGTGGTTTCCTTTGTCTAGTAGATCTTCGACCAAGATTAGGTTCTCCCTCTTCCTCTGATGATTTAGAACTCATAGATCTCTCTTCAACATCTCATCTTTCTAAGGGCCTCGATTCAACTTTGTTAGGTGTAGCAAGAAGTCGAATCACATCTTTCTTTTCTTCTATCTATTTTGGCTACAATGTAATAAAATAAGGCTTAGTTTCTCTAAAAATAACACTTCTAGAATAAAATACCTTTTGTGCAATAGGATCCCAAAGCTTGTATCCTTTCACACAATAACTATATCTGATGAAGATACATTTGACAGCTGGATTGTCCAATTTTGTCCACTTCTCCTTTGGCACGTGAGCATATGCTTCACAACCAAAAACTCTCAGATTGTCAGCTTTTGGGCTGACAATGCTTCCATTGGTGTCTTATCAACAAGATTTGATGTAGGAGACATGTTCATCAGGTAGCAGGTAGTGGCTATAGCTTTGGCGCAGAACTTTTGTTCTAGTCCAGCACCGCTCAACATACTCTTAGCCTTCTCCATCAGGGTTCTGTTCACTTCATTCTGATGTGGAGAATATGAAGTTGTCTTCTCTCTTTTAATAGCATAATCTTTACAAAATGTGTCAAAATCATTGGAGTAAAATTCACTACCATTATTAGTTCTCAAACATTTTATTTTCTTTCCAGTCTGCAATTCAACCATTGCTTTAAATTCTTTGAAATGACTAAAAACTTCAGCTTTTCTCCTAAGGACATAAACCCATGTTCTTCTACTAAAATCATCAATGAAAGAAACATAATAAATTGATCTACCAATAGAAGGAACATCAACTAGACCAAATACATCCAAATTGATTAGATCCAAAATACATGAGGAGTTATGAGAACTCGAGTAAAACTGAATGTGGTTTTGTTTACCATAGATACAATGCTCAATAAAAATCAAATTCAAGATTGCAGTCATTTAACCCATCAACAAGGTTCTTATTTTTCAAGGTTTGTGGACCCGTCTCACCTATGTGGCCAAGTCTCTAGTGCCATAACATGGTATTCTCTACAAGAAACTTTGATTTGGTAGACAAAGCACCCTTGGGTACCCAAAAACCATGACCATCTGTTGAAAGAGAAATCCTCTCCTTCTCCAATTGAGTAGTCTTTTTCACAATCTTATCAGAAGTACTATTGCACTCAACCATGCATGCATCAAGCTAGTACAATGTACCCAATCTACTTCCTCTTACTATTACCATAGCACCTCTCACCATTTTTACACTTGCTTTAGAAAACTATACATGCACACTCGCATCTATTAGCTTACTAATAGATAACAAATTCCTTACTAGTCTAGGGATATGCAAGACACCATCAAATCTTCTAATTCTACCATCAAAAAATTTCACACAAATACTTCCATGAACAACAATATCAAGTACTGAGTTATCACCCAAATACACCTTACCACCATCAAAATTTTCATACTTACTAAACTAGTTTCTACAAGGAGTCATGTGGAAAGATGCACTTGAGTCTATTAACCATGCATTTTCACTTGCATGAGTGGCCAAGGCTGCGATGAAAGTATCTCCATCTTCCTTCTAGGACTTAGAATCAAAATCTTCTTCTTCTTCTTCTTCTTCTTCTCTTCTTTGGAGTCCTTTTAGAAGTGTCTAGGTTTGCCACAATTTTAGTAGATTGCCTTGGACTTACCAAGAGATTTTGATCTCCCCTTATTTTTGGACTTAGAATGGCCATACTTCTTTTTGTTCTTACCTCTTTCTTTTGGTCTTCCATGAACGCTCAAATCCTCTTTGGCATTCAGAGAGACCTTCCTTCTCATCTTCTCAAAAATTATAGAACCAACAACATCCTCCATCTTCAAGACAATTGAAGTGCTCCCTATAGCCCTCACAATACTGTCCCATGAGTCTGGCAACAAACATAGCAAGATTTGACACCTTTCTTCTTCATCCATTGGCACCCCTATTGAGGTCAACTGAGTCACCAACATATTAAAGCTTTCTAGATGCTCAAAAATTCATCTACCTTCTTCCATTGTCAAGGAATACAACGTCTTCCTCAAGAAAATCTTGTTCACAAGTGATTTTGCTTGATAGATCTCACTTAGCTTTTTCCAAAGCCTCTTCATAGTAGGTTCTTCATGAACATTAATCAGAATTGAGTCTACAAGACACAATTGAATGAAACGTTTAGTTTTTCTATCTATCACATCATATTTTGTGACTAAAGGTTGATCTATGGGCCTAGACTTTTTCTCATCAATCACATCCCATAGATCCTAATCAATCAATAGATCTTCCATCTTTAGCTTCCACATCTCAAAGTTTGTGCCAAAAAATGTTTCAACATCAATTCTCCCCAACATGCTTGCCATGTTTTCAATCCTGCAACATAGAAATGAAACACTCTACACAAGCTCCTACTCAAACCTTGATTAGCTCAAAAAAGCTTGTACCCAAAAAATAGAACCAAAATTGGCTAGGCTTTGATACTTGTAAGAAAGCAAAGGTGTGTGGAATCACTTCCTCTGCCAATCTTTGAGAGGATGATTATGCAAACTCAACTAACTATTGCAAAGGTCTCAATAAATGAATAATAACATAATCAAAATAACAATGAACACATAACACAATGATTACTATGGGGAAACCCTTTTGAGAGAAAAACCCCACTCTCCAAAACCCGCACAATGTATTATCAAACCAAGATGATCACAATACACTTGCAATGAAAGTTCTTGTAGGAGTGCATCACCAAAAACTTGAACTTGGAGAGACTCCTTCTAGCACCAGTCTTGCAAATTGAACTCAATTACACAAACATCTCCCCAAGCCCTCCTTTTATAGTGATTTTACAACCTAGAAACCACTTGTGGTTTTACAAAACCATGGGCAAATCTACCAGTCCACATGTTACCCATTTTTGAGATTTACATTTCCAATATGGAAAAATAACCAGGTTAAAATGGTAATCCCGTCCATAATTTTGTCTCTTAGTTTAGACCCCCATAAAAGTGACAAAACAAGCTAGCTATGCTCTAAAAATGTCCTTCCTATATTCTACTATGGATAGGGTACCTTTTTGTATTTTATACACTCTTTTCCAAGATATAAACAAGTGGAACACTTCCACAAACAAATTTTTGAATTTTTCAGAACAAGATTGCAAGGTTGAGACACATGTTCTCAATATTGTATTATGCATTATGGTTTCATTCGATCTCCCCACAATGCATTGCATTCCACCGAGCTCTTCTTTGTGCTTAGTTATTAATGAATGTAAACATTTTCTTTAGCAGTGAAAATGGCATGCTCAAAGGTTATTAGAATTATGATAGTGCTTGCTCTAACTCTTTTATTTGCCCTGCAAGTTTCTGCTCGATATAACCTAAGGAGAGATGTAAAAGTAAATGCTGGTGCAGTTGACAACTACAACAAGGAAAGCTTTAATAATTTGTTTCAAGTTGTGCAAGGACTATGATCCTGTACCAACTGCACCCACCATATTCAAAATCCCAACTACCGCAGATAAAAATATGTACTATTACACTATACTCATATTATCACTTGTTCTAAATAATCTAAGAGTAAATTTTATCTTGTATAGCAAGCACCGATTAAAGACGAACTCAAATCATTCTTTTTCATTGTCTCCTTGCTATAGTTTTGAAGTCCAATTCGTAAGATTAGATGTTACATTTAAATATATATTCGTGTTCAATAGATTATAAAATTTCAATTATTTTTGACAGATAATTTTAAAAAAATTGTGAGTGAATTAGTCTTATGAAAAAGGTTTGTAGACCATCTATTATTTTGATTCTTTACCTTGTCGTAGGCAATATACTATTGCAATCACTTATGAATAGCTAGTAATTAATTTTTCCACTCTACTTTTATAGGAGTGGATTGCAAGGAACACTACCCAATAGTTAGGATTGAAATATACAAATAATTTTCTTAGCTATAATAGTTTTTAATGTATTTATATAGTATCCAAAAATAGGGGTTGACCGTGCATAGCCCAGAAGTTACCCTCCACTATCTAACCAATCCCTTTTCTAGTCATACAAAACATAAAAAACATAATAATGTTTAACCCCCTAGTATTAACCTTAAAACACTAGTATACACTTTACTACCCTTAACATTACTATGATGCAAAAAAAATGGTCCAACAGCCTTATTACAAATACTATTGCTAATATAATTATTCATAATAACTAAAAATGCCAGTAGGGGAATAAAGTTCATAATTAAACATAACATTAAACAAATTTTTAAAAAAACAAGCACAATGTCTAATTCCCTTCCTTCTCCTCGATGCCCTCCCCCTTATTTTCATTAGGATCCTCCATGGCCAATTTCTCACCATAGATGGAGTGAGTGTCCTCACTCTCTTTTCCCTCGTCCCTCTCATCCTTGCTTACCTGCAAAAATTAAAGTGTGGTGGTTGTTAAGTGCATGGCTTTAGTGGAGAACTCCACTATGGTTTCAACCTTTGGATGCAGGGCTTCTATGTTATTGGCCAAGTCATGCATCAAATTCTCAAATCTTTCCAGCTGAGTTTTTCTTTGATCATGCCCATGGCTATGATGCCCCTTCTTTCTTTGCTTTTAGTTGTGTCATTTCTTAGGGAAGTAATATCTTCCCCCAAACTTTTATCCAAGGAAGGGTTAGCTTCCAGGGTATCCAAAATGTGAGATGGGTTAGGAAACTCCTTCCCCCCAACTAAGGGTCATAATCTTCCTCTTTCTTTTGCTAGATCACCTCCTTTCACTTTTTGTGGACTCTAAACTGATCTCCTTCTTTGTGGATTCTTAAATTTTTCCATTTTAAGCCTCTACATGACTGCCTCAAAGTTTTATTACTCCACCTAATATATATATTAGAGTCAATAACACTTATGTTTTTCCTATTACTTAGGGAGTAATAGTGGCAATAGGATTAACTAGAAGAGCTAGGTTGAGGGCAAGTTAGAATTTGTAAAGTTTGAACATGGAGGCCCAGTGTAGGATAAAAAAGGATCTTTTTTCTTGTCTATTTCTCCTAACCTTAAATACACTATTCTCCATTGAATGCAAAATAAAGTATGAGAAAGAGATAAAATGGTTTAGAATAGGAAAATTCTAATAATACAACACCCGATGTTCATCTTCAAGAGTTATATAATGCATGATGGCATAGGACACAATGTTGTAGGGTTTGTGTAGGTCCTCTCTAGAAAAGTCACTTCTCACGCAAACAAGCTCCTCCTTAGTGCAAATTTTTTTTTGCTCAGACTCACTTCATCAAAAACTCTGACCTACTTGTGCCAACTCCTGTCCTCGAGAGACAACCCACCAACCTTTGGAAAAAGTTCCTCTGTTATTCCAAATACCAACCCATTAATATTCACATTTCTATTATTCCAAATATCAATGAACTATAGGGATACCTATTCATCATACCCTTCAATGCCCTCCATGAATGATATCAGTCCACCTTCTTGAATATTCACCCATGTTGCATCACTCTTCATGATATAGTTTTCAATCTTGTCTGGTTCAATGCAGTCATTGGCACCCATGTCATCACCTAGTTCATTCACTAAATCCTTAGTGTTCTCTGACATCCTCTTGTTGTAGAACTTGAAGCCAGGGTTGTTTAAAGGTATAATGTTAATAATAAATCTGAAAAAGAAATCAATTCTCATCATAAAATCATAAGGCTTCACATTTTCCAATCCTCATCTGGCTTGAACACATTTGAATTGTACCTTTCCCATCAAAGTCAATCATTTTCAATAGTGTATTGATTAAAGCATAAGGGAATTTCCATTATTATTATATGCAACTCCTACCTTTGTCAGATTTATTGTTCTAACTAAATCCACTTGGATCATCCTCTAACCATAGCAATAAATGTTCATGATGATGGATCAACAAATTAACATATACACGAAATCCTTACAAATCCTAACTTTATGATTTTTCACTCTTCAGTTCTCCCACTCAACTAGATTCACATTAGTATGTCATTTTTTGTACTTCATTGCATTACACTAGAACACATTCTCGTTCCACCATCATTTGTGTAGTGGTGGGGTTTGGCTAACATCATCTCATTCCTTTATTCCTTTTACATTATGACTCACTTTGGCCAGGTCATCTGCAACACCATTACCTTCCTTCTATATGTGATCCATGTGCACTTCAACTAGCCCTTTCAATAGATTGTGGATTTCCTCAATTGCCACTTTTATCTCCTAGTTATACCTATCAGCTTTGTCCTTCACAACATTAATAATAAACATCAAATTTCTCTCAACAACTAGTTTATTAATAATTTTGGCTTATGCTATCCTCATTCCAAATAATATAGCCAAGGCTTTTGCTTCCTTGTTTCTTCCCCCAACAGTTCCCAGCATATGCAACCACCACTTTTTCTATTATTATTCCAAATACTGCATCTATTTGTCATCTCTTCAGTAATGGTTGATCCATAGAAGTTAAGTTTCAACCAATTTTAGAGGAGTCGTACCAAACATTTTTGCATCCAGCATTGGCTTTATAGTGTTTGAATCTTGTCACCTATAGACCTAGGTGTCAAGAATTATCCCATCTCATGTCTTAGCCACTTGAGGGGGTTTAGAGTGGGTTTTCACTACTAGACCTTGCTACATTCTTTCAATATCTTGATCACTTGTTGTGTCACCCCCTTGCTAGAAGCAACCTTGTCCCTAAAACTTTGATTGTTTTGATCCTTCCATATTTTCTAGATGACATAAGGGGGGATGACTCTCTAGAATGTTTTGAGGTATGGGTTGTTAGAGGAACCATCCCAACAAAAAATCTTATGAATTTTCTTATTGAAGCACCACTGAGTCTCCCACAAGGAGAGAACCTCCCTCCAAATCTCCATAGCAAAGGGACAATGTATGAAGTAGTGTTATATGGATTCCACTGCATTATAACCAAACACATAGAAATTAGCCAACTAGAATCCTCTCTTGTGCAAATCATCAATGGTAAGGATGGCCCTATGAAGAGCTATCCACCAAAAGAAATTTATCTATTGTAGGATCCAAGGGTGCCAAACTTTCTTCTAGTCCTTCGAAGCTTCACCACCCTCGAGACAATAAACATAAGAAGATTTTACTATGAACTCTCTAGAGGGGTTAAGTTTCCATATCAAAGAATCCTCCAATGAGATAGAGGGGTTACAATAATTCTATAAAATATCATGAATTTCTTTAAACAACCTTGTTCCCAGATTGTCCTAATTGTAAAGTTTTTCCCATTTGTTATCAATGTCAACATAGCTGCAAACTAGAGTACCATAGAGCCTAGTACGTGACTCTCTTAGTCATTGGAAATTGGTATTCACAAGGGAGCCATCATGTAGCAAGTAATCTTCCTAGAAATCAACTTTGTTCCCACTTGCCACTACCCAATGCGCTCCCTTCTTTAGCATTTTGCATGTTCTCACAATATTGTTCCAAATTTTTGATCTATGGGGGAGTGTCACAGTTCAAAGATGTTAGTGCAAAACTTCACCCTTGTGATACTTAGCCTTGAGAATAATACACCATCTGCTCTAGGAGCACAACAATTTCCAACCAATCATATCCAGGAGGGTGTTATTCAAATGCCCAATTCTTCTAACATTTAGTCCCCCCATTGACTTAGGTTGGTAAATGATGTAACCCAATCCCATCAAAGAATAAATCAAAAATTCACAAAACAAAGATGTTTCAAAATGCCATAATTCTTCATTACAATTTTACAACTCTACTCTGCCTCTACAATGAAAGAAAACAACTTCTTATTACAATCCCCAAAATTACCATATTTGGAAATTTTTTGAGAAAGATGGATTTTTCCAATTTTGGTAATTTTTAAAACTCATCCTATGAATCTCAATTCTTCCCAAGAAAAGTCGCCAACCAAGGCAAGACAAATTGCCAACTAATCAACGAAATCAAAATTATGATTTCAAATTTATTACAAAAATAACTTTCCTAAAAAACAAAAAACAAAAACACAAAGAGCCAATTTCAAAGGTCAAGATGATATTCTAGGCTCCCACAAAAATGTCAACATGACCACCTATCAAGCTAATATTGATTAATAATCCAAATAGCTCCTCACATAACTATCTATAAAATTTTAGCTAAAACTCACATTTGAGTCAAAATTTATGACCCCCAAAAGTAAATCTCGACCAAAACCCACATTTGAGTCAATGGCTTTGACCCCCAAATGCCCCTACATCAATAAACTTTCTCCTAGCTAATTAAACTTACTTTTTGTTTGTCCTCCATTCTAGACCATAGGAAATTCCTTTGAATTTTGTCAATAATCTCTTTATATCTTCATAAGAGTTTAAAGAGAGAAAGGGAATACACATGGATGCCCTGTAATGAGGCTGTAAGAAGCTAAAATTTTCTCGCATTGCTCAGAATTTTACCTTTCCAACCTATAAGATTCCTTTGCAGTATTCCACTAGCCCATTCCAATATTGTGAAGTTACTTCTTTTACTATGTGAGGGAGACCAAGATAGGTATCTGGTAAGCACATCTCCTTCCATTCCAGGATACTCATAACTTTCCTCCTTGGGTCCTTGTTAGTATTAAAAAAATACACTTTTCCTTTTTTATAGTTTATGTATTTTCCTAAAACCCTCTCATACTATTTAAGAAGGGTCTTCCAAGATGTAGCTTCATGTATAGAAAGGTGTCATCAACAAACTAATTGATCACCTTCAAGGGGTTAGATGTGGCAGGTTTGATGTCTTTTATCATGCCATTTCTAGCTAGGGATTTTAAGTTTCTTCCCACCACCACTGCTACAATGATGGATAAGTAAGGTGAGAGGGGTTCCCCTTGCTTAAGCCATCAAAAGGAGGAAAAAAAATTACTTGGGTCTCCATTCACCGAATGGTATTAACACAACTTGGATAATACTAAAAAAACTCTACTTGAATCCTAATTTGATTAGAATCTCAAATAAAAATTCCCTCCTTATCTTATCAAAGGCTTTGGAAATTTCAATTTTTAGAGCCATACACGGGTTCTTGCACATTTCCATAGAATGTAAAACTTCATGGGTAACCACATCCAAAATATAACTGCAAGGGACATAGTCATTCTGGTATGGACCTATAAACTTATCAAGTAGGGGCTTGATATGGTTCACCATGACATGAGAGAGGATCTTATAAATTTTGTTGTAGAGGATTATAGGTTTGAATTCATCAAGACATCTTGGTCCCTCCATCTTAGGTACTAACACTATGAAAGTTTGTTTGAGATCCTTAAGAAGCTTATCTATTTTCACAAAATCACCCCATGGTATGCATAACATCATACTTGACAATATCCCAAAATTCCAAAAAGAAGTAGGATGAAATCCATTTGAGCCTAGTGCTTTGAACTAGTTCATACTAGAAACTACTTTTGTCACTTCCTCCTCCATAGGTTTGACACTCAAAAAAAAATTCATCTGATCATTCACCATCAGGTGCATAACCATTAACATATCCTCTTGAGTATTAATACAAATTTGACTTGGCAAAGGGTTGTAGATCTCCTAAAAGTATTTAGAGGCCTAGTCCTCTATCTTATCCTCCACCAATATTTCCTCCCCATTTTTTTCTACAAATAGATTTGTAGTGATTCTTTTTTTTCCTCTTTGATGTTGATCTATGGAAAAAGACAATGTTCCTATCACCCTCCTTCAACCATTGAACTCTAGATTGTTGCTTCTATAATATCTCCTCCCCTTCTAATAATATTTTTCACTTGGTTTGAAATTCCTTTTCTTCATTATAATGATCCGAAGAGGAAACACCACTTGCTAGACTGGCTTGGCAGAATTATAATTTCCTTTTAGTTATCTTCTATTCCTTGAAGATGCTGCAAAAAGATGGCTTGCTCCATCCTTTAACCTCTTTGTGAATTCTTTCAAGTTTCCTAGCATCATAGATCATAATAGATCCTTTGGTTAGTATACTCTACCATTCGGTGACATGTTCTCTAAACCCTAGATGAGAGTGCCATATTATCTTATACCTAAAGGGTCTTTGTCTATTTACCTAGTTTTACTTCCCTAAGAAATACAACATGAAGTGATTAGAGATTTTCCTTGGGTAGGCTTTTAAGGAGATGCTCGAGAGAATGTCCCATCCTACTAATATAAGTAAATGATCAAGCCTAGCATAATTAGATTGTTACCTAATCTATTATTCGACCATGTGTAGGGGTTCCATGAAGATCAATATCTATCAAATCACTTCTCCCAAAAAAACCTGCTATGTCATCTATTCTCTCAAAGAAGTCCTTTAGTCTACCCAAATTTTTTGAAGGATACATAGGGGTGTTAAACTATCCCTACATAAAATATTCTATTGCCTCATGGTATTAGTGATTTTCATTTCCTCCTCCTAGACTAGAAGCCATCAAATATGGGTATTTGGTGCATAGAAGTTAAATAAGTACTAGTTACAAGATTTGGCTATGAAGCCCACTAGCAGACAATAGGGGTTTAGGAAAATTTGTTGCCCCATCACTTTATTTAGATTCTAGAGTGTTTCCATGCCTCTTGATGTACCCATTGCAAAACTATAAGAGGACTTATCTCCTAGCCATAGATATTCATCCACTCTAATGAATGTCTACTCTATCATTTTTACTTTCTGCAAAAGAATCATGCAACCTTAAGTTCCATAATCTTTTGTTTGACATCATACTTCTTCCATGGGCTATTCAACCCTCTCACATTCCAAGATATTATCTTCAACTTTTGTGTGTTTGGATCTCGACTAGGGTTATTTGTTTCCCTTGTACTATATCTTTTTTTGTCTCCTTAAGTCAGAGGTTTTTAGTTTGTGGCCTCCTTACTTTCACCATTCTACCAACATCTACTTTCTTACCTATTCTTAATAGTCCAACCATCTCTATGTATGTATGTATGTATGTATGTATGTCTGTATATATGTATATATAAATATATATATATACATATATGTATATACATATACATATACATATACATATACATATATATATATATATACATATATATATATGTGTGTGTGTGTGTGTGTATATATGTATATATATATATGTATACGTATATGTATACATGTGTGTGTGTGTAAATTATACTATGAATAAGATAATATATTTTAATTATTTAAATAAAAAATAATAAATCATTTTAGAAAATTAAAATTATTAAGGTGATATAAAATATTTTTATTTTAAAGTTAATGAAACTGGAACTAGTCATAAGAGATTTGAAACTTGGTGGGAACAACAATGTAACGACCACCTCATCATCACACTACATGATTCAAATGTTTTCCTTAATTTGATGTCAAGCCTTGATATCTCTTAGCTTTATCTATATATATTATATAAATATATAATATGTATATAGCTAGTTATAAATTTTAATGTAAATACATCTAATATCAATTAAATTCATACAGAAATATTTTTAAAATTGTAATTGGTCATTAATTTGTATATCTAATAGATAGAAACATACAAATTTAAGACATGTTCACCCTTTATCTAAATCTCAAAAATATATTTTTCCTAATAAAATCAAACCATCTACATAAATATAAAGCATGACTATTAGAATACGTTATTTGTCTTAACATTAATAGTAGACAAAATCCATTAAGAGTTCCTATCATTAAAAAAATTGGAATCTATCTATGAACCCAATCCTAACCTAATTTAGGACTTAATTCTATAGAGTCCTATTAAAAATTGAAAAACAAATCTTATCAATACATCGTATGTAAATTAAGTCTTATCCTTTTTAGAATTGAATATTAAGACACATTATAACCTAAACCTAATGGTTAACCCACATATGGTATTTTAAAAATATCCTATTTATTTGATAGAGACCAATGCTATCAAATAAAACAATATAAGAAAATAAATTAATTATAAATATAATATTTGGAACTCAAGCAATGGAATGCTCTCTCTCTCTCTCTCTCTCTCTCTCTCTCTCTATATATATATATATATATATATATATATATATATATATATATATATATATATGTATGTATGTATATATGTATGTATGTATGTATGTATGTATGTATGTATGTATGTATGTATGTATGTATAAAGCTTTTAATTATTTCTTCATCTTTAATAATTAGTTGAAACTTAATTTTCTTTGTTAAAATTTGTCAATTCTATGCTTTGGGCAAGGCAACTTGTACACATACAATACTTGTTTAGTGTTTTTGTCCTACAAAATTGACTCATACTAAAAAATTGGAAGTTGTCTAGTTCATCTCACACATAGTAAGTTTAATATTTCTAACAATTTTTTTTAGACTAAACAAGTTATCAAATGCTAAAACTTAAACACTTTCTTAATAGGAGTGCTTTGCATTCAAAATTTGTCACATTTCTATATTATGTGCCTTGCATTCAAAACTTGTCACATTTCTATATGCAATTGACACAAATTTTATGATGACCTTTGAAATTTGCAAAAAAAAAAAATATAGTATGGTTGGGAATGAGTACAGGCTAATAAAGAGATTCGATACTGGTTAAATTGGACAACTATTAAAATCTATTTAGAATTTGATTTATAGTTGGAAGATGAACAATAGATCAAAATAAATTTTGCAACATTAAATAAAGCCCTAAAGTTTCCAAATTTTACCTAATATACAATTTAAAAATTGTTATTTTTTGATATTTTACTATCTCCACCATGAATTATAGGTCTTTTCCAAATTATATATTAAAAATATTAAAGCTTGCCCATAATGTCGCAATGAAGTTGGGCATTTGAGTTTGATTTTATAAATGAGGGTGATGCTTTGAATTGTGTATGAAGCCTTTAAATAAAAATGTCTATTTGTCATTATACAATTTATTTGTGTTGAGAATGATGGTGGGAAATGAGAAATAAATCATGTTAGTGTATGAGACTGTTTGTGTAATATTATTCTAATTTGTTCACCAAGATAAGAATTTGATTATATGATCGTATGATGATCAAAGAATGCAGGGATATGTTTGAGTTATCAATGCTGATATGCACTCAAAGACTTAATAACATATGTGTTTGTTGTGTCTAATAATCATTAGAGATAGTGTAAATTAATAGATGGGAGGGTTGACCACGAGTCACGACCAATAGGAGTAACTCATACTTGAGCCACATCTATTGAGTGTGACGCAATAGTCACCCTTGATAAATATCAACGGAAGGAATATGAGCATGGTTTAATAAGGAAGTCTATAACATAGGAAAGAAATTCATTTTTTTATTCATATACATTTTTTAATATATTTGAATATGCGCGTGCACGCGGGTGTACGTGTGTGTGTGTCTATGTCTGTGTGTGTGCAGGCATCCGTGCGTGTGTGCATGTGTGTGTGTGCATGTGTACGTGTGCGTGTGCATGTGCGTGTGGGTGTGTGTGTGTGTGTGTTTGTGTGTGTGTGTGTGTGTGTGTGTGTGTGTGTGTGTGTGTGTGTGTGTGTGTGTGTATTTAAATATTTTAAACATATAAGAATAACATAAATATCAATACTATTCTGTTGCTAGGCTTGTTATGTTAATTTGCAGCCCTTTGTTTTGTAAGAACTTTTGGGTCTCAAGATCCCTGTAAAACTTTTTTTGCTTAATCAATATAATAAATATCAACATTAGTTATTAATAAATCTTCATAAATTATGTTCAACTAATCTATACATTAACAATCCCTCTTAGATTAGAATGATAAACACACAAAAGAAGTCTTTGGTCAGAAGACTTCTTTATACAATGTTAGGTAAGTGTTGATTCATCAATGATAGGATATTCATCAACTTATATTTGACATCATGTAACATGAGTGTTGGCCTATCAGAATATCAATCACATGGTATTCACCAATCACTCTTGAGTAATGGCCTACGAGAACATCAACTGATTAATGTTCACCAAGTACTCAGTGTGGTATTGGCCTATCAGAATATTAGGGCAAGATATTCACCAAGTACCAAAAATATATCTATAAAAGAAACTTGTAGATAATCAATTTTAATGATATCTAATGCCTAGTTATTGATTTATAAGATAAAGCATTTACATGAAACAATTACACAAAATGAATCATGCTACAAGTTATTGTAAGGACATCACTTTACAACAACTTATCCCAATACAAGTGAAATCATTTTGAAGTCGTCACTTCTTAATGATTAACATAGATTTCATAAATTTATATAACATATCTACAATCATTTTTTCTAATACATTTCCTCAAATTTTACAATCATACCAAGTTCTTTACAAAAATGCTCCACTTCTATCTTAGCAAGTGGTTTGGTAAGAGAGTTTACAATTTGATCCTCTATACTAATATATTTCAACTTGATTACATCCTTCTCATTCATATCTTGAACGTAGTGGTATGGTATCTCAATGTGTTTTGATCTATTATGAAGCATTGGATTAAGAGATAGTTTAATGTAGCTCTAGTTATCACAATAAATAGTAGTAGGTGGAAGCGGCTTTCCAAATAATCCAAATAGAATTTTCCTCAACCATACAACTTCTCTTGCTCCCATAGATGTAGTTATGTACTCAACTTCTATAGAACTCTATGCTACTAAAGACTAATTCTGACTAAACCAAGATATCTTTGCTAAACCCAAGGTAAAACAACATCTTGAAGTACTCTTATGGTTTTGTGAATTTCCTACCCAGTAAGAATCTGCATATCTTCTTAGATTTAGTTTTGTTTTAGTTATTTGAGACCATATCCAATTGTACCACTAAGATACCTAAGAATGTGTTTTTTTGCTACTAAATGAGTTTCTTTAGGTTCACACATGAACTAACTAAGAATCTTAATAGCATAATAGATGTTAGGTCTTGTGTTTACCAAATACATTAAAGAACCAATTATCAATTGATATAGAGTAGGATCAACATTCTCAAAATCTTCTGTTGCTTCTTTTAGTTTCTTGAGGTTTATTTCCATAGGAGTCTTCATTTCCTTCCTATCCAACATGCCAAAACTTTTGAGTATGCCTAGAGTATACTTCTCTTGATTTAACAGGATTCCATTTGAATGTTGTCATACTTCTAGTCCCAAGAAATAGTGTAGTATTTCTAAGTCCTTCATTTCCAATTTAGATATAAGATCTTGTTTACATTTGTTAATAAGATAATCTTCTCCTATAGTCAAAAGATCATTAACATATAAAACCATAATTAACATATCATCCTGTATTACTTTATAATATAAATTAGAATCTGCAATGTTTTTAGATAGACTGAATTTAGTTAGGTCATGATCTATCCATTCACACCAAGCTCTCGGAGCTAGTTTCAAACCATATAAAGCCTTTTTTAATTTGCATATCTAAGATTTTTTATTGTGTACTTCAAATCCTTAGGGTTATTTGTGGTAAACTTCATCTTCTATAACTCCATTTAAAAATGCAGTCTTTACATCCATTTGATGAATTTTCCATCCCTTGGATGTAGTAATTGCTAAAACAATTCTAACAGAGGTATATCTAGCTACTAGAGAAAAAGTTTCCTCATAGTTTCTTCCTTCTTTTAGAGAAAATCCTCTTGCTCAAAACCTTGCTTTGTATTTGTCGATACTTGCATCTACAACATGTTTAACTTTAAATAGCTATTTTGAGGAGATAATTGATTTATTTTTGGGTCTAGGAACAATATCCCAAACATCATTTTTAAATATGGAATTATATTCTTCTATCATGGCATCTTTCAAATTTTGATGCTTATTGCTTCTTTTACATTAGATGGTTTCGATTTGGGTATTTCACTCATTAATGCAATGTAACTAGAGTATATGTTAGGAAATTTTCTTTACCTAATGAAATTTGAATGGAATTTTTCTCTTTAGATACGTTTCTAGCCCATAGTGGTCTTTTCTTTTCCTCAGAAGTGTGAGTAATGTCCAAAAGTTCAATGAAGTTATCTTCCTCCATTAGAAAATCCCTCTCATTATTAGAGTTTTGTTCTTATATAGTGATTCTTCTAAATTTGATTTAGATTCATCCTTAGATCTTTTGAAAGCCAAATCTTCATCAAATATTATATCTTGACTTAGTTCAATATTAATTTTTCCAAGGATATAGATATGATAAGCTTTGGAAGTTTCATTGTATCCTACAAAGATTCCCTTCTTTATTGAGGGATCTATTTTTGTTCTCTTCTCTTGAAATAAAAGTTTCAAGGTTTTGATCATAAAGCACTGCTTTAGCAACTTCAACTATGGTTTTATTATTTCTTTCAGCTATTCTATTCCGTTGAGGATTATGGAGAAAATAACACTCCCTCTTTATCCCAATAGTTTTATAGCAATTTATAAAAATCTTAGAAATATACTCTTTACCATTGTCTATTCTTAAATTTTTTAGTTTCTTTCTAGATAGAATTTCTACAAGGGATTTAAACTCTTTCATTTTTTTTCAAGATTTCTTTAGACTCTTTACTTTTAAGAAAATAGATCCAAGTCTTCCTACAAAAATCATCCACAAATATGATATAGTATAGGAAACACCCTAGTGAAGGAACTGACATAGGACAACATAAATCTGAGTGAATAAGTTCTAGAACTTCTTTAGATTTTCTTTGAATATTTTCAAATGTAGTTTTAATATTCTTCCCTAGAGCACAACCTTTATATATTGCTTCATGGCACGAATGAAGTTTAGGTAGAACCATTACCATTTTTTCTAGAGAAGGTAGTCCTTGAAAATGAAGATGACCTAGTCTCCTGTGCCAGATTTCATTTACTTTGAAAGAATCATGAAGTAGAGCTAAATGAGTGTGAGATTTAATTTGATAAAGACATCCATGTCTAAAGCCAATCTTGTATGAATTTTTTTATGTTACAATTCTTAGCCCAAGCTAAGACATTTCCTTCCATAAATGTAACTCTGAATCCTTCATTATCAAGAGCAGAGATGGAAAGCATGTTTCTTTTTATACTAGGTACATATAGTACCTTAGTAAGTTCAATTTTTTTCCCTGATTTTAGATGAATAGTGCATGTCCATATTCCCATTATGGGGTAGCTTGTATCATCTCCAATAGTTACTCCATCAACATAGTCTTCCTTGATAGAGTCGAACTATTCTTTAAAACCTATAATATATTGAGAGGCTCCACTATCAACTAGCCAAGTACTTGATCTATTTGATGCTTCATTGGAGAGAGCTGAATAGAAAGCATTATGTTTAGAATTTACATTTTTATTTTAAGTGGTTAAAAATGAAGCTTATTTCTTAATTCTATTAGGACTTCTAGATGCTAGATGCCCAATTTTATCACATCTAAAATGTTGCATTTTGGAGAAGTTAGGTTGCTTTCTCTTCCCTTTGAATTTTCTTTTCTTCTTATTTACTCTAGTAGAGAGAACTTGTAAATCTTCTTTTGAGGAGGAGACATTTTGACCTTAGGCTACTTGCATGCACTCTTGTTGGATGCAATTAGCTTTAAGTCTTTCAAATTTAGTATGTTTAGAATGAGAGCATACCCATTGTCTGAAGGTATCCCATGATGATGGAAGGCCTTTTAGAGCCATTATTGTTAACTCCTTTTCATTACAAACATGCCCTATAGAAGAGAGTTAATTTAAAGATTTAGTTATTCCCATAATGTATGAGAAAATCTTCTCTCCCTTATTCATTTTAATATTTGACATTTTTTCCCTTAATGTGATAGTCTAAAACACATTATTTATCTCAAACATATTTTCAAGAGCATTATACATCTCATGAGCAGTATCTAGTTCTAAGATTACAGGAAGTAGATGAGTTTTTACACAATACATAATGAGCTTCATGGCTTTATTGTTGTCATTCTCTCAGTTTTCCAGTTCATCATTTCCTTTGGGTGGTGGGTTAGAATTTTCAATGAACTTATTTAGGCCATGTTCTTCTATTATGAGTTTTAGTCATAGTTTCTAGCCTACAAAATCTGAATCAACTTCTAATCTATCTTTTAGCCTCCTGTCATTCACCATTTTAGAATAATATTTGAATAAAGTCTAATTTTAGATCATTCCTTTAAACCTACTTTGATACCATGTTAGTGTATTAGATTGTATGTGTAACACTATTCTAATTTGTTCCCCAAGATAAGAATTTGATTATATGAGTGTATGATGATCAGAGAATGCAATGATACATTTGAGTTATCAACATTGATATGCATTCAAAGTCTGAATATTGTATGTGTTTGTTGTGTCTAATAATAAGTGGAGATAGTGTATTAATAGATGGGGAGGTTGACCATGAGTCTGTGAATGATAGGCCTATCTCATACTTGAGTCACATCTATCGACCATGACTCAATAGTCACCCTTGATAACCTTTCCAATATTGATAGGAGGACTATGAGCACGGTTTAATAAGGCAGTCAACAATATAGGAAAGAACTTCATTTGTTTGTTCATATACATTTTGTAATATATCTGCATATATATGTATGTATTAATGTATGTATGTATGAGTATATTTAAATATTCTAAATATATAAGAATAACATAAATATCAACACAAGAGTTATTAATAAATCTTCATAATTTATGTTCAACTAATCCATACATTAACAAATCAACTTTCACCTCTTTTTTCTAGGACTGATTTTCTTTCTCTTAATACAAAATGAAAAATAAAATATGTGTGGAAGGGCTCTATGTTGGTAAGAAGCATAATGTTTTTTCACATTGAATCATTTAATAATGACTATTTAACACAAATAAAAGAAATTTAATGAATTAAGATAAAGAATCTAGATAGTGATGCCACGAGTCAATAACAAAATTATTCAACTCACCTCTTTTGTTGCTCTATGAAATTGGATTTTTGCAAAGATTTCAATCAGTTATTTGATACAGAATGATTCCCTAAATGTACAAGAATGTCAATATAGTGATTCAATATCTAAGGTTCATGTCGGCACTGCCTAGACTAATTTTTGTGGTAGCAAATTGGAGAACTGGTTTATCTAGTTTATTTGGTTGTGAGGTTAATGGTTATGAAGTTTGCCAAAGAACTAATTGTGAAAATTAACTATTGTAGTCACTAATTATTAATCTCCTATAGTAAATTATTATTAAACTAATGAAAATAAATTCCCAACTAATATTGAAAAATAACACAACTGCAACTTCACTTATAAAATACGGAAAGAAAAGCACAACACAATGAACACAATATTTTCAAACAAACTGTCCTCAGCAAAATCCATAATGGAAAACTACTTCTATAGATGAGGAATTATATTAAACTTTAAGAATTCAAGAGATACAAAATTCCTTGCCTCTTGCTGGTAGAACTTCGACAACATCCTAATTTCTTCCACTAATATTCCCCACTGTTATTCCCACACAAACACTGAACCCTTGCTAACTCTGCAAAACTATTTGCTAACACTGCAAACTTACAAACTCATTTGCTAGCACTGCAAATGTTTCTCCAAACTTCTTGTTCTCCAAATGCCCCCTAGACCCCCTTTTATACTACTTGTTTCTAAACCAATGACCAAGATCAATTTACAATCGACAACTAAGATATAAAACAACTTATCAACCCTAACAAAATTGATTTCTATTTTCTTCTAAAAGAAGTCAATTATTTAATAAATAATTTTCCTTACTCTAACCAATTTTTTAGCAAAAATAATTATATACTAAATAATAGCATATGCAAGAACAACTATCCAAGCTACCAAAACTAATACTCCCTCTTAGTGAGGAAGTTGTTCTGCATGACACCCAACTTATCTCTAAAGAAGATGAATTTTGTTTTCCCCAATGCCTTAGTCAAAATGTCTGCTACCTACTCCTTTGTAGGTATGTATTGTAGCTGAACAACCCCTCATTGTACACAATCTCTGATGAAGTGATATATATGATATCAATATGTTTAGACCTATCATGAAGTACTGAATTCTCAAACAAGTTAATGCAACATTGATTATCACAATGTATCATAGTAGTCTCAACCTTCTAACCAAACAAAGCTACTAACAACATCTGAAGCCATATAACTTCACATGTAACCATGCTAGCTGCTATGTATTCTACTTTTTCTGAACTTAGAGCCACAAACTTCTACTTCCTAGTGAACCAAGAAACAACTGCTAATCCAAAGCTAAAACAACACCCTCAAGTGCTCCTTTTATCTATTGTACTTCCTGCCCAATCTATATTAGTATAACCTATCAACCTAATACCTCCACCTTGAACATATCTGATCCTATACTCAACTATACCATGCAAGTAACACAATATATGCTTGGCCGCTATCCAATGCATTATCTTTGGTTCAACCATGAACTAACTAAGAGAGTTAACTACAAATGCTATATTTGGCCTAGTGTTGACCAAATACATAAGCAAACCAATCAACTATCCATATAAAGTGGGATCTACATCCTTCTCCCTAGATGTATCTACCTTCCTCCAATTTGTGATCATGGGTGTAGATATGGCTTTGCAATCCTCCATCCTGAATTTCTTGAAGATTTCAATGTAGTATTTCTATTGACCAAGGAAAATCTCCCCATCTATCCGCCACACTTCCATGCCTAAAAAGTAGTGCATAAGTCTCAAATCCTTCATTTTGAACTCTTCTGCAAGTTTCCTCTTGCAGTCCATGATGAGTCCTAGTGAACCTGTAAGAAATAGGTTATCCACATAAAGAACAAGAATCAGAATCTCACCACCAACCACCAAGTAGTAGAGGTTAGCATCCGCTTAACTCTTCACAAAGCCCATTTTTTGCATGTATCAATGTGCTCATACCATGCTCTAGGAACCTACTTGAGTTTGTAAAATGCATTCTTCAATCTGCACATGTGGGTCTCTTTGCTATGTGCTACAAAGTGTTCTAGTTTTTCTATGTATACATCCTCCTTGAACTCACCATTAAGGAATGTTTTTTTGACATCCATTTCATGGATCTTCCATCCTATCTATGTTGCAAGTGAGATTATAGCTTGTATAGAAGTATGCCTGGCAATTGAAGCAAATGTCTCCTCATAGTATATTCCCTCCTTCTGAGAGAATCCCTTTGCCATGAACCTAGCCTTGTATTTCTTGATGCTACCATCTACACCATGTTTTATCTTATAGATCCAGTGTGATCCAACTACTACCCTATCTGTTGGTCTAGGTACTACCTCGCACACATCATTCTATGTTATTGAGGAATATTCCTCAACCATGTTATCTCACCATACCTTACATTTTGTAGCTTCCTAATAGCTAGAAGGCTCACTATCTACCAACTAACTAACTAATGCCACATAGTCATTGAACTTGGCTGGTTGTCTCCACTATATAGTACTCTTCCTAGGAGCTCCCACAAAATCCTAAGTATCCCTTTGTGTATCTGGAACCTCATGCTTCTTGCTGCTAACTATAGAGGATGAAATGTCAACCTCTAATTCCTCTAGATGCATTACCTATTGCAGCTATTGCTCCATACTCTGTGAATCATCACTACCTAATTCTAAACTCGTACTGGTAACTATGCTTAAGCTTTGTGACCCTTGATTTGGTCTTGGAGCTTCTATTGGCTGCTCACATTGATCATCTGCTAGCAAATCTCTAGATCTCCTGAATGCTTTGTCCTCCATGAACATGACATCACATATGACAATAATTCTTTTAGTCCCTAGAATGAAAATCCTATATGCTTTTGAGGTCTCACTGTACCCAATAAAGTACCCCCTCTCTGCAATCTAATCTAACTTTGTACATGTATCTCTAGGAATATGACAATATGCCAGACTCCGAAATATCTTGAAGTGACCAACATCTAGTTTCTTCCTTGTGAAAGCCTCCTATGGTGTCATCTTCCCTATCACCTTATGTGGAACTCTATTTTGAATGTAGACTATTGTATTATATGCCTCTGTCCATAAGTAATGGGGCATGTCTTGGTCATATAACATAGCTCTTGTTGCCTCCAATATAGAATGGTTCTTCCTCTCAGAAACTCCATTCTATTGTGGGTTGTAAGGAATAGTCCATTCTCTCTTGATTCCTTCACTAGTATAGAACTTCTAAAAGACATTTCCTTTGTATGCGCCTCCATTTTTTGATAGAAGAACCTTTATCTTCCTTCCTATTGAATTCTCTACAAGAGCCTTGAACTCTTGGAATTGACTAAAAACCTCATCCTCAAACTTCAAGAAGTATATCTAGGTCTTTTTGGAGAAATCATCAATAAAAGTAACATAGTACTCATATCCTTTGAGAGATTTTGTCAACATTGGTCCACAAACATCTTAATGTACTAGATCAAGAATACCCTCATATCTAGTGTCACTCCTTTGAAAAGATGCTTTCACAAACTTCCCCAACACACATCACTTACATACATTATCATGCTTTGTGCTCAAATCTAGAACACCTATCACCATCTCACAAAGAAATCTAAGTGCTCCATGATGAATATGGCCCATCCTCCTATGCCATAGCTCTCAAAGATCTCTAGGATTATTGTTAGAAGTAGTAATCTTTCCTTGGTTGTATTTATTTATTAAATGGGATAAACCAAGGGATCCCTTATGTATTTTTTCCTTTAGTACACATGTGAAGGACATATTATTTTCTTGTCCTCTAGTCCACATGTGAGGATAACTCTTTTCTGTAATTCCTTTATTAAGGAAAGTAGTTTATTCATCCTTAAGAAGATATTGACACTTTGCACACACTTATTATGAAGGGTGGCATTCATAGAAATGGGATTTACACATGCAACTCCTTTCTCATCTCTATAAAAGAGATGCCTCTCTCATTCTTCTACAACTACTTCTTCTACACATCTTCTTGATGTTATTGTAATGAGCTAATTTTCTCCACAATACTTCTTCCTCCTCTTTGTTTCCTTAGGCTTCTTTTCCACATTCTTAATATTACACAAGGGGCTTTCTTTGCTTTCCACTTTCAAAATCTCTTGTCTCCATTCTTGTTGATCCATTGGGAAACTCATTTGGTTTATGGTAATATTCTTCACATTAAGCTCTCTTGGATTGCTTCATTAGTTTTCATTTTGCTCAATTTCTTACAATTATTATTGCTCATGAGTACCTTAGGAGTATCAAATTTCAATCTATAAAGGCGACCACTCCTAAATCCAATAGTTATGGGTGATTTCCAATCCTTGTGCTTAATCAACACATTTGTCCCTCTAAAGAGTACATTATACCCCCTATCTTGAAGAACATATATATATATCCAATTCATACCTAAGCCTAGCACATGCAATACATCATGAAGTGGAATTATCTTTCCATTCTCCCTTTCAAATTGAACAGTCCCTTTCCAAACTGGGTTGAGTTTGGAAAAGTTTCCCATAGAAATCTAGATGTTGGTATTCTCCTCCTTGTAACTAGAGAAGTACTCTCTAACTCCTATCATATGAAATGACACCACACTATCTATATACCAAACACATTGTGAGGCTAAGCTAACCATACTAGCTATGAGTGCAAACTTATCTTCCATTTTACTAGAGAGTTCTTCTACACTTGCTAAAGCTACCACATGCTTCTTACTCTTCTTCCTCTTTGGGCAATCACTGACACCGTGGCCAAACTCATGACATCCAAAGCACTTGACCTTAGAAAGGTCCTTCTTCTTTTGCTCAATTTTTGAATTTGATCCTTTGCTAGATCCCTTCTTTGTTTTCCCTTTACCCACTAGGGAAATGTTCTCTTGTTCCACCTCATTTTTCTGACTCTTGTTGGCCCCATTGACAAGACTTAGTTTAAACTCCTCTTGAGTGAAATTAGTTCATAGTAAATCCCAACTCAATAAAGTATCTCATCCATTGACAACTTCAACAAAGACACTTCATTGTTTGGTAAATACATTTAGGGTTATTCCCACTAGCTCGTCATCGCTAGGGCTATCTCCAATAGCTACTAACTCATCCTTGACAAGTCTAAGCCTAGTGAGGTAACTTGTGACATCTTCTCCCCAGTTCATTTGGGTATTCTTTAGCTTCTCTATGAGAATCAACCTATTGGTGGTAGCATTCTAGTATAGATTTAGAATGGTGTCCCACATCTTCTAAGCTATATTTAGCTCTACACTATGTGGAACAATATGAACCTTGACACAATCAAGGATAATCCTCCTCACCTTGGCATCATCCTTCTTATATGTTGCAAGTGTTGAGAATTGTGTCTCAACCTTGTAAGCTCCTTTTCTAGAAAACTCTAGAATTTTTTTAGGAAATTCTTGAATTTGTTTGTGGTAGTTTTCCACATTTTTATGAGTTGAAAAATGTGTATGAGTTATTAAAAATGTGTCTAGTATCTAGAACAATGTAGAAGGGCTATTTTTAGAGTGTAACCAAATCATTTTATGAATTTTATGGGGTTCTAAACTAGAGGACAAAATTATGGAGGAAAATGGCATTCTTGGAGTTACAAATTACAAGTAGGTAACATGTGGCATGGTTGTTTTACCAATGGTTTTGGCCCATGGTTTAGTAAAAACACAAATGGTTTCCAAGTGCCAAATCACTATAAAAGGAGGGCTTGGGGAGGTGTTTGAATCATTGAGTCCACTTTGCAAGACTGGTGTGAGAAGGAGTATCTCTCTAAGTCTGACTCTGAGTTCAAGTTTTGGTGATGCACTCCTGTAAGAACTTGCATTGCAAGTGTATTGTAATCTTTCATATTTGAGAATACATTATGCAAGTTTTAGAGGGTAGGGTTTTTCTCCTAGAAGGGTTTCCCCATGGTAATCACTGTGTTATGAGTTTATTGTTATTTTGATTATATTGCTATGCATTTCTTGAGATCTCTACAATAGTTAGTCAAATTTGCATAATTTTCCTCTCAATAATTAGTGTAGGAAGTGATTCTACACACCTTTGCTTCCCTACAATTAGTATTAGAGCCTAGCCAGTTTTAGTTCTATTTGTTGGGTAAAGGGTTTTTTGAGCTAATCAAGGTTTGAGTGGGAGCTTGTGTAGAGGTTTTATTTCTGATTTGTAGGATTGTGAAGATGGCAAGCACATCAAGGAGGATTGATGTAGAGAACTTTTTTGGCAAAAATTTTGAAATGTGGAAGCTAAAGATGGAAGATTGATTGATTGATCAAGATCTATGGGATGCAATTGATAAGAAGAAGTTGAGGTCCACAGATCTGAGTTTAGTTGTAGAGTATGATGTGAGAGATAGAAAAGCTAAAAGTATCATCAGATTGTGTCTTGTAGACTCTATACTGATTAATGTCCATGAAGAACCTATCGTGAAGAAGATTTGGAAGAAGTTAAGTGAGATCTGTCAAGCAAAATCAGTTGTGAACAAGATTTTCTAGAGGAAGAAGTTGTATTCCTTGAGAATGGAAGAAGGTCGATAGATTTCTAAGCATCTTGAAAGTTGTAATATGTTGGTGACTTAATTGACCTCAATTGGTGTGTGGATGGATGAAGAAGAAAGGTGCCAAATCTTGCTATGTTTGTTGCCAAACTCATGGGACAGCCTTGTCATGGCCATAGCGAGCACTTTAGTCATCTTGAAGATGGAGGACATTGTTGGTTCTCTACATTCTGAAGAGATGAGAAGAAAGGTCTCTCTGAATGCAAAGAGGCTTTGAGTTTTCAAGGAAGACCAAAAGAAAGAGGCAAGAATGAGAAGCAACATGGCCATTCTACATCCAAGATCAAAATCTTGTACTAAGTCCAAGGCAATCTGTTGGAATTGTGGTAAACTTAGACACTTTTGAAAGGATTACAAAGAGGAAAAGAAAAATAAGAAGAAACAAGATTCTGATTCCAAGTCTAAAAAGGAATACTGAGATGCTTTCATCATAGCCTTGGCCACTAATGCAAGTGACAATGCATGGTTGATAGACTCATGTGCATCTTTTCACATGACTCATAATAGAAATTGGTTTAGTAAATATGAAAAGTTTGATGGTGGTAAGGTGTACTTGGGTGATAACTCATTTCTTGATATTGTTGGTCATGGAAGTATTCATGTGAAATTTTCTAATGGTAGAATTAGAAGCTTTGATGGTGTCTTGCATGTCCCGTGACTAGTGAGGAATCTATTATTTGTTAGCAAACTAATAGATGTGGGTGTGCATGTATAGTTTTTTGAAGTAGGTGTGAAAATGGTGAGAGGTGTTATGGTAATAGCCAGAGGAGGTAGATTGGGTACATTGTACTAGCTTGATGCATGCACAATCAAGTCCAATAGTACTTTTGATAAGATTGTGGAAAGGACTATCTTGTTGGAGAAGGAGAGGGTTTCTCTTTCAATCGATGGTCATCGTTTTTGGGTACTCAAGGGTGCTCTATCTATAGAATCAAAGTTACTTGCAGAGAATACTATGTTATGGCACCGAAGACTCAGCCACATAAGTGAGAAAGGTCTATGAATCTTGAAGAACAAAAACCTTGTTGATGGGTTGAATGACTGCAATCTTGGTTTTGATTTTTGTGAGCATTGTATCTATAGTAAACAAAATTGCATTCAGTTTTACTCAAGTTCTCATAAGTCCTTAGGTATTTAAGATCTAATCCATTCGGATGTTTTTGGTCTAGTTGATGTTCCTTCTATTGGTATATCGGTTTATTATATCTCTTTCATTGATGATTTTAGTAGAAGAACATGGATTTATTTTCTTAGAAGTAAAGCTAAAGCTTTCAGTCATTTCAAAGAATTTAATGCAATGGTTGAGTTGCAGACTAGAAAGAAGTTAAAGTGCTTGAGAACTAATAATGGTGGTGAATATTGCTCCAATGGTTTTGACACATTTTTCAAAGATTGTGTTATTAAAAGAGAGAAGATAACTCCATATTCTCCATAGTAGAATGGAGTTGCAGAAAGAATGAACAGGACCTTGATGGAGAAGGCTAGGAGTATACTAAGTGGAGCTAGACTAGAACAAAAGTTTTGAGCTGAATCTATAGCCACTACCTACTACCTGATAAACACGTCATCTACATTTTCTCTTGTTGATAAGATGCCAGTGGAAGCATGGTTAGGCCATACACCTTCACTTAGATATTTGAGAGTTTTTGGTTGTGAGGCATATGCTCATGTGCCAAAGGAGAAGCAGATAAAATTAGAAAATAAAGCTGTCAAATGTATCTTCATCAGATATAGTTATGGTGTGAAAGGGTACAAGCTTTGGGATCTTGTTGCACAAAAAGTATTTTACTCCAAAAGTGTTATTTTTAGAGAAATTGAGTCTTCTTCTATTACAGTATAGCAAGAAAAAATAAAATAAAAGAAAGATGTGATTCAACTTCCTACTACACTGGAGAAAGTTGAATTGAGGCCCTTAGAAAGACAAGTTGTTGAAGAGAGCTCTACAAGTTTTGAATCATCAAACGAAGAGGGAGAACTTGATCATGAACTTGAACCAGATCTTGTTTGAAGGTCTAGTAGATAGAGGAAAGCACCATAAAGGTATGGATATTCTCCTGATGATTGGAGGTGTATATTTTCTTTGAATGCTAATATTGATGAACCAAAACCTATAGAAGAGGCTCTTGGTATGAATGATTCAGATTCCTAGAAGATAGCCATGGAAGAAGAGATGGTAGCCCTTTAGAGGAATGACACGTGGGACATTGTACCATTTCCTATAGGGCGGAAGCTTGTTGGTTGTAAATGGGTGTTCAAAAGGAAGATGGGTTCAGATGGAAGCATTGAGAAGTATAAAGCATGATTGGTTGCAAAAGGTTACTCCCAAGTTGCAGGAATTGATTATGGTGAAATTTTTTCTCTAGCCTCCAAAATGACATCCATTCAATTTTTACTTTCTATTATAGTAGCTTATGATGTAGAAGTTGAGTAGATGGATGTGCAATTAGCTTTCCTTCATGGAGATTTGGAGAAAGATATTTATATGACATAGCCAGAGCACTTTGTGGTGAAAAGTAAAATTCATTTGGTTTGTAAATTGAAGAAATCCTTGTATGGTTTAAAACAAAGTCCTAGGATGTGGTAACAAAATTTTGAGACATAAGTGTTGAGTTTGGAATTTGTGTAATCTAGATTTGATCACTATATATACTACAAGTCTAATGGTGATTATTTCAGGTAGTTATTACCCTATATGTTGATGATATGTTGTTTATTGGCAAAGGAAAAGGTGTGATTTTAGACTTAAAATCTTAGCTCTCAGAAAAGTTTGAAATGAAAGATCTTGGTGTAGCAAGGTATATTCTAGGAATGGAGATTATGAGAGATAGTAAAAATAGAAAGCTTTGGCTAGGTCAGAGTAAGTATGTTGGTAATATTCTAAGAAGATTCAATATGCAAGATTCTAGACCATTGAGTGTTCCTATTACTATGGGAAAAAAGCTTTCTAGCTCACAGTGTCCTTCATCCCCATCAGAGATGGAAGAGATGAGTCGAGTACCATATTAGAGTGCAGGTGGTAGTCTTATGTATGCTATGGTTTGTACAAGACCAGACATTGCCCAAGCAATAGGAGTACTTTCCTGTTATATGTCTAATCCAGGAAGAGCAAATTGGGATGCAATAAAAAGGGTTTTCAGATACTTGCAAGGTACCTCAGAGTACTCTATATGTTTTCATGGAATAGGATATAAGCATTCCTTGAATATTCAAGGCTATATGGATTCAGATTGGGTTGGTGATGTTGATAAAAGAAGATCTACTAGTACATATGTGTTTACATTATTTGGTGGTGCAATGAGTTGGATGAGCAAGTGACAAGCTGTGGTCACTTTGTCCACTACAGAGGCAGAATATATGGAAGCTACTCATGCGTACAAGGAAACTATCTAGTTAAAGAGAATGTGTTCAGATATAGAATTCAAATAGGGTATAGTCATAATTTATAGTGATAGCCAGAGTGCAATCTTCCTAGCAAAGAACCCAACATTTCATGCCAGGACCAAACACATTGATGTACAATATCATTTTGTAAGAGATATGGTCAAGGATGGCAAGGTGAAGTTGGAGAAGGTAGAGACTTTGGTGAATGCTGTTGATGCATTAACTAAGCCCGTGAGCACAGAGAAGTTCAGATGGTGTTTGGAGTCTATGGGTCTCTCGTCCCATAGTAATTAAGTCCATGAGACTATGGATCCCCTAACTCTTTCAAGGTGTTCAACAAGTGGGAGAATGTTGAGAATTGTGTCTCAACCTTGCAAGCTCCTTTTTCAGAGAAATCTAGAATTTTTTTAGGAAATTCTAGAATTTGTTTGTGGTAGTTTTCCACATGTTTATGAGTTGGAAAAGGTGTACGAGTTGTTAAAAATTTGTCTAGTCTCTAGAACAATGTAGAAGGGATATTTTTAGAGTGTAAACAACTCATTTTATGATTTTTATGGGGGTCTAAACTAGAGGAAAAAATTATGGACGAAAATGGCATTGTTGGAGTTACAAATTACAAGTGGGTAACATGTGGCATGGTTGTTTTGCCCATGGTTTTGTAAAACCAAAAATTATTTTCAAGTGGAAAATAACTATAAAAGGACGGCTTGGGGAGGTGTTTGAATCGTCAATTTTAGTTTGCAAGACAAGTGCTAGAAGGAGTATCTCTCTGAGTGTAAGTCCGAGTTCAAGTTGTGGTGATGCACTCCTATAAGAACTTGCATTGGAAATGTATTGTAATCTTTCAGATTTAAGAATACATTGTGCGGGTTTAGGAGGGTGGGGTTTTTCTCTCAGAAGGGTTTCCCCATGGTGATCACTATGTTATGAGTTCATTGTGATTTTGATTATATTTTTATGCATTTCTTGAGATCTCTGCAATAGTTAGATGAATTTTCATAATTGTCCTCTCAAAGATTAGTGTAGCAAGCGATTCCGCACACCTTTGCTTCCTTAGAGCAGGCTATGTTGCATCTGTTGGTATAGGTACATCACTAGTACCATAATTTTCGATACCATTCTCTTCCAACAATAAAGAAATTTTGGCCTTCTAGACACCAAAATTTGACGCACCACCAAATCTATCCTGATCTCTCAAACCAGCTGAAGCCATCTCAAGGGATTAAAGCAATAATAAATCTAAAGAGATCAAAAAGAAATTCCTAGGGAAAAACTCTTCTACCCTTAAGTAGGCTCTCATACCATGTGAAAACTAACTATTGCAGTCATTGATTATTAAACTGCTAAAAATAAATTCCTAGCTAATATCAAAAAACAAAACAACTACAACTTCACTTAAATATGAAAAGAAATTCACAACACAATGAACACAATATTTTCAGACAAATCATCCCTGGAAAAACCCATAAGGGAAAACTAGTTCTACAGATGAGGAATTATATTGAAATAGACAAAATTATTTGAAATTATTTTTTTGTTGAAAATGAATACAAACTTATATTTAATTTTATAACATGAACATTGGAAAATTGAGCTCAACACATAGTGGGGAATACTGAAAGAAAATTCATTTGGTTTGTCTTTAATCTTTGCAGATTATACAAGATAATAGTTAAATTAAATATATCACTTAGCTCATTTAAAGAATAAAATGAATAAGGTTTAAGGAACTTTGTATATTTTATTAATATTTTCTTATTTCAAATTTTCTTAAAAAAATAAAAATTCATGACTAATAGAATGTCTCCAATTGTGATAGTTTTCCCATTGAATGTTATCAAGGATCTTTTGAACAATGTTAATGATGATATTCCTTAAAATATGGTATTTTTGAAATTTAAATTAATATATTTCTTAATATAATTTTTTTGGATCATATTGTATGATTCACCATCATGATTTAACAATAAATATAAAGAAGAAAAATGATAGATTATAGAGTGTGATCCAAATCATTTTCATTTTTCATTATTAAATATAGAAACATAAATTATTAAACATGAACTATAAAAACTTGATATTTCTTGATAATTCTATCTTAAATTATTTTATTACAATTTGTTAAGCTAATTTACTTACAAATTGAATATTTTTATTAACCAAGTATACTGATACTGATCAAACCTACCATTGCATGCCAACCACATTTCTTAGTGTATTATATAAGATTGTAGGGGGGAAAAATATTATATTAAAGCTATAAATATTCCTCTATAAGCATCTATCAATTTGGGGGTGATTCAAAAATGTGTCTTAACTCTTATACAGTGCATCATTTCTATTAATTTTTTAATACTCATCCTATATATTTCAGTCTAGATGTTTCTTCCTCTCATTAGATATTTTAGTGAACATATTTTCAATGATTTTTTCCTCAATCTTTTTAATTGAAAAATGATATTTGTCAAGATCTCTATTATTTTAGTATTTATTATGAAGACTTAGTATATAATTTATAATTAATGAAGGAGGCAAAAGCTATGGAGGAAGATATGGATTTTCAATCCATGGAAGAATGAATAATGGGAATTTAATTAAAAAGACTTGGATCATCAGATTTGTTTGTTATTTTTAATTCTCAAGAGAATAATAGTACACAGAAAATGTTAACAAACAACAATGCTCAGAAGAAAATTTTCAAACCAATTCAATGAACATTCAAATAGCTGATGGGAGTTTCATAGTTGTAACTAAAGACAATTGAATAGTATTTGTAATGTGATTACTAGATCTTAAATAAAATTTCCTCTTTACCATATTGATTTTCAAGATATGTAATTATTGTTATTGATAGGCCAATATTGTAGTAAAAATATATTGTGTTTTTTCAATTGAAGCTATATTAAAAGAGGGATTAGATGTAAGAAATTATGTTTAGATGGATTTTTAATTGAAGATGTAAGACAAAGGCTTTATGTAATATTTTATAATTTGAGCAAGGAATGATGATTTTATTTGCTATTTGTTTTTGTGAGGGGCTCTTAAATTAGATTATTAATAATAATATTTTATTAGTCACTTGTCATTTTTGGCAAAATAATATATATAACCTTAATTACCCATTGTTCTATTAAAAATTAGATGTATTTCTCAATCAAAAATATTATTTTATTATTGCATATTTTACACTATTTGTCAAGGATTCTTAAGCTACAACTTAGCCATTTTGTGTAGTTTTTTATTTTCCAAGACCTTCCCATTAGTTCTTGGTCAAAGTTTGGAAGGCTTAGAAATCTTCAATATCCATTACAAAATCATCAAGATTCTCTCAAATATATATATATATTTTTTGTACTTGAGCTCATTCTACCTAGCTATAGCCTCAAGATTTCTTCAAGAATTTTTAAGTTGATCCTTCTTTGTGGAATATTGTGTTGCAAATAGATTGACCTAAAATAATTTCCAAAAACTATCATCCTTAATATTTTTAAAACAGTCTCATTAATATTTTAAAAGGTAGAAATGCATCTTTTTTTCTTTTCCTTATAAACACAAATTTTCACTTTCTTCTAAGCTTGATGATATTATCTAATGTGTTTTTATAGATTCAATTGCAAAAATGTACTTTTGAACTCAAGCTTCTCGCATCCAAGTTTATTGGGTCATTTAGGGAATACCTCAATTATTGTGGCCATTGGCCCTCTATTCCCTATGACTATTAAACTTAGTTTCTACCTTAGAAGTACCATCAATAGTATAATTAATGATTCTACTCATATTCATTAGATTGACTATAATCATCTTTCTCAACCTCTTAGGAGAATAAGAACTAATAAGGATGATTGTAGCTCACTTATCATTATTCTACAATTGCAATTGAAAATAAAAATAAAAATTAGTAAAAAATATGACATAATCATAATGGAGAACTTCTAGACTAATTTTTGGACCCTAATCATATATAATTAGATCAAAATTGATTTTTTAACAAAAACAATTGAAATATTTCGAGATCTATTCGCCATACTTTTACTTTGAATATCATAGTCGTAAAATATGATCGATTCATACATTTGAACCTCCCTACATAAAATATGCTCTCCTTCATTTATCCATCCTCCATTCTCAGCATCCACCTCTCATGAAGAACGATACATGGCAACACCTGTCAACATACACATTCTGCAATTCAAGGTGTTAGTTTTGTTAGCTTTGGATAGCTGTTCATCCATTTGCTATTATTTAGCAAGTAATTGTTTTGCTAACTAATTGGTTAGATTAGAAACAAATATTTGTTAATTAATTGACCACTTTTGGAAACAACTAGAAACCAACTTGGTTAGGGTTGTTAAGTTGTTTTAATCTCAACCGTTGATTGTAAATCAATCTCAGTTGTTGGTTTACCAATAGGAGTAGTATAAAAGAAGGTCAGGGGGGCATTTGGATAACATGAAGTTTGGATAAACATTTGTAGTGCTAGAAAATGAGTTTGTAAGTTTGTAGTGTTAGCAAACAATCTTGCAGTGTTAGCAAGGGCGCAGTGTTAGCATGGGAATAGCAGTGGGGAATATCAGCGGGATAAATTAGGAGGTTGTCGGAATTCTACGAGTAAGAGGAAAGGAATTTTGTATCTCTTGATTTGCTAAAGTTTAATATAATTTCTCATCTGTAGAACTATTTTTCCCTTATGGGTTTTTCCAAGGACAATTTGTCCAAAAATATTGTGTTCATTGTCTTGCCCATTTCTTTTTGTATCTTATAAGTGAAGTTGCAGTTGTGTTAGTTTTTTATATTAGCTGGGAATTTATTTTCAGCAGTTTAATAATTGTTTATGATAGGAGATCAATAATCAGTGATTGTAATAGTTAAACTTTTCACATGGTATCAGAGCATAGTTAAATTTTGATCTCTTTAGATTTATTATTTCTTTAAACCCTTGAGATGGCTTCAGTTGGTTTGAGAGATCAGGATAGATTGGATGGTGCCCCAAATTTTGGTATCTGGAAGGTGAGAATTTTTTTATTGTTGGAAGAGAATGATATCAAGGATTATGCTAATAGTGTTGTACCTATACCAATGAATGCAACACATCTTGTAGCATATAGGAAGGATGATGCCAAAGCGAGGAGGATTATCTTTGATGGTGTTAAGGATCATATTGTTCCACATATTGCAGAGCTAGATATGGCGAAGAAGATATGGGATGCCATTCTGAATCTATACCAGAATGCTACCACCAATAGGAAGTTGATTCTCAGAGAGAAGCTAAAGAATACCTAAATGAATTAGGGAGAAGATGTCACAAGTTACCTCACCAGGCTTAGACTTGTCAAGGACGAGCTAGCAGTTGTTGGAGATAGCCCTAGTGATGACGAGCTAGTGAGAATAGCCCTAAATGGGTTTACTAAACAATGGAGTGTCTTTGTTCAAGTTTTCAGTGGACAAGATACTTTACCAAGTTGGGATCAACTATGGACTAATTTCACTCAGGAGGAGTTTACACTAAGTCTTGTCAATGGGGCCAACAAGAGTCAGAAAAATGAGGTGGAACAAGAGAACATTGCCCTAGCGGGTAAAGGGAAAGCAAAGAAGGGATCTAGCAAAGGATTGAATTCACAAAAAAAAAAAAAAAAGGACCTTTCTAAGGTCAAGTGCTTTGGATGTCACTAGTTTGGCCACTATGTCAGTGATTGCCCAGAGAGGAAGAAGGGTCAGAAGAAAGTGGTAGCTTTAGCAAGTGCGGAAGAACTCTCCAGTAGAATGGAAGATGAGTTTGCACTCATAGCTTGTAAGATTAGCTCAACCTCACAGTGTGTTTGGTATATAGATAGTGGGGCATCATTTCATATGACAGGAGTTAGAGAGTACTTCTCCAGTTACAAGGAGGAGGACACCAACATCCAAATTTCTATGTGAAACTTGTCCAAACTCAACCCTATTGGGAAAGGGATTGTTCAGTTTGAGAGGGAGAATGGAAAGATCATTCCACTTCATGATGTGTTATATGTGCTAGGCTTAGGTATGAATTTGATTTTTGTATCTGTTCTTCAGGATAGGGGGTATAATTTACTCTTTAGAGGGACAAATGTGTTGATTAAGCACAAGGATTGGAAATCACCCATAACTATTGGAGTTAGGAGTGGTCGCCTTTATAGATTGCAATTTGATATGCCTAAGGCACTCATGACCAACAATAATCCTAGAGATCTTGGAGAGTTATGGCATAGGAGGATGGGCCATATTCATCATGAAGCACTTAGATTGCTTCATGAGATGGTGATAGGTGTTCTAGAGGTGAGCATAGAGCATGACGATGTATGTAAGGGATGTGTGTTGGGGAAGTTTGCGAAAGCATCTTTTCCAAGCAGTGACACTAGATCTAAGGGTGTTCTTGATCTAGTACATTCAGATGTTTGTAGACTGATGTCGATGAAATCTCTCAAAGGATATGAGTACTATGTTACTTTTATTGATGATTTCTCTAGAAAGACTTGGATATACTTCTTGAAGAGTAAGGATGAGGTTTTCAGTCAATTCCAAGAGTTTGAGGCTCTTGTGGAGAATTTGACAAGAAAGAAGATAAAGGTTCTTCAGCCAAACAATGGAGGCAAGTACAAAGGAAATGTCTTCCAAGAGTTATGTACCAGAGAAGGAATCAAGAGAGAATGGACTATTTCTTACAATCTACAACAGAATGGAGTTGCTGATAGGAAGAACTATTCTATATTGGAGGCAGCAAGAGCTATGCTACATGACCAGGACATGCCTTGTTACTTATGGGCAGAGGCATGTAATATAATAGTCTACATCTAGAATAGAGTTCCACACAAGGTGCTAGGGAAGATGACACTAGAGGAGGCTTTCACAGGGAAGAAGTCAGTTGTTAGTCACTTAAGGATATTCAGGAGTTTGGCATATTGTCATATTTTTTGAAATACACGTAAAAAGTTAGATTAGACTACAGAGAGGGGGTACTTTGTTGGGTACAATGAGACCTCAAAGGAATATAGGATTTTGATTCCAGGGACTAAAAGAATAATTGTCAAACATGATGTCAAGTTCATGGAGGACAAGGCATTTAGGAGATCAAGAGATTTTCCAGTAGATGATTAGAGTGAGCAGCCAATAGAAGATCCAAGACCAAGTCAAGGGCAACAAAGCTCAAGTACAATTATCAGCATGAGTGTAGACTCAGTTAGTGAAGATTCACAGAGTATGGAGCAATAGGTACAACAAAAAATGCATTTAGAAGACTTAGAGGTTGACATTGCATCATCTACGGTTGGCAGCGGGAACCATGAGGTTCCAAGTACACAAAGGGATACTCAAGAGTTTGTGGGAGCTACTAGGAAGAGTATTAGACAACGAAGACAACCAACCAAGTTCAATGACTATGTGACATTAGTTAGTCAGTTGGTAGATAGTGAGCCTTCTAGCTATCAAAAAGCTGCATAACATCAGGTATGGTGAGATACTATGGTTGAAGAATATTCTTCAATAATGCAAAATGATGTGTGGGAGGTAGTACCTAGACAAACAGATAGGTCTATAGTTGGATCATGCTAGATCTATAAGATAAAGCATAGTGTAGACGGTAGCATCAAGAAATACAAGGCAAGGTTCATGGCAAAGGGTTTCTCTCAGAATGAGGGAATAGACTATGAGGAGACATTTGCTCCAATTGCTAGGTATACTTCTATACAAGCTGTAATCTCATTTGCAACATAGATGGGATGGAAAATCCATCAAATGGATGTCAAGACAGCATTCCTTAATGGTGAGTTGAAGGAGGAGGTATACATAGAACAACTAGAAGGCTTTGTAGAACACAACAAACAGACCCACATGTGTAGATTGAAGAAAGCATTGTATGGACTCAAGCAGGCTCCTAGAGTGTGGTTCACTAGGGCTCATAGTGGATTGCAAGAGGAACCTTGCAGAAGAGTTCGAGATGAAGGATTTAGGAATTGTGCACTACTTTCTAGGCATGGAAGTGTGGCAAATAGATGGGGAGATTTTCCTTGATCAAGGGAAATATTGCATTGAAATCTTGAAAAAATTCGGGATGGAGGATTGCAAAGCCATGTCTACACCCATGATTACGAATTGGAGGAAGGTAGATACATATAAGGAGAAGGATGTAGATCCGACTTTATATAGACAGTTGATTGGTTCGCTTATGTATTTGGTCAAAACTAGGCCAGATATAGCATTTACAGTTAACTCTCTTAGTCAATTCATGGTTGAACCAAAGAGAATGCATTGGATAGTGGCTAAGCATGTGCTACGTTACTTACATGGTACAGTTGAGTATGGGATCAGATATGTTTGAGGTGAAGGTATCAGGTTGATAGGCTATACTAATGCAGATTGGGCAAGAAGTACAACAGACAAAAGGAGCACTTCAGGGTGTTGTTTCAGCTTGGGATTAGGAGTTGTTTCTTGGTTCAGTAGGAAGAAAAAGCTTGTAGCTCTGAGTTCAACAGAAGCATAATACATAGTAGCTAGCATGACGACATGCGGAGCTATATGGCTTTGGAAGTTGTTAGTAGCTTTGTTTGGTCAGAAGGTTGAGACTACTGTGATACATTGTGATAATCAGAGTTGCATCAAGTTGTCTAAGAATCCAATGTTTCATGATAGGTCTAAACATATAGCTATCAGATATCACTTCATCAAAGATTGTATACAAAGGGGATTTGTTCAGCTACAATACATACCTACAGAGGAGCAGGTAACAGACATTCTGACTAAGGCATTGGAGAAGGTAAAATTTATCTTCTTTAGAGATAAGTTAGGTGTCCTGTAGAACAACTTCCTTGCTAAGAGGGAGTGTTAGTTTTGTTAGCTTTGGACAACTGTTCATCCATTTGCTATTATTTAGCAAGTAATTATTTTGCTAACTAACTGGTTAGATTAGAAACAAATATTTGTTAATTAATTGACCACTTTTGGAAACAACTAGAAACCGACTTGGTTAGGGTTGTTAATTTGTTTTAATCTCAACTGTTGATTGTAAATCAAGCTCGGCCGTTAGTTTACCAACAAGAGTAGTATAAAAGGATGTCAGGGGGGCATTTGGAGAACAGAAAGTTTGGAGAAACATTTGCAGTGCTAGCAAATGAGTTTGTAAGTTTGCAATGTTAGCAAATAGTCTTGCAGTGTTAGCAAGGGCATAGTGTTAGCGTGGGAATAGCAGTGGAGAATATCAGCGGGATAAATTAGAAGGTTCTCGAAATTCTGTCAGTAAGAGGCAAGGAATTTTGTATCTCTTGATTTGCTGAAGTTTAATATAATTTCTCATCTGTAGAACTGGTTTTCCCTTAGGGGTTTTTCCAGAGACAATTTGTCCAAAAATATTGTGTTCATTGTGTTGCGCATTTCTTTCCTTATTTTATAAGTGAAGTTGCAGTTGTGTTATTTTTCGATATTAGCAGGGAATTTATTTTCAACAGTTTAATAATTGTTTATGATAAAAGATTAATAATCAATGATTGCAATAGTTAATTTTTTCACACAACGTGCCTCTGTTTTACTTTGAATGTCATCCTTGTTTAGCCAATTTCAATCGTGACCAATTCAAACACAATATACTTTTTCTATAAATACAATTTACTTTCATTCTTCACAGCCATTTCTCATCTTTGCTCTGAATCACGCAACTATATATTCTCTCATTTACCCTTTCTTCACATTTCTCTATTCTGCTTTAACATTCATTTGATAATTACAGTGGCGAGATCAACAATACTTGTCAAAATTATGACAGTGCTACTCCTACGCCTCGATGCATCTGCTCGTCCAATATTCATAAAGGAAAAAGTGAATACGATTACAGACATCACCGGCAATAAAATGGTTGATAATTAAATAGAAGAAATTGTGGAGATATTATCATCAGTTTTAATTGCGGGGGACACATAAAAGACCTCAAATGCCACAAAACATAAAGCGGGGATTTATACATCGTTTTGGTATTGTTTCTGGGCTCCGCGGTGACTTGGAGAAATAAATTCCAATTTATCCCACGCAAATCACTGTGTAATTTGCAATTAGTCTTGCTGTAATCTAGACTGTGCGTATTCAAGCTAATCTGATAATCTTATATCTCAAGTCTGATTGTGATCTAATAGTTAATCATTTTCCACATTAGAATTGGTGTATTCTTAATTTTATTTTTTTTGAGTTTTACATCTACTTCATTATAATTATTTCTTTTATGAGCATTCTTAAATATTATATATTAATAAAAAATTAGGCTTAAAAATATATTGGAAAGATATGTGAATTTTAACTATTTCACATTTTCAGAGTAGGAATCAAGACTTGGTGTATGGTATTTTGTCCCCTTTTCATTCTCAAATTATCAACCTTAAGATAAATCAAGTTTCCCCATTCAGCATTGGATATTCTAATATTGCAAATTTTACATAAGTTTAACTAGTTGTTATGTTTAGAAAGTCCATTAGGGTTATCCTTGCCTGAATTCAATGAACACACATATTTGAATATGAATATGAGCTCCAATTTGAAATTTTAAAACTGTCTCATAAAATTTATTTTAAATGTAAAATATTTAGAACTTAGTGTTATTTCATGATGGAGTGTATGGAACTTGATGTGATGTGATGATGGATTGCTTTCTCCATTATATGATAGGGAATCAGAAATTTATAACTTAATTGTCACATTCTATTGATTTTAAGATATTACTTTTTTAAGATATATCACTCTTCTCATTCTTTTTTATTATAATTCTAAATAATATTTATGATCAATTATTCAAATTACATATGATAAGAGTCATTTAAAGAATAAAATAAATAAGGTACTTGGGATCTGTAATATGGCTTGCGCAATTGATACATGATGGTAACCTCTCCACAACTTCAAACAGATTAAAGCTTTCTTAAGGCTATATCGAGCACCAACATTTACATTTACATATGATTAAAGCTTTGTAGTTGTCATTTGCACCAGCATTAACTTTTACATTTATCTTAAGGCTATATCGAGTAGAAACTTGCAGGGCAAATAAAAGAATTATAACAAGAAGTACTATCATAATTCTCATAATCTTTGAGTATGCCATTTTCACTGCTAGAGAGTGTCCTTAGAAGATGATGTTTTTTGTTGAATAACTGGGCAAGAAGAAATGCTCGGTGGAATGCATAATACAATATATTTATAGTGTGAAGCACGGATTAACAATGACCAGAATAGTTGAACATTGTAATTCACAGGTTGACCAATTCAAAATTTTGAATAGGCAGAATTGCATCTATTATATCTTGTTGAAACGCTTGTGTCTCATTCTGAAACATGATTTAAGTCAAAAGAATTATGCTGTTATACCGTTAGGGTGTCTTATTAGTTAGTTCGAATGTCAAACAGTTTAGAATAATTGTATATTTTATTAAAATAAAAAATGTTAAATATTTGTATTATATAATATTTGTATCATTGGTAAGATCAAAGATATATGTATGTATGTATGTATGTATGTATGTATGTATGTACATATGTATATATAGATATGTATATGTATATATATGTATATGTATGTACATACATACATACATATATACATATATACACATATATTTATGTATGTATCTATATGTATATATACATATGTATAAATGTATATGTACATATATACATGCATATATATGAATGTATATATACTTATATGTATATATACATATGTATGTATCTATGTATCTATGTGTATGCATGCATATGTATATGTACATATATACATGTGTGTGTGTGTATATATATATAGAACTAATTAGTCTCTTATGTATCATAAGGTAGGAGACTAAAGTTTTCAATTGCTTACAAAGTATTAGTTGATTGATTGGAAACTGTGTCTTTTCAAATAATAACATCTAACACTATAGTTTGTGAGATATAAAAAAAAATTATTTGACATCATATATGTAACCTAGTATTTTCCTATTAGATGTTGTTATTTTTCTAGGTAGTCTTTTCCTTTTTATTGTACAAATATTATCTCAAATATTAGAGCATGGCAACTATCATGGTTTTAGGAGGGCTACACGTCCTTTTTTTACAATTATCAAAACACACGTAATAGCAGAGTAACAAAACTTGTTCAATATGCATTCTTTGCATGCAATGAGTTGTAGGTTATTTGAAGAGTTTGGTACATAGATCACAGTGACAACAAAAAGTTTGGATGTATGGACATTATAAGATTAGAAAATGCAATAAAGCATTGTTTTACTGCGCTTTCTGTCATGAAGTGTGCATAGTGTGTTTTTTTAGATTCGAACAATTTCATTTATTTATTTTTGAAGAACAATTTTATGTTGTCTAGATCCCAAAGTTCATGCATAGAAATAATTTTTCAATTATTATAAGTTTAAAAGACATTTTAATTTTTGTTCCAGGTCAACACGATATTTAAGAGAGGTAGTTTTTTTGTGGATTAATGGCTTGCGCATCATGATAGGTACTGACTTTATTGTTGGAGATTTTTTCCAATGCAATGGTTTAGTGATGAGGCTTTGTTTTTTTAGTCATATTCACTCCATGAAAACAAATGGACAATTTTAGGGTCTTCCTAAATTTTCTAATTTAAATTTTTATGTGATGCTCCTCCAATGAGTGAGCTTTTTTCTTCAATGGAAAAGGGTCTAAATTTGATAGGATTTGTGAGATTCTAGTGAGATTTTTCCATTTTCACAATACAAGTACCTTTGATTTTTTACAACGTTATAGCAAACTGCTCCTGTGTTCATCTTTTTGCTTGGTAATATCTTTGATCTGGTGGTCTAGATAATAAATGTAATTAACTGCAACTAGCACTTGTTCGACAATGCCTGCTTTGCCTAAAAAAAATATAATCCAAAATCAAAGCAAAAGAAAACCCTCCATAGCCCCTCTTCTATTCATGACATAAATGGTATGAAGATAATCACAGCTTGTTACTTTCTTCGGAGGTAAAGTTATCAGTTTTGAACACAAAGAATTCATGTATTTTTGACGTTGTGTTTTAGTAATTTTATGAGCTATTTTCTTTGTTGGATGCTCCGCTGGTTATTTTCCTTTGTATTGAATTTATAGGCCCAAGATTAGCAAATTTCTAAGGTTAACATTAGGCTTACTTGAAGTTGATATATTTTGATATTGAGGTTTACGATTAACCACAAGTAATGCCCTTCACTTGAGTGTGTATGATTCATGTCTAATACGAGAGGCATTCTGTCTCCAGTGCTCTCTTTTTATCATTGAAGACCTTTTTTTTTTTTCTTATTTACAATTGAGACTCACATTATTTAAATTATTTCTCCCAACTCAGGGTTTCTATCCTCAATTTAGAATAGTTGTATTAGTTGCAAATAAATCATAACAAAACAATATGCTCTGATTGAGGTATGTAATATCCTGGATGGAATTATTTGACATCATTTAATTTATACATAATGATCAATGCAAAATTAAAATCACTATTATACAACTTTGTTAAGATTGAATGTATGTCAAGTTGGGTAGCTATATTCTAAAATAAATCTTTCACAATGCCACTGAAAATCTCTTTGACACTTTTAAATATCACGAGACAATTGTTAGGTCCACCATTAAACCTTTGACTTATTTAAACCCTCAAACATTTAGTGAATCACAGACTTGAATACATATTTCTCTTGATTTTTTTTGATATTTTATGTTTTTTTTGAAATATATCCAACTTGACGTTGTATATCATGCTAGATATTTGCATTGTTGTTTCTTCACGCTATATCTACATTTTTTTGTATTTCTAGATTTGGCCAATAATTGCTACAGTAATAATGACATCGGCAGCGAAGATGACATTACTACAAATTTGGTTTTATTTCTCAACACACGATGATAAAGAATCTTGAGCGAGTTGTCACCATGGTTTTGAAATATTTTCAAACAAATATCCCCATGTGTGATGGGCAGATATCAATGCTATTGTTCACCTCTGAAAAGATCTTTTTTCAAATTTGTAATGGGAATATCGTTAGTGGGTTATGCCTCCACTAGATAGAGAACAAGATAACTTTTAGAACCCTAGAGTGTAGGTCAAATCAAGCAATAATTAGATTAATTGATGCATATCTATATATCAAAGCATAATAAAGCAATATGATACTAATGGTGCCCTAAATAGATAATTACTACCTAAAGTTGGCTTGTCTATATTTGACTAAAACTATGAAGCATCATTGTCTTGGTATATTCATAATACTGTAGAAATAATTGAATTTTGGCATATATATATATGAGATTGATCATATTGTCCCTTATCAATTGATGTATAAATTTATTTCTATAAATTCACTCGAAGCTTGTAGTAGCCATGGAAATAATGTGGGATTTGGCATGAAGTAATAAAACATATTATAAATGCTCATTTCTTATTTTTTTCTATAAATTGGTAGAAAATAGTTGTTAATGAAGTTTTGTAGATTTGAGAGACATCAATCTAAGGTTATGTTCTAATCTTGACTATATTGTGGCATGTGACATCCGTGCATTAGTTTTTACTTTCAAGTCATTGAGAAAAAATATTTCTAATGGAAGATATAATTATAGTAATTCATATCCAGTAATTGATGTGACATCAAAAATTAATTCAATAGAGGAGACATTACCATAAACCAATTGACTATCTTTATATGATATGCTAGTATGTTTTTCTTTGTTATTGATATTTCCATTTATTTAATTATAATCCTTTTGTTGGACAGGTTATCTCTCCAGGTTATGTTTGGTGCAACATAGGATTTATGAGATCAACTGTGAGAATGAACTTTTTTTTTGGATGGAGACAATCAAATTTAAAATATTGTAAAATGATATTGAAATAGACAGTTTTCCTTGGGAATTAATTTTTTGCCTCGTAAAACACTAGATTTTCTAAATCATAGTTTGTTAATTTCTTCTAAAATGCTACATAAGAATTTAGAATGTTGATTATTATGATAAAAAAATTATGTCATAAATTTGAACCTTAGAGTGTTTTATCATTTATGAGAAGACATTAAAAATTATTCTAATTTGTTTTATGTTCATAAGATATGTTGTTTTTTTCCAACTGTATCAACAACCAATCGTTTAAGATTTTCCATTATCATTAGCTTTCCAATTATTTTTAGTGCTTAATTTAACTGAACATTGCACCTCCCTATTCATAAAGAGTAAAAACCCTAGAATTATTTCTACTTCTATTTTCCAAATTCAAGAGCCAACTCAAGAAAGGCCTATGGATTTTTATTGAACTAGAACAAGTGACAACTAGAACAATGGAAGATGTTAATGGAACTGAAAGGCAAGGAGAGAAAGTGTAAATAGATTCTACCAATTTGAATCTGACCATTTTAAAATGTATCTAATGTTCATTGAAGTCTATTAGGTTTAGTTTGAACATGTTATAAATGTTACCCTCAGTCTTTTATCCTCATTCTATCTTTCCTAAGAGGTGGATTGAAGGATTTTTCCACACATGCAAAATTATTAGTTAGAGCTTAAATAGTTTGTGAAATAACCATTGGTTGGTTTTTTAGGCATTCTTCCACATTTTATTTCAACGAATGGCTGGCTAGATATTTTATCATGTTGCCTTATTCTTGACTAAGTTTCCTAAAACATGTGAGAATTGTTTCAAGACATGTTAGTGTAAGCCTTTGCTATAGAAATTCAAACTAAACATTTAATTCTTCAAATTTTTTGCATTTATATTTCAATTCATTTATTGAACTATTTTTAATCACCCATATACTGAAAGACTGGATGCTTATAGCAAGATGACAACTTCATATGTGAACAATCAAGAGTTTGAATCTTAGGCTAGGTTGAAGTCTCAATTTGTGTTGCTACAAATTATGGAAATCAAAAATATTTTTGATCCAAAAATAATTATCAATTTAAAAAAAGTACACTTTTTTCTATTGTATTATCTTAGGTAGGGACTCGAGCTGCACACAGCCCTTGTTTCTTAATGGAATCAAAACTAATGTTGTTATCAATTATCTATCTTTTACGTGATATTAAAACTTGTAAAAATATGGTGTGATCTCATCATTCATTTGATTTTTTATTTTTAGAAATAACAAAAAAACATTTTTTTGTTATTATTTAATCATTTTAATCATATTACTTATTAATCGACATCTCATGAATGTGAACATTGATGCTAAGCTATCTTATTAAAAAACTAGAATACTTATTGAAATATGACCATCAGTATACATTTTTCTTCCTTCATATCATGATTCAATTGTAGCTATTGAAATTTCAAAATGCAAACATGATGATCAACTCATAGATCTTCACCTAGAAACTGTAACATTTTAATCTAACTCCTCTAGTCTAGTCTCATTGTAACAAATTATTAGGCTTGCATAAAAATAAACAACTAGTTGCTATGTAGCTATAGCTATCAAGTTCAAATCTTATCTACTTTGGTTGAAGGTGGGAGTCTAGAATTCTAAATACTTCTTTTAATGCTTTAATATTCTTTTCCCAACTTCCAAAGAAAATATTTTTTTATCATGACTAATGAGACGGTCCCTAATTTTGATAGTTTCCTCTTAGAATATTATGAGGGCTCTTTTGAAGTATATTAATGATAATATTCCTTAGAAAAAAGGTAATTTTTAAATTAAACTTTTTATATTTTTTAATATAAATATTTTGGATCATATTCTATAATTCATCATCATGATTCAACAAGAAATATAAAGAAGAAAAATGATAGATTATGGACTGCGATCCAAACCATTAATAGAATTTCATTCTCCATAATTAAATATAGAAACATAAATTATTCAATAGATGTTTCTTGATAATTCTATCTTAAATTATTTTATTACAATTTCTTAAGATAATTTTCTTACAAATGGATAAATTTTTACTAACCAAATATAGTAATACTGAACAAACCTACCATTGCATGCCAACCACATATCTTAGTTTATTAAATAAGATTATAGGGAAAAATATCTTATATTAAAGCTATAAAATCAATGACCAGAGATGGCACTGCGCGAGAGTTGGCTGTAGATGAAGGCTGTTGCATGCTAGGGCCTACGTGCCCTAGCGCCTGTTCTTGATCCTCCTCGCGGCTAAGGGCTGTGTGTTCTGCTTTCTCGGGGGGTATTTTTTGGTATTCAAAGGTGTGTGGTCAGGCTTGAGGCCCCATACACTTTTTTTATGGTAGGTGGACATATTATAATGCATTTTGCGGTGACTGTAAGACTCTTGGTCTGGGGTTTTGTTCTTGGTTTCCTATCCCATCTTTCTTTACTGGTGGGATTGTTGAGCTTACCTTATGGTGAATCAAGGTCTAGTTTTATCTTGGATTGCCTCTAAGGATATGGTGTTGGCTGATCCGTCATCTTCAGCACATGCCAATGGTGAAGATTAGATGAGTAAACCTACAATGGGAGATGGGGTCTCCTCCTCAAAAGGGGTGCTTCGAATTAAAAAACTAAATGGATGTTTCAAAAGATTTCAGGACTGACTTGCTCTATTTATTCAACCTGAGTAGATTTCAGAGGATGTTGAATATTGGCATAATCATGCCCTTATCTGCAAATTTTTGGGCCTTCATCTCTCCTTACTTATGCTGGATTCCTAAGCTCATTGGATTTGGAATCCTGAAGGCAATATGGAGATTATTTTGGTAGCGAATAATTATTTTTTTGTTATCTTCTCATGCATGTCAGATAGGAATAGGGCATTTGAAGGAGGCCCTTACTTCTTTAACCAAGTGGTGCTTTTCATCAATCCTTGGCACATGGGCTTTAGTTTAGCCGAGAGATCCCCTCGTGGGTACCTATGTGGGTTCATTTTCCGAGACTTCCTTTGGAGTTCTGAAGGGAAGATATTCTTCACTCAATCTCATTACTTCTTGGAAAGCCTGTGGGAGCAGCTACACAAACTCAAGATCGTAAGGTAATTTATTTTTCTTGTATTTGTGTAGAAGTTAATTTAACTAATATATTACTAGATTTTATGGAAATACAGTTGGCATCCTCTTCTTGGATCCAGCTGCTGAATTACAAGATTCTCCCTTTTAGATGTCGAATCTATCATGAATATGGTCATTTACTCCACAAATACCCTAGATTTAAGCCTACTTTGTTGGATGTCCTTGGACCTCTTAAGGGGGACAAGGGGAAGGCTCCTACATCTACCAAACCTATAGATGATGAGGTCTTTACTTAGGTTAAATCTAGTAACAAAGGAAAGAGTAAGAAGAGAACTTGGTTGGATAGACACAATGATGGTACTTTCAATAAATTTGATGTTTTTGAATACTTGGTTGAGGAGGAAGGTATTATGGTTGAGGTTTCTTCTAGGGATAAGGGTCTGCATGAAGTTCAAGGAGAAGAGGCAAAGAAGGAGGATCAGTTACTATCATCAGAGGATCCACAGAGTTTATAGATTGATATGGATCTACCTTCTCAGGTTTAGGATACTAGGGATCCCCAGGGATCATAGGGTTTGATGAGTTCAATTGTGGTGGTTCCAGATCCCCCTACTCTTAAGGGATCCTCATATTTGGCCAAGGATAGCAAAGCCCATCCTACTTTAGGCTTATAGCAGAAATCCTTTAAAAAGAGGCCTCTTGAGAAACTGTCAAGGAGTGGTAGAAAGATTGATCAAGAGAAGATCAAGATTATGGGGGATAATTTGGTTGAGTCTAGGTCTATGAAACCCATTGATTCCCATTTCTCTCACTCCCATAAATGATTGTGTTATCATGGAATATTCAAGAGTTGAACAACGTCCCTAGAAAAAAGGTTGTTTGTAGATTAATTGATTCTCAGTTACTAGATATTATTTTTATTCAAGAAACTAAGCTTACACTAGATGGTTTGGCTAGTTGTGCTGCTTGCATCTGGCCCCAGGGAAATTGGCAAGGGGTGGGAGCTTGGAATAGTTTAGGGGGGTTTCTTGCTTCTAGAACCCTAGAAAAGTTCTCCCCTTATGGTGGATTTCTAGTCGATCCTTTATCTCTTTGGTTGCGTCTTGTTTGGCAATTGGAGAAAGGTATCTTCTATCTAATATTTATGCTCCTACTAATTTTTCATGCAAGTCAAATCTTTGGGCTCACATTAGTTGCATCCGGGCCTTAGACCCATTTCTTCCATGGATTTTGGTAGTTGATTTTAACTCTATTACTAGTTTAGATGAAAAACATGATGGACCTACTAGGCTAGACCCCTCTGCTAATCTTTTTAGGGATATGATAGATTCCTTGAATCTCATTGATGTGAAGCCAACTAATGTTGTCTTCACATGAAATAATATGAGGTGTGGTGTTCAAGCTACCTTAGAAAGGCTTGATAGATTTTTGGTTTCCTATTACTAGATGAACAATAGGTTGATCACCAGTTCAAAAATTCTAGATTGGAGATGCTTTGATCATTGGCTATCAACCTCTTAGTTACTGCTTATGGTGTCACCAAAAACCCTTCTTTTAAATTTTAGTTAATGCAGTTAAGAGATCTGTCTTTGCAAGATCTTATGGTGGATTAGTGGTATGAGGGAATGCATGCTCATGGGATGGAAATGTTTACATTTTGTAAAAGGCTTCAACATGTTAAGTACATGCTTAAGAAGTGGAATAAACAATGTTTTGGGTACCTACAGGCTCAGAGGATAGCTACTCAGGATAAGTTGGACAACATCACTCAGCTGATTTGAGATCAAGGGAGGACCCTTTATCTAAGTGAAGTAGATTCCTTGGCTCTTAAAGGATTATAAGAGTGGGAGCCTCGGGAGGTGATCTTTTGGAAGCAAAAATCTCATGTTGACTAGCTCGAGGAGGGGGACAGGAACACTGCATTCTTTCATAATTTGGTCAAGGCTCAGAGACATGGAAATTCTTTCTCCTCTTTGATCTTTCTTGAAGGAGTTAATCTCTCTTCCAATGTTGATATTTCCAAGGCCTCTTACAGCCTATTTTGCTATCTGAATTGGAGAAAGTGGTGTTTAACATGAAAAAGGGTAAGGCTCCTAGTCCCAATGGATTTTTGATTGAGTTCTTTTAGGAATTTTGGGAAATAATAAAGTTTGATTTCCTTAAGGTGGTATAAGAATCTCATAGGAATAAGTAGATGCTCAAGTCCATGAATTCTACATTTTTGGCTCTCATACCTAAGCAAGAGGGGGCTAATTAGTTGTCTCAATTTAGACCTATTGCACTATGTAATTTTTTTAATAAGATCATCACCAAGCTTATTTCTGAGAGATTTAAGACTATCCTTAGTACTCTAATCTCTCCGGAGTAGGGGGTTTTGATGAAGGAAGACAAATTTTGGATGCTGTTGTGGTTGCAATGGAAGCTATTCATTCTATGGCTAATTCTAAGGAGAGGGCTATGTTTATGAAGCTAGACATGGCTAAAGCTTATGATCGAGTGAGCTTGGAATTCTTACAAAAAATTCTCTTGGCATTTGGCTTTGCTGAGGAGTGGGTGAATTAGATTCTTAGTTTTGTGACCTCTTCTTCCTTTTCTATTCTTATAAATGGGGAACCATCAAATTTGTTTAGTGCTTCTCCAGGACTTTGGCAAGGGGATCCTCTATCTCCTTATTTTTTCATTATTATGGTGGAGGGTCTTGGAAGATTTATTAAATCTCAAGTGGGACAAGGTCATATTCATGGTTGGAGTTGGAGTGACTCTCTTCCTTCCTATTTGCACCTTCAGTTTCTGGATGATATTGTGTTGATGGGTATGGCTAGAAATAGTGAAGCTATGAACTTCTGGAGAGCCTTAGAAATCTATTTGAAAGGTTTAGGTCAATGTATTAATGATGAAAAATCTTACATTTTCTTCTTCAATATCCCTTAGCCTATTCAAAAAAGGATTGCTAGGATCCTTAGATTTCAGATTAGCTCTCTCCCCTGGTATACCTTGGAGTCCCCTTGGCTTTGGGATCTCAGCATAGAGTGTATTGGTTGGGGATCTTGGATAAGTTTCAGAGTAAAGTTAGTCATTGGACTTACAAGTGGCTTTCTTCTATTGGGAGAATGGTTCTTCTTAAGACTATTGTGTAGTCTCTCCCTATTTACAGGTGTTGTGTGCAAGTTCCCCCTTCCACCTTTGTGAGGGATTTTTATGCTCTTTCTCAACAGTTTCATTGGTCTAGCACCCTCCTCTCATCAAAATGGATTTTACTTAAGTGGGAGTGTGTCTATAGGCCAAAGCATGCTGGGGCCTTGGTCTTCAATCTATGGCGCTTGTTGTCGCGGCCTTGGCTACTAAGCTGTATTGGAGATGGTGCAACAATCAACAATTTGATTGGGCCAGGACTCTTACTCACAAGTATTTTCTTTGTGTTGATAGTTCAGATGTGCCATGGCTTGCCTTGTTGGGTAAAGGTTCTCATGTTTGGAATACCCTTAAGAAGGGTGCTCAGCGCATTAAGGAGGGCCTCTTTTGGATTTGTAACAAAGGTTTGTATGCTCTATTTTGGTAGGATCCTTGGGATGGCTACCCACTCATGAATTCTAGCTTTCCCTAGCTTCAGCCTCTTTGCCACACTTTTACTAATGCTAGCTAATTTAAGGTGAAGCATTTTATGACTGTTAAACATTTGGGTCAAGTGGAGGTGACTTGCTGAAGGATTCTGAGGAGTCACCTATTGGTTGCTCTGATGAGGATCATGCTCTTCTATCTCATGTATATGAGAACAAGTTTTGTAGCTCCCTTAATGGGAGGGATGTTTTGGCTTGGAGTCCTAACCCAAAAGAAAAATTCTCCGTGGCTCAAGGCTATGCTATACTTGATAGGAACCTACATGGTCTAGCTAAAGTGCACTGGTGGAAGAAGTTTTGGAATAACTTTTCTTGGTCCAAATGTAATTTTTTCTTATGGTTACTAGCTCAGAAGAAATGTCTCACTTGGGAGAATCTTCACAAAAGAGGCTTTTAGGGACCTTCTATTTGTTTCTTTTTCTTGCACAATGAAGAGTGTATCTCTCACTTGTTTTTTCTTTTCCTTTTTTCGAAAGAAATATGGCATAGATGGTGGGAGGCTTGGGGTCATGGTTGTATTCATGTCACTTCTCTTATTGACTTTTGGGATAGCTTGGGCAGACCTCTAGCGAAGAATTCTTTCCTACAAATTGCCTAGATGTTTGGCTGATTTTTATTCTCTGGAACCTTTGGTCGGGAGAGGAACTATAGGATTTTTTTTTATACTAAGTTAGATAGCCTTCAGTTGTGGAGGAAGATTCTTAGTAGGCTTCAAGAGACTATTTTTGTAAAGTGTGATATGTCTGAAAGTATAGATCCTAGGGATCAAACTATTATGAGGAATTTTAACTTGGAAGGTAATAATTAGGGATGCACTCATGGAAAAAGGCCTTTCCATGGAAAGCAACACGTTTGTAGGGTTGGGCGATGGACTCCTCCCCCGGATGGGATCTTGAAGATTAATATAGATGGGTCTTCTCGAGGGAATCCTTGTCATGCTAGTATTGGGGCTATAGGTAGAGGTAATGATGGTGATGTGGTTTTCATGTTCTCTAATTACAAGGGTCAACACTCTAATAACTCGATGGAGGTCCTTGCTATTAGGATTTCTATTGAGAGAGGATGCTCTCTAGGCTGGAAAAAGATCATATGTGAGTCTGACTCTCAGATTGTTGTTGATATGTTGAATAACCAGAGTTTGGAGAACATTAATTAGAGATTAGCCTCTTTGGCCAAACAAATTCTAAGTCTATGTATCTCCTTGGATTCTTTCTCCTTTTGTCATATCCCACACGAATGGAACAAAGTAGTAGATTGCTTGGTGAAGTGGGATTCAGAGAATATGGATAGTTGGGATATTAGTGGAAGGGATGAGTTATCTTCTAAATATTGTGGGATTTTTGATCAGTTGTTATAGGAAGATATGAATATGTAGTGATGATGTGGGCCTTTTTCCTTTCCTCTGTACTTTGGTTTTGATGAATAAATTTTTACCCCTTTTTCAAAAGAACAAAGCCATAAAATATTCCTTTATAAGCATCTATCATTTTGGGGTGGTTCAAAAAGGTGTCTTATCTCCTAGACAATATGTCAATTCTATTATTATTTTTATATTCATCTTATATATTTTAAGATAAATGTTTCTTCATATAATTAAATAGTTTAATTATTTTCAATAATTGTTTCCTCTCTCATATTTGTCAAGATCTCTATTATTTGAATATTTATTATGAAGATTTAGTATGTAATTTATAATTAAAAAAAAGGAGGCACAAGCTATGGAGGAGGATATGTGTTTTCAACACACGGAAGAATGAAGAATGGGAATTTAAAATTTCTTATATTTTTCCTTTTATTAAAAAAAAGATTTGGATCATCTGATATGTTTGTTTTTCTGAATTCTAAAGAGAACAGTAGTACAAGCATGATTTAGAAACCAATTTTGTGAACATTCAAATAGCTCATTCTTCAATGGGAGCTTCATAGTTGTAATTAAAGATAATTGAATAATATTTTGTAAAGTGATTATTAGATCTTGAAATAAACTTTACTATTAATCATATTGATTTTCAATATATGTAATTAATTCAATGTCACTAATAGGCCAATATTGTAGTAAAAATATATTATGTTTTTTTAATTGATGTTATATTAAGAGAGGGATTAGATGTAAGAAATTATGTTTAGATAGATGCTTAATTGAAGATGTCATACAAAGACTTTATGTAATATTGTGTAATTTGAGTAGGGAATGATGGTTTTCTTTGCTACTTATTTCTTTGAGGTAGATCTATTAAAAAATATATTTATTTTTAATCAAAAATATTATTTTGTTATTGCATATTTTATATCATTTGTCAAGGACTCTTGAGCCACAGCTTAGCCATTTTGTGTAACTTATTATTTTCCAAGACCTTCCGATTAGTTCTTGGTGAAAACTTGGAAGGCTTAGAAATATTTAATCTTCATTAAAAAATAATAAAGATTCTCTCAAATATCTTTTTTTTTTTTTTTGTACTTGAGCTCATTCTACTTAGCTATAGCTTCAAGATTTCTTTAAGATTTTTTAGGTTCATCCTTCTTTACAAAATATTGTGTTGCAAATAGATTTACCTAAGATCACTTTTAAAAACAATCATCCTTAATAGTTTTTGATTTAGTCTTATTAATATTTTAAAAGATAAAAATGCATCCAGTTTTTCTTTTCCTTCTAATCACAAATTTTCACTTTCTTCTAAATTTGATGATATGATCTAATGTGTTTGTATAGTGTTCATTTTTAAAATTGCAAACTTTTGACCTCAAGCTTCTCACATCCAAGTTGATTGGGTGATTTAGGAAATATCTCAGTTATTGTGGCCATTGGCCCTCTAATCCCTATCAATATTAAATTAATTTTCCACATTGGAAGTATCATCAATAGTACAATGATTTTATTCATACCCATTATATTGACTATTATGATGCTTCTCAACCTCTTATGAGAACAAGTGTCATATAGTGGCATGTAGTTGTCGTTAAAGTTAACTAAAATGTTATTTTATTAATTATTATTACTTAATTTTTTTTCTGACAACTTAAATTCATTAACAATATAGAAGTAACCTTAAATTATACCTAGTGAATATTTCTAAAAAGTATTCTTCTAATATTGTAAAACAATGTTTTTTCTCATCCATCCTTTTTAACTATTTCATTTTTCCTGTTAGTGAAAATTTATAGAAATAAATCTTATAAATTTCTTAAGTTTAGTGAGAAATTATTGAATTGATTTATTGTAAAATAACTAATATTGAAATTAAGAAACAAAAACTTGGCCCAAAAAAGTGCAATATGGAGAACCTTCTGAGAAAAGACTCCTATAACACAAAAGCAATTCAACCAATGATATATTTTACTTTATATAAAAAATTGAAAAAAAAATAATAAAACATTAGAAAATTTTGAATTGCTCTAAAATAATTACTTGTGATTGGTGGAAATGGTAGAAACTGTTTTTTTTTTCAGCAAAATTGAATGCAATAGTATTTGCTTATGACAAGTACAACAAGTGGGTTAGTACTTGCCTTTAGCTTTCTTATAAATATAGTTTTAATTTAGTAAATTTATTCAACTTTATAAAATATTTTAATTAGTAAAAATATTAGATAATTATAGTTTTCTATAATAATATTAATTATAATTAAATATAAATTTCATTTATAAATATAATTATTAATACATATGTTATATTGTATGTCATTTAATAATATTATATTAGAAATATATGAAAATATGAAAATAATAATATTTCTATAATAATAATATATAATAGTATTTCTTAAACTATTATATAATATATGAAAGATATTTTTTATTATTTTTAATTGAATGACAAATATTATATTATAAAAAAATATAATATTAAAATATAAGAAAATTAAACCAAATCATTTACATTAAAAATATTAAACAATCCACCTAGTTAATATAAGAGCTAAATGAATTCAACCAATCAAATCTTACGAAAATAAATTCTTAAAATTGTAATGTTAACAATCATGCATCTATGTTATGAAACATATTAGTTTGATAAAAACTTTAAAATCAATCAATTTTTTAGGTCATAGAAACAAAAAAAATTAATTGGTAGTTAAAGCATAAAATCTAAAAAGTATCACAATAGTACTTAGACTAGAGGCAAGTACTAATAATAGCTTGTGATGAGGATGATTGCAGCCCACTTATCATTATTATACTATTGCAATTGAAAATAAAAAATCAAATTAATAATAAATATGATCTAATCATAATCCAGAGTCTCTACAAGAATTTTTGGACCCTAATGGTCACATATAGTTAAATATAAATAATTATAATTCATGTTCACCTCTGTCTACTCTTATTCTTGCTACTTAATAACATATTAGAAAATTAATGCATTAATATTAAAGTATATAACAAATATTATAATTTTATTAATGCAACAGCTCCTCGCGATGGTACTAATTATCACATTGAAAAATTAAAGCCTTCATATCTCTAAGCTTTATCTATACATATTATGATGATATCTTGTTACCCTTGCACATGCCTGTTAGCCTAATACTATTCAAATTAAGTATTGTGATGTTCCTTAAGTTGTATTACAATCTTGTTATTTATGTTTATAAATATAGGATGGAGAATTAGGCTTACTATGAATATCTATGATTAGAATGGGGTTCTTGTTGTACCAAAAGATCGATTTGTCAATTCCTAGTACCACCATGTAACTTATTATACGTAGGAGGTAGTTAATCTCTTGTCACAAATCATGAGGGGAGTGCTAAACAAATTTCCAACAATCTCCCACTCAGTGTTACTTGAGGGTCTGAGGATTCAAACCTATGGAAAAGCTTTGATACCACTTGTTAGAATGGGGTTGTCATTGCACCAAAAGATTGATCTATCAGGACCCAAGACCACCACACAAATTATAGTACATAGGAGGTGGTTAGGCCCTTGTCACAAATCCTAAGAGTAGCATTGAACAAATTTCCAACACCTATAGTATGCAGGGTTACTTGATATTAATGAGTTGATGGTTACACATAACATAAGTATAAAATGAATGTTATTCTTTTCAATAGGTGTATTGTTATAATTAGCACATCAATTTAATGTCCAACATATTAGTGATGTGTGTCATGTAAAGGGTTTGATATTAGAACCACAAAGTAAAAGGTTACCTATTGAAAATGTTTGAAAGTATATTTGAAAGAAACATGAACTTTTTTTTTGAAATTCAATGTTATTATTCTCATACATAGATCAAAGGAGAAGTATATCTCATAGTAAAAATATCTAGCTAAATAAATAGGTGAAAATTGGAAGATATGAATTCACTACATGTAGATCATTTCTCCATAATTATGTAAGTACATCACATATTCTTTAGAGATCAAAATTGTATTGTGACCTTTGTTTGTTAAATGGTCATTGTAAAAAAATTCTATCATGGATGGAAATGCATCTACATTTGTAGATGTGCTACACACAACTCTTGCAACATCCTCCATCTCAATTATCTTTATTTATTGTGCAATATCAATTGCCAAAGTTGCATTGTCAAGAGCTTTGATCATAGTTGTGCAACACTCTTTAACTATCCATTTGTGCTTGCCAAACCCTATCTCAAAAACATGATTTGATCCTAGGAAAGTTGTTAAGCTCATATCAATGATGCTTGACTCTCTATCTCAAGGTGCCACAGCTGAAAAAATTTATGATTATTTTTTTAAAGTTATAAAAAAGAAACAATAATAACAAAAGTATCCTAAATTTGAGGAATATAAATTTCAAATCAATAATTTTTCGCATAATATAACACATGAAGTAACATAATTAATTGTGGAGAATATCAATGAAAAAACTATATTGCATTGAAAATTACAATAAAATTTTGTGTATGGAAATGTGGCACTATTATGATCATTCGTAGAGATTAAAGAATAAGTAAACATAGTTTTCAAACATCTAGTATGAGTGCATTTTTTTAAAGTAATAAAGAAAAAAATTTGACACAAAATAAAAGAATAATTAATGATGCATTTTTATAAAATTAATTCATAATTACATTATTTGTGTACATCATTGATGTTCAAGGATTGTCAATCTCATTTCCTTTGCCCTTCTATTTGAAAGTTTCTTCTCGCATTTTATTTTTGCATAGTAGTCATATGTAAATGGCGGTAATATTCTCAAGCCTTTTATAGAATTTACATGAGAAATAGCCACAAATATTAATCCAACTCTTTCGTTTGGACCAAATGTCATTAGTTTCTTTTGGAATAGTTAGTCCCTATGATTTGTGAATTGTCAATGCCCATGCTAATCTTAATGGCAGTTAGAAGGATCTTCCCCTCTATAATGGTGCTATAGGAATTACTTTTGGATGGTGGTCATCAAATGGTATTCCAGAATAATTATCAAATTCAATAGTGACATAGATTGGTTGTTTAGGAGGACTGGTTCCTAGTTTATACACTATTCTTTGTATATATCCCAAAGCTCCTTTGAGAAGGCCAACTTCTATCTAAAGTTTTTAGTTGACATCACCCTAAAATCTATACTAGTTAATAACTCTAGTTCAAATTCATTACGTGAACCATCTTCAACTATGCTACCATTCCTTGTTTTACTTGCAAGACTGTGTGAAAGAGGATACCTCAAAGAGTACAACATTTTCCTATTATGATTGTGCACATTGTCATTAGTTGAGAATAAATGTACTTCTTTGTCGAAGTCATCATTGGTTGGAGCTTCTATCCATACAAGGATCCTTATCATAAGAAACTATTCCAATCATCTATCTTTGGATTTGCATCTCTCAAATTTTTTACAAGGTCACAAAATATTTGTTGATTGTTGTCTTGACCATCTTGCCTAAATACTTTATCTAATGTAACCCTTATTTTGAATTTTTTCCATAATAATTTTTCTCACCTTTGGCTAGCATATGTTGATTTATCATTAAATGGAGGTAATTGAATAAGATGATGAACCAAAATAATAGATACACCTAAATGAAAGAAGATATAGGTTGAAAAAATATTTAGCAATACTACATATGGGTTGTAATATTAAATATTAGTTGGCATAGAAAATACACTTAACAACAACATAATCTTGCAAAACTTATGTCACCATTTTGTGGGAATGCTTGTCTAAGATAAGAATCTATATTTCCAACAAGTTTTGACCAATGAAACTCATTTCATCAATCAAAATATATTTGATGTGAGCCATTTCTTCTTGAAAAATTGTAAGCCATGTCCCCTCTAGTTGAGTTAAATATTTTATTGGTATTTGTTGTTGTAAATAAGTATTTACTATTTACACTTTACTTAAGTTTACTTAGGTTAATGCATTAGAATATTAGGTATCATGTAGACACCTAGAAGTTTGTATATTCACATGAGTTATCATGTAGACAACACAGTAGTTTTCACTCTAATTGAGCACATGTTGTCTACTACATCTCTTTATGAGATACACCTTTTCATTCTTATTCTCTCATTGTTGCACATACATTTATACACAATGGACGATAATCCACTCTTGGTTGACATGTGCTTACTTGGTATGCTTATCTCTTTGTTGACTCCTAGTCACATTAGTTGCCTTTATATACAAGGCACTTCTATGTTGTATTTATCCAAATATATGATATCCAATTATCTGATATCCAATCATCTGATATCCATTCTCATTTTATCATCATTTGTCTCTCTTGTGTTGTCTACTAAGCTTCTTGATCTTGGTGTTGAATTATTGTCTTAGGAAAATTCTTTCACGGTATCATAGCTTTACCAAATTCTTACATGGTATAAGAGCCATGAGAGTTTCATTGCATAACCATTGGAGAGATTTGGTCAACACTAGAGCTTGCTAGTGCAAATTAGATATAGGTATCACATTTAGAATGTCAAAAAACTCCCAAACCAACTTTTGTTTCATCAAAATTAGAAATCTGAAGTGAAATCTAGAGTCAATTGATTTTTGAAGGTGCGATGGTAGTGATTGAAGAAAAATAACTTTAGAGGTGATTTTCAAACAGTGATATCTTCCTCATACAAACTCCTTTTTTTAAGTAATTTTTTTGTTTTGGGGTAAAATTTTGTGATCTACACATTGGTATAGGTTGTTTGTGATGTTTTTTCCTGATTTTTCTGAAAATTTTCAATCCCAATTTTTACAACTTTAGAGGCTTCGTTCAGGCTCATATGGACACATATTCAAATACTATTTTTTTCAAAGTGCATAATTTTTTGTCTACTTTCTAGATCTACTATTAGTTTGGAATAATTTTGAGTAGACATAATATGTTTAGTATTTGGTCATTCTTTGACCTATTTTGGCACTTGTAATTAATTAGATCCTTGAGAGGTCTTGTATCTAATCTTGTTGAGTCATATATAGCTTCATATTTTCAATTATAAATATCAAAATCAGAAGTCTGCTCTAGTTCATTTTGACAAGTGCTAACTGTACATGCACTTAATATAAAGTGCCAAAAATTTATTTAGGGGGGGGTTTATTAATTAGTACATCATGGATGAGAAATACTTAATTACCTTGAAAACACAAAACTATAAGTGATGGAGTGAATTAGTTCTGACTTATCTAAGTGAGCATAATGCATTGCCATATTTCAAAGGACTTTCACATAATGGTGGCACTATTACAATCATTTGTCGTGCACTCTTTCTACATCTGGATATGGAGGTTATGGATTCACTTGATGACATGAAGTCAACTGATTTTTATAATATTTGGATCTATTTTTGGGAGATGTATGGAGATCCACATGTTCCTCCATTCCTAAAAGATCTTTTGCCTCCAATTGCAGCTACTAATTCTCCTATTGATATTGCATCTATTGTTTCTCTTGATGATGCTTGTATTTACACAGTCATGGATTCACATGATTCATTGTAGCAATATATTCATTGTCTTCCAAACTTAGTTCCTTGGGATGACTTCTTGACAAACATTGTAGGTTTGTTTGTGGAGTCCTACATTGAGGATATGGGAGACATTATTGGTCTAATAATAGAGTGGGGAAAAACTTGACTCAAGTTAATCTTGGTAGGGTCCTCATCTCTTCTGTATGGGACATTATCTAGCACACCTCCTTAAAGGCATATCCAAGGACCATTTCGGATCATTATATGTTGTTTCTATCCTGGATGCAATGTTCAACCAAATGAAGGCCTTTTAGGTATGAGATCGTGTAGCACTCAGCTAATGAGTTCAAAGACTATATTGCATGGTGGTGGAAGGATCCATTGGAAGGAATGAACATGTTCTAAATTTCTAGAAAATGTGACAGAATCTGAAAGGAGGTGAGAGAATGGAGAAAATCCTCATTTGGGAATTTATGCAAAGAAAAGATGGTTGCTGAAAAGAAGCTTTGGAAACTCTACAAAATCAACTTGGGAAAATCAATGCACAAATTGAATAGAAAAAGGAGGAGAGGGAGTGGAGAGGCAAATGGAAAACTATGCTAAATAGGGAGGAATTCTTTTGGAAATAGAGATTTAACATCGAATGGTTAGAGGAGGGGGCAGAAACAAGACATTCTTTCATAGATCGGCCTTGAGAAGAAAATGGGGAAACACTATAAATATGTGGGTGAATGCACAAAGTTGGGTCACAATTTCATAGAAGTCAAATCTACAGAATGAGACCTCTTAGAAATGGGTACTCAATTTTAAAAAATGGGCACTTGTTTTCGGCTTGGGCGCCCAACCTTAAATTTAAAAAATAGGCACCCGTTATTTTTAAAAATTGGGTACCCATTTTTTATTTTCAAAAAATGGGTACTTGTTTCTCAAAAAATTAAAAAATTGAATTTTTAAGACATGAGCACCCCTTTTTTTAAAATTCAATTTTTTAAGTTTTCGGTAGATTTTACATGCCACTTTTAGCTTTTGAAAATAGGTACCCATTTTTTGAAATTCAAATAACGGGTGCTCGTTTCTTACAACATGAGGCCAAATTTTTTTTTCTTGCCTTGGATTTTTGTTTGGGACAGGCTTGGTGAGGCCAAGCCTATGCCTTGGCCTCTGAAGATTTGGCTAAGGCATTGAACTGACAAATTCATGCCTTGCCATAATTTTTAGAGGATCTTCTCGATCAAATTTTTTTATGAAACAAAAATTCATTAGAGCTCTCACTATCTAGATTTCAGAAATATAAATTTTATAGTGCTATGATTTTATTTTCTATTTTGTACTATTTTTTAATCAAAGGTGGTACCTAAATGTAAAATAGCAGTGTTCACTAAAACTTTAATAACTTTTTTATTTTATAATTTTTTAAAAATTAATTTATATGTCATCAATCTGCATTCAATTCTTTTGAAGTTAAAAAAAAAGAAAATTTGAAAAAAGTGAAATTTCGATCAAATTATGGTGTTCGTACACAAGAGGTTTAAAAATTTGCCTTTATAGCCAATTAAAAATTACAAATAAAAAAAAATCATTAAAAAATTCAAAAAAAATATTCTCATCAATCTTTGGTGTGTCGGGTAACTCCATTTAAAAGAATTCACAAAAATTCATTCATTTGTGTCAAATTATGGTGTCTGTACATGAGCATGATATGGTCCTGAAACAGGCATTTTGAAAAAGTGATTTTTGAAGATCCATATCAAAAAAATAATCCATCATATGGGTATACAAATAAATTACATATTCAAAAAAAAGATTCCAGGCACTACAATTTTTATTTTTGAAGTATTTTTATATTTAATCTCTAAATAGCTCAAATTTTGGCATCAATGGACAAAATATTTCAAAAATAGGAAAAACACTTCCACTTTTTGGCCAAAAGTGAGACCCAACTTCCTGCACTGACCCATGTTGTTGGATGATAATGACCATGAGATCATTGAAGTGGAATAGATAGAAGATAAAGTCAATTCCTATTTCCAGGAAATGTACAAACCCCGACTGCCTAGGTTAATTTAGTAACTTACAAATTGATATCCTGAGGTCATTTCAATTGGTGATTAATTACTATATGAATGAGGAAATGATGAGAAAGGTCAAAGAGGAGGAAGTCAAATTGGTTGTTTTTAGTATGAATCTTTATAAAGCCCCTAGTCCAGATGGGTTTCCTCCTATTTTCTTCTAGGAATTCTGGGACATTGTTAAGTATGACATCATCCATGTTGCTCATGAATTTGTTAAAATGGGAAAGCTACTAAAGGAACTCAATCACACCTTTATTGTTCTCATCCCTAAGACTGAGGACCCATGGAGGGTAGAAGACTTCAAACCCATTAGCCTTTGTAACTTTATTTATAAGGTTCTTACTAAGGTCATGGTGAATCACATCAAGTCCCTTCTGGACAAATTCATTGGCCCTTATTAGAATGGCTTTGTGCCTAGGAGGCAGATTCTTGATGTGGTTATCACCACCCATGAGGTAATTCTCTTTATGGAAAGGTCTAAGAACCTAGGTATGTCCCTTAAACTAGATATTTCCAAAGCCTATGACAAGGTTAAGCATGATTTCCTTTTAACTATTCTTGCCAAACTTGAATTTAATGAGAAGGTTAATAAAATTATAAATAAAATATTGTAACCTTTGTTACTTTCTTGGTGCTCACTAATGAAGCCCTTGGCAATTTCTTCTCTTCCTCCCATGGTCTTTGTCAATGTGACCCCCTATCCCAATATCTTTTTATTATTGTGGTGGATATTTTATGTAGAAATTTAGTTTCTTTAAATAACTCTGACAGAATTATGGGCATTAAACCATCTTCCTAGTGCCCCTCACAAATTATATAGCATTTTCTGGATGATACTTTCTTGTTCAACATCTCCTCCATCCATTAAGTTAGAGAATGGAAATACATCCTAAATCAGTATCTCCTTGTCTTTGGTCAATGCATAAATTACTAGAAAAGAAAAGTTTATTTCTTAAACACCATTGTTAGTTTGAGGTAAAAGGTGACAGGCATTCTTTGTTTCTAGGAGGTGTCCCTCCCTAACATTTATCTTGGCTTACCACTTACAATAAAGAAAGCCCCCAATCAATATTAGAATTCCTTGGTTGAACGCTTCCAATGAAAGTTAGCAAGTTGGAAAGGGAAAATCTTGAGTAATGCTAGGAAACTCCATCTTCTCTCCACCTCCCTATAGGGCATCACGGTGTATTTCCTCTCCATATTCAAAATCCCAAGAAGATTTAGAGACATTCTTCAGAAAGTCCAATTTAATTTTCTATGGTTTGACACTCAAGAGAATGCTAGAATGAGTTCAGTTAGCTAGGAGAAAGTCTGTCAATCAAAAGCTCTTGGAGGTTTGAATTTAAGAAGAATAGGACACTTGAGTAAGGCCCCCTTAACCAAAATTGGTGAACTCCTAGGGTAGTTGGTGTATAATTATAATGCCTAAATATCTCAAAGGATTTTCTTCACACCAATTCCCTTGGGCACATGCTCTTCCCTGCAACTTCAAGATCTAGAACAATGTAGTTAACACCAAAAGAATACAAAAACTGGGGTGTAACTAGATTATGGGGAATGGTAACTCTATTGACTTCTAGGAAGATCAATGGATTCATGATAACCCCCTCATGCATACTAAGTTCTTACCTCTATGTGAGTTGTTTACTAGATTGTATGTCCCTTGGATTCAAAACTTTAGCACCCCTGATAGACAATGGATTACATTCTAGAACCTTGAGCAAAGGGAGCTGGGACTTGCTGAGGAGCTACATGAGCTTCTCCAAAACTATAGGATTCCCTTTACTATGGATGAGGACTCTTTAGAGTGGGAAATCATACCCTTGGCGGAGTTCATAGTTAAGTCTTCTTATCTCTATTATCTGGGGGGGGGAGGCAAGCCAGGCTTATTAGCAAAAAGCCTGACACCCTTGGATCCTACCAAAGATTTAGAAAAAAATTGGTGGATGAATTTGCATGAGTTGATCCTCACTATTAACAACCACTAGAATAGAGGGTATTAACTTGCTAACTGCTACATTTTATGCCTCCAAGAGACTAAATCTATTCCACACCTACTTATCCACTTCCCCTATTTCATAGATATTTGGAGGGAAGTTATTGCCCTATGGGAGGTCCAATGGTCTATAGATAATGAGTTGAAGCAATTCATTCATTGGGATGGTCTAGCTACCTACCCATACCTCAAAAACTTATGGTTGATTCTCCCCTCATATCTTTCATGGAAAATCTAGACGAAGAGGAGCAATAGGATTTTCAGGGAACAAGACAATACCAGCTTGGGGGTGGCCTTGTAGATTATTAGCCTTCTAAAAGAATATAGCAGGATCTAGCAGGGGACTAGATTATTCCAAAGTCTTGGCTAGAAAGAAGACCATGTGGCACCCCCTTGAGTCTTGGATCAAGCTAAATTTGGATGGTTCAGCCATGATTGGAAGCACTATGGCGAGAGGTGTCCTTCATAACAATATGGGAAATATGGTGGTTGCCTATACTAGAAACTATGAAGGAGGATCTAACAATGAAGCTGAAGCACTGGCACTCCTATGGGGGTTGAGAATTGTGAGAGCTTAGGGAGTCAATAAGCTTTCCATTGAGGAGGACTCTATGTTAATCATTAATACTAGTAAGGAGGAGGGTAGAAGAAATTGGTTAATTAAATTTATAATCAATGAAATCTAAAGGTTGATGGAAGATTACAATGAGGTCCACGTGGCTCACATATATCATGAAGGGAATGGTGTGGTAGATGAACTAGCCAAATTTGGCCATGGTGTCATGTGATTGGTTGAATGGGAGGATGTCATATTGTTTCCATCATCAACTCAAGTTGTGGTGGAAAGGGAGCTTACCATCAATAATGCCATATGAGTAAACAAATAGGTGGTGGGCCTTCAATTTTATGTGTGAGAAGGAGTACTAGGTACTTCATAAAGGGATTTCTTGGTAAGATTGTAAAATGATACACATTAATGATTTGACTACCATGAATGTTGATTACTACAAAAAGAGGATGTAGAGGGTGGATTTGGTGAGATGTATAGATCAGTCTATTAATGATAAAAAGTACAAGTTGTTGAATTCCCGCACAAACTATAGTGAGAAATGGCCATTTATGGATGAAAGGAGATCATTCACACATGTTGTGAAGGGTGGCTTTTTATTTTTTGAGAAACCTTACATAATTATGATGGTTATGCATTGCCTTTTCATTTTAATTATTGATGCATTTCACTTTATATTTGGTAACTGCCAAAGCTGCAACAAGGCTATGCCATCTAAAGATTTGGTGGTTGAAATAGGTGATGAAATGCGCACTAGTGATAAAATTGAACCAGTGTGTGTGGAGAAATATATTTGTAGTAGTGAGATGATGAAGGTTTACTTGCAAGAAGGTATCCTATTACTATATATGGAGGGTATGGTGAAGCATGATGAGATTGTCTTCATGTAGTTCTTCTAGACTTGGAAGGATGGAAAGGTGGCTATCAATGGAATGGGATTTGAAGTCTTAGAGAAAACCATTACAAGGATTGGAGAACTTACTATGGAAGGAAAGAATTTGTGGAGGTAGACCAATGTTAATGAGGGAGCCAATTTGCAAAAAAAATTCAAATTCAAGGAGGAACTGATGTGAATGCATAGCGGGTTATCACAGGAAGCCCTTCCTAAGCCTTGAGATGTCATCTTCTATGCTATTATGCAGTATATCACCCTAGAGGACCACTTTTAGGTAATATATTATTCCCATTTCCATATTCTAAATCACTTCAAGAATTTGGACCACATTTTCTTCCTATTTCATTTGTTGCATTCCCTAGAAGATTGTATTTAGAAGGCAAGGAGGAAACATGAGGAGCATAAAAATTTCTACCTTATCCATCAAGGTCTTATGAAAAAACTATATATCCAACAACTATCCTAAAATCCACCGCTCTTGGTTAACACTTTGGCCTTTGTCACCCCCCAAGTCTCCTTGGACCATAGCTCTAGCCCTAGCCAGAAGAAATTCAAGAAAACCCATGGACCTAAGGTTAAATTTAGCCTCATAGAGTCAGATTCAAACATCGAGAAGGGTACATAGAATGTCAGGAGAACTAGTAAGCGTCTTTAGCTGGAAACATTTAAGACCCCCCCACAACGCATGACTCCAGCTCTAATTCTTTTGAAAGTGATGTCAAACCTATGAAGAGGAAGAGACTACGTTAGGACACCAAGCTTGTCACTAGCCCTATTAGCCCCTCCCACATCTCTAAGATCCTTGAGGCTACCCTGGCTAGAAGTGGGGGATAAAATATCACATTCCCAAGGAACTAAATCCCCATAGGTTTTTGGAAGAAATGAAAGCATAGCTACAATAAGGTGAGACTGGAAAGGCTTTAGTAGTTTATGAGAGATCTGGCCGACAATCAAATAGGTATCTACTAGAGATTTGAAACTTTGGTTGAGTTTTCCACCAAGGTCACAGACTTTGAAGTCACCGTCCTCTACTTTTTGTAGGTGAATGAAGAGGAGGACTTGGGCAAGGCAATCAAGACAATCCAATCCATCTATGGGTTCCTAGTCAAGGACTAGCAAAAGACCATACTGGGAAAATTGGTTAAGGTGGAGGGGGAGGATGTGGATATGGATGCTCCTAAGGAAAAGAAGGAAGATAACCATGGGAAAGAAGAGGGCAGCTAGCCCTTGGTTTGGTGTTTATTTTTTTTGTTATTATGATCATGTCTATGAACTTGGTAACCCATGGGGTTTTACTTTTTATGCTTATTCCAATTAATGTGACTAATAGAAATGATTTTTTTAAGTGTTGTTGGTTTATTTTATAATCTTTTCTGCATATTAGTTTAAGGACTAATAATATTATTAATTTGATTATGGACATATCATGTTATTTGAAGTTTAAAGCTGGTATCGCTTAGATGACTAGGAGTTAACCCCTAGATGATTCTTCACCCTTTTTGTACTTTGGGATCAGCCCCCCGTCTTTTTGGTTCCTATCTAATACTTCAAAAATAACAAACATTGATCTTGGTCAAGATGTGTCTATTTCTATAGATATAATCAATGATTCCATAAACAAAGCTAGATGTAAAGGAGAGATTATCTTCCAAAAACCCAAAAAGGACTCGGGGATTTCTATATATGAATTTGAAGTGAAGAGAACAGAGTTATCTAGGTTTACCATTTCCCAAATTCTCCTTTTTCAATTGAAATTGGGTATAGATATTATAGACATGGAAAAGAATGGGACCGACATTATAGCTTCCCAAGAAATTGAACCTATAAACCTTGCTATAGATTGGGATTCTGAGGAAGATAATATTCTTGAAAAAATAGCAAATGTGATTAAAAAGATGAAGTTTTGGTTGAAATTGAAAAAGGGCACATGTGCTAATTTCAAATTTGATCTTGTTTCTAATGTTTCTAATGCTAATTAAGAAATATAATTTTTTAATTATCTTTTTTATTAATTGACATTTGTTGAATGTGATCATTGATGTTAGGCCTTCTTAATAAAAAATCATAATAGTATTGAAATGGGACCATCACTATGCCTTTTTCTTCCTTAGTATTGATTGTAGCTATTAAAACTTTATCATGCAAATATGATGACCAACACATAGATGTTCACTTAGAAACTTTAACATTTTAATCTATCTCCTTTGCTCTAGTCTCACTGTAACAAATTATTAGGCTATGGCATAAAAATAAACAACTAGTTATCATATAGCTATAGGTGTCAAGATAAAACTCTAGCTACATTGGTTGAAGTGGGAGACTAAAGTTCTAAATATTAATTTTAATGATTTTATATTATTTTCAAAACTTCCATAGAGTCAAATATATCACAAAAGGTCACTAATTTGTCAGTGATGTTATGGGTTTCTTAAGCATAAGAAAGTTATTCTAAATAGTATCATCAATTTCAAGAGTACCTAAGTGTTTTTCTTCTTGATTGAGTATCTTCTTCTCAAAGTCTTTCATTAATATGTGTTTATTTCAAATTTTGAAAAAATATTTTTAAAAATATGTATATTTATTAATATAATTATTTTGGCTCTCACTCTATGATTCATCAACATGATTTAACCAGAGATATAAAGAAGAAAAATGATAGATTATGGAGTGCCCAATGATACAATTTCATTATTCATACATAAATATACAAACACAAATTATTTAACATGGACTATGAAAACTTGATGTTTAATGATAATTCTATCTTGAATTATTTTATTAAAATTTTTAAAAATAATTTATTGACAATTTTATATCTTTTTATTAACCAAGTATAGTGATACTAATCATACCTACCATTGCATGCCAACCACATTTCTTAGTGTATTATATAGGATCACAGGGGAATTTTTTTTATATTAAAGCTCTCGAATCCTCTATAATCCTCTTATCATTTTGGCAGCTAGTTAAAGAATGTGTCTTATCTCTTACACGGTGTGTCATTTCTATTAATATTTTTATATTCATCTTATAGATTTTAGTCTAGATATTTCTTCACCTAATTAAATATCTCAATTTATTAATGAACATGTTTCCAATGATTTTTTTCTCTCACTCTTTTGAATTGGAAAATGATATTTTTAAAGATCTCTATTATTTGAATATTTATTATGAAGACTTAGTATATAATTTTTAGTTAAAGAAGGAGGGGGCACAAGCTATGGAGGATATGGGTTGCCAACCCATGGAAGAATGAAGTATGAGGATTTAAATTTTACAAATATCTTTCCTTGTATTAAAAGAAAGACTTGGACAAACTGTTAATAACAACAATGCTCAAAATAAAATTTACAATCCAATTTGGTGAACATTTAGATGGCTCATTCTTCAATGGGAGCTTCATAATTATAATTGCAGACAATTGAATATTATTTTTTAATGTGATTACTAGATCTTCAAATGAGCTATCTTGTTAACCATATTTGATTTTCAAGATATGTAATTAGTTCAATTTCATTGATAGACCAATATTCTAGTAAAAATATATTATGTTTTTTCAATTGAAGCTATATTAATAGAGGGATTAGATGTAAGAGATTATGTTTAGATGGAGGTTTGATTGAAGATGTCACACAAAGAATTTCTATAATATTTTGTAATTTGAGTAGGGAATGATGGTTTTATTTACTACTTATTTCCTTCATAGGATCTTAAACTAGTTTATTAATAATATTATTTTCTTAGTGGTTCAAATTTTTGCTAAAATTATATATATATTTATAACCTTAATTATCCATAGGTCTATTCAAAATTAGATTTATTTTCAATCGAAAATATTGATTTACTATTACATATTTTACACCATTTGTCAAGGCTTCTTAAGCCACAAGCTTGCAAGGCTTTTAAATCTCTGATCTTCATTGCAAATTCATCATGATTCTCTCACATATATCTCTTTCAATTTTGTATGAGTTCATTCTACCTATCTGTTGCAAATGGATTGACCTAAAATCACTTTAAAAAATAGTCATCTTTAGTATTTTTTAAAATAGTTTCACTAATATTTTAAAGAATAGAAATGCATCTATTTTTTCTTCTCTCCCTAATCACAAATTTTGGCTTTCTTCTAAACTAAGATATGATCTAATGTGTTTGTATAGATTCAATTGCAAAAATGTAAACTTTTGACCTCAAGTTTCTCACATCCAAGCTTATTAGGTTATTTTGGGAATAGCTCAATTGTTGTTGCCATTGACCCTCTAATCCCTATTACCATTAAATTTAGTTTTCACCTTAGAGGTATCATCAATAATACAATGATTCTACTCATACCCATAAATTGACTATTATCATGCTTTTCAACCTCTTATAAGAATGCAAACTTGTAATAATGATGATTGCAGCTCACTTATCATTATCCTACAATTACAATTGAAAATAAAAAATAAAGAACTTGTAATAACAATAATTGCAGCTCACTTATCATTATTCTACAATTGCAATTGAAAATAAAATTAAAAATTAAAATTAATAATAAATACGACCTAATGATTATAATTGAGAACCTCTAAAAAAAAATTTAGACATAAATAATCGTATATAATTAAATCTAAATAATTGTAATTCATCTTCACCTCCCTCTACTCTTATTCTCACCAGTTATAAGAACTTTGTTTAGCTCACCCACGTCATTTTTAATATCTAAAATATCAACATTCAATTTGATATAAATCATGTTCATTCAAAAAGAATATTGATTTTTTATTTAACATAAACAAATGAAACATCTCGAAAAATAGTACAGAGGCCAGTTTAATTTTTATGTTTGATCGCTTTATATTATTAAATTAATAAACATCTTTTGAAGACGATGAAAGGCATTTGCTTCCTCTTTTATACGCCATACTTTTACTTTGAATATCACAGTCGTAAGGTAATTTCGAATATATGACCGATTCATACACTTGAATCTCCCTACGTAAAAGATGCTCTCCTCCATTTATCCATTCTTCATCCCGCCTCCCATTAAGAACGATAATGTCAACAGGAGAAGAAGAGAAAAAAGAAAAAACATACCTCCGAAGTCCGTTTGCCGCCTTTTAAAATGCTGCAGTTCAACGCGCCTTTGTTTTACTTTGAATGCCAATTACAATCTTGACCAATTCAAACACAATACGCTTTTTCTATAAATACAATATTCTTTCCTTCTTCATAGCCATTCCTCATCTTTGCTCTCTATCACGCCGCTAGATATTCTCTCAGTTTTCCATTTTCATATTTCTTTATTCAGCTTGAACATTCATTCTGCTAATTACAATGGCGAGATCGACAATAATTGTTAAAATTATGACAGTGCTGCTCCTGCTCAACGTTTTGTTTTGCCTCGCTGCATGTGCTCGTCCAATCTTCATCGAGGAAAAAGTGAATACATTACCAGGCAATGAAATGGTTGATAAAATAGTAGAAGTTGTGGAGATATTATCATCGGGATCTAATTGTGGGGGACACATTACAGACCCTAGCTGCCACAAAAGATAAACCGAGGTTTTCATACATCATTTGGGTATCTTTCTTGCTCGGTGGTGACAAGGAGAAATATATTGCAATTTGTCCCATGCTAGTCGCTCGCAGAATTTAAAACGCAGAATGCTTTCATCCATCTGGATTGCGTAATATGTAATTAATCTCTCTGTAATCGAGTCAAGAATATACATATTCAGCCGAATCGAATCTTATATCTTCAAATATGATTCATTATAATGTTTGCTTTCTAGTTGTTAATAATTTCCCACATTGGAATTGGTGTGTTGCTAATTCTAATTTCCTGCAGAAACAACATTATAATTCTTTCTATTCGTATTAGGTTTTACATATATTTTACTGTTATCATCACTTTTTAGCGATGAATTAATACTTTTCAACAGATCTGCAGAATCTATAAAACAAATCTTAAATAAATAAAAGAAAATGTGATTGCGGCTAACATAAAATTAAATTCTTTTTAACTGATGAAATCCTAATAGTTCGAATGCGTAATAGTAAGGAATAAAATATAATACAGAACACAATTCAAATGATAAGTGATTGATACAACACTAAAAACGAGCTTGTTCAAAAGAAAATGGCATAGAATAATAAGTGTTTGCAGAAATCTTCAAACACAAAACATAAATTGGTATATGGTTCAAATCCTTGACTCGGAAGCCGCAATAGAGAAGTTATAGTCAGGTAAACATAAACTCTGTATGCAGAAAAGACATCAAGAAAACCTTGTCCTGGAACAACACATAATTTCAGTCCCGATAAACAAATGCAGACGGGAATACTTGGCTTCATTTTAATGATGAGCGCAATGTACTTGTGCCCTCTGAAATCAAAGGAGAACAATGCGATGCAAACCTGAGAAAAGATACAGCATAGAAAATGAATAGGAAGAATATCAAACATGGGTATTAAGGCCCAAAAATGCGCACTTTTGAACAATAAAGTAGACCAAAAAATAGGTAACCATAGAAAGTTGAATGCATCCGATGAATGCTTTGTTGATCGTGTGGAATGACAGTTTGTAGTAATAAACTCAACATGTCAATGCCCTCGATTTGCAAATTACATGCATCCACTTCTTGGTGCAGATCTTCCACGACTTGCCACAGGTGCCACGGTCGCCATCGGTTTCCACAAGTCTATAGATGATGAGTATTGTCCTTAAGATTATGTAAAGTAAATTAAAAAGATTGCCCGGAAAATAAGAATCCGCCAATGGCCAGTGATGAATTCAAGCAGAAATTTCAGGTCAATCAGTGATTGTTGAGAATATGTGTCTCAACCTTGCAATCTTTTGTTGGAAAATTTTAGAATTTGTTTGTGGAAGTTTTTCATTTGTTTATATCTTGGAAAAGAGTATATAAAATATCAAAAGGTGCCCTGTCCATAGTAGATAGGAGGACCATTTTTAGAGCATAGTTAACTTGTTTTATGGCTTTTATGGGGTTCTAAACTAAGAGACAAAATTATGGATGAGATTACTATTTTAACCTAGTTGTTTTTCCATATTGGAAATGTAAATGTCAAAAATAGGTAACATGTGGCATGGTAGTTATTGTCCATAATTTTATAAAACCGCAAGTGGTTTCTAGGTTGTAAAATCACTATAAAAGGAGGGCTTGGGGACGTGTTTGTGTAGTTGAGTTCAGTTTGTAAAATTGATGCTAGAAAGAGTCTCTCCGAGTTTGAGTTGTGGTGATGCGCTCCTATAAGAACTTGTATTGCAAGTGTATTGTAATCATCTTGGTTTGATAATACATTGTGCGGGTTTTGGAAGGTGGGGTTTTTCTCCTAGAAGGGTTTCCCCATGGTAATCACTGTGTTATGTGTTCTTTGGTATTTTGATTATGTTATTATGCATTTCTTGAGATCTCTGCAATAGTTGGTTGAATTTGCATAATCGTCCTCTCAAAGATTAGCATAGAAAGCGATTTCGTGCACCTTTGCTTCCTTACAAGTGGTATTAGAGCCTGGCCAATTTTGGTTCTATTTTTTGGGTACAAGGTTTTTTGAGCTAATCAAGGTTTGAGTGGGAGCTTGTGCAGAGTATTTCATTTTTGTGTTGTAGGATTCAAAAGATGGCAAGCATGTCAGGGAGAATTGATGTTAAAAAGTTTTATGGCACAAACTTTGAGATGTGGAAGCTAAAGATGGAAGATCTATTGACTGATTGAGATCTATGGGATGCGATTGATGAGAACAAGTTGAGGCCCACAGATCTGACTTTAGCTACACAATATGATGTGACAGACAAAAAAGCTAAAGGTCTCATCAGATTGTGTCTTGCAAACTCGATTTTGATTAATGTCCATGAAGAACCTACCACGAAGAAGCTTTGGAAAAAGCTAAGTGAGATCTATCAAGAAAAATTACTTGTGAACAAGATTTTCTTAAGGAAGAAGTTGTATTCCTTAAGAATGGAAGAAGGTGGACAAATTTATGAGCATCTGGAAAGGTTTAATATGTTGGTGACTCAGTCGACATCAGTAGGGGTGCCAATGGATGAAGAAGAAAGGTGTCAAATCTTGCTATGTTTGTTGCTAGACACATGGGATAGTCTTGTGATGGCTATAGGGAGCACTTTAGTTATCTTGAACATGGAGGACATTGTTGGTTCTCTACTGTCTGAGGAGATGAGAAGGAAGGTCTCTCTGAATGCCAAAGAGGCTTTGAGTGTTTTTGGAAGACCAAAAGAAAGAGGCAAGAATGAAAAGTAACATGGCCATTCTAAGTCCAAAAATAAAGGGAGATCAAAATCTCCTAATAAGTCCAACCTGGATTGCAAAGAGGAGAAGAAAAAGAAGAAGAAGAAGCAAGATTCTAATTCTAAGTCCAAGAAGGAAGATGGAGATGCTTTCATCACAGCCTTGGCCACTCATGCAAGTGAAAATGCATGGTTAATAGACTTAGGCGCATCTTTCCACATGACTCCTAATAGAAATTGGTTTGGTAAGTATGAAAATTTTGATGGTGGTAAGGTGTATTTGGGTGATAATTCAGTACTTGATATTGTTGGTCGTGGAAGTATTCATGTGAAATTTTTTGATGGTTGAATTAGAAGATTTGATGGTGTCTTGCATATCTTTGAACTAGCAAGGAATTTATTATCTGTTAGTAAGCTAATAGATGCAGGTGTGCATGTACAATTTTTTGAAGTAGGTGTAAAAATGGTGAGAGGTGCTATGGTAATAGCAAGACGAAGTAGATTGGGTACATTGTACTAGCTTGATGCATGCATAGTCAAGTGCAATAGTACTTCTGATAAGATTTTGAAAAAGACCACTTAGTTAGAGATGGAAAATATTTCTCTTTCAATAGATGGTCATGGTTTTTGGGTACCCAAGGGTGCTCTGTCTACTGAATCAAAGTTTCCTACAAAGAAGACCATGTTATGGCACTAGAGACTTGACCACATAGGTGAGAAGGGTCTATGGACCTTGAAAAGTAAGAACTGTGTTGATGGGTTAAATGATTGCAATCTTGAATTTGAGTTTTGTGAGCATTGTATCTATGGTAAACAAAACTGCATTTAGTTTTATTGGAGTTCTCATAGGTCTTCATGTATTTTTTATCTAATTCATTGGGATGTATTTTGTCTAGTTGATGTTTCTTTTATTGGTAGATTGGTTTATTATGTTTCTTTCATTGATAATTTCAGTAAAAGAACATGGGTTTATTTCCTTAGGAGTAAAGCTGAAGTTTTCAGTCATTTCAAAGAATTTAAAGCAATGGTTGAATTGTAGACTGGAAAGAAAATGAAATGTTTGAGAACTGATAATGGTGGTGAATTTTGGTCCAATTATTTTGACACATTTTGTAAAGATTGTGGTATTAAAAGAGAGAAGACAACTCCATATTCTCCACAACATAATGGAGTTATAGAAAGAATGAATAAGACCTTGATGGAGAAGGCTAGGAGTATGCTGAGTGGTGCTGGACTAGAACAAATTTTTTTGACTAAAGCTATAACCACTACCTACTATCTAATAAATAGGTCTCCTACATTAACTCTTGTTGATAAGATATCAATGGAAGCGTGGTTAGGCCAAAAGCCTTCACTTAGACATCTACGAGTGTTTGGTTGTGAGGCATATGCTCATGTGCCAAAGGAGAAGTAGAAAAAATTGGACAACAAAGTTGTCAAATGTGTCTTCATTGGATATAGTTATGGTGTGAAAGGATACAAGCTTTGGGGTCCTATTGCATAAAAGGTATTTTATTCCAGAAGTGGTTTTTTAGAGAAACTAAGCCTTCTTCTATTACAATGCAGCCATAATAAATTGAAGGAAAGAAAGATGTGATTCAACTTCCTGCTACACCTGAGAAAGTTGAATTGAGGCCCTTAGAAGGATGAGATGTTGAAGAGAGCTCTATGAGTTATGAATCATCAAAGGAAGAGGGAGAACCTAATCATGAACCTAAACAAAATCTTGTTCAAAGATCTACTAGTCAAAGCAAACCATTTGAAAGGTATGGGTATTCTCTTGATGATTGAAGATGCATATTTGCATTGAATGCTAATATTGATGAAGTAAGACCTCTACAAGAGGCTCTTGGTATGAATGATTCAGAGTCCTAGAAAATAGCCATGGATGAAGAAATGGCAGCTCTTAAGAGGAATCAAACATTAGACCTTATACCATTTCCTGAAGGACAGAAGCCCATTGGTTTTAAATGGGTGTTCAAAAAGAAGATGGGTTCAGATGGAAGCATTGAGAAATATAAAGCACATTTGGTTGCAAAAGGTTACTCTTAGGTTGACGAAGTAGATTATGGTGAGATTTTTTCTCTAATAGCCAGAATGACATCCATTAGATTTTTGTTTTCTATTGCAGCAACTTATGATCTAGAGATTGAGTAAATGGATGTGAAAACTGCTTTCCTTCATGGAGATTTGGAGGAAGAAATTTACATTTCATAGCTAGAGCACTATGTGGTGAGAGGTAAAAATCATTTGGTTGGTAAATTGAAGAAATCCTTATATGGTTTAAAACAGAGTCCTAGGATGTCGTACCAAAAGTTTGATACATATGTGTTGAGTTTGGGATTTGTGTGATCAAAATTTGATCACTGTATATATTTCAAATTTGATGGTGATGGTTTCCTAGTTATTGCCTTATATGTCGATGACATGTTGTTTATTGGCAAAGGAAAAGGTTTGATTGCAGAGTTAAAATATCAACTCCTGATAGTTAAGTTTGAAATGAAAGATCTTGATGCAACTAGCCACATTTTGGGAATGGAGATTATAGGAGATAGACAGAATAGAAAGCTTTGGCTAGGCTAGAGTAAGTATGTTGGTACTATTTTGAAAAGGTTTATTATGTAGGATTCAAGACCATTGAGTGTTCTTGTTATTATGGGAACAAAACTTTCTAGCTCATAGTGTCCTACATCCCCATTGAAGATGGAAGAGATGAGTCGAGTACCATATCAGAGTGCTATTGGAAGTTTGACATATGCTATGGTTTGTACAAGACTAGACATTGCCCAAGTAGTGGGATTAATTTCCTATTATATGTCTAATCCAGGAAGAGCACATTGTGATGCATCAAAAGGAGTTTTTAGATACTTGTGGGGTACCTTAGAGTACTCAATATGTTTTCATGGAACAGGAAACAAGCATTTCTTGGATATTCAAGGCTATGTGGATTTAGACTAGGCCAGTGATGTTGATAGAAGAAGATCCACCAATGCATATGTGTTTACATTATTTGGCGGTGCAATCAGTTGGATGTGTAAGCGATAGGCTTTAGTCACTTTGTCCACTACTGAGGTAGAGTATATGGTAGCTACCGATGCCTACAAAAAAGCCATCTAGCTAAAGAGATTGTGTTAAGATATAGAGTTCAAATAGGGTGCAATGACAATTTATAGTGACAACTAGAGTACAATCTTCCTAGAAAAGAACCTGAGTTTTCATGTGAGGACCAAGCACATTGATGTATAATATCTTTTTGTGAGAGATATGGTCAAGGATGGTAAGGTGAAGCTAGAAAAGGTAGAGACTTTGGTGAATGTTTCTGATGTATTAACTGAGCCCGTGAGTACAGAGAAATTTAGATGATGTTCAGAGTCTATAGACCTCTCGGCTCCTAGTAATTGAATCCATGATATTTAGGATGCCTTGACTCTTGCAAGGTGTTCAACAAGTGGGAGAATGTTGAGAACATGTGTCTCAACCTTGCAATCTTCTTTTGAAAAATTCTAGAATTTGTTTGTGGAAGTTTTCCACTTGTTTATACATTGGAAATTGGTTAATGAATTGTCAAAAATGAGTCTTGTCCATAGTAAAATATAGGTAGGACATTTTTATAGCCTTGATGACTCATTTTGTGACTTTTATGGGGGTCTAGACTAAGAGAAAAAATTGTGGATGGGATTACTATTTTAACCTGGGTGTTTTTCCATATTGGAAATGTGAATGTTAAAAATGGGTAACATGTGGCACGGTATTTTTGCACATGGTTTTGTAAAAAAAAAAGTGGTTTCCAGGTTGTAAAATCACTATAAAAGGAGGGCTTGGGGAGGTGTTTGTGTAATTTGAGTTTAGTTTGCAAGACTAGTGCTAGAAGGAGTCTCCCTGAGTTTGAGTTGTGGTGATGTGCTCCTGTGAGAACTTGCATTGCAAGTGTATTGTAATCATCTTTGTTTGATAATACATTGTGTGAGTTTTGGATGGTGGGGTTTTTCTCCTAGAAGGGTTTCCCCACAGTAATCACTATGTTATGTGTTCTTTGGTATTTTGATTATGTTATTATGCATTTCTTGAGATGTTTGCAATATTTAGTTGAATTTGCATAATCGTCCTCTCAAAGATTAGTGTAGGAAGTGATTCTGCGCACCTTTGCTTCCTTAAAAACTATACATTTTAAGACATGTTAGATTTTTTAAAAATCATAATTTTTTAAAAAGTTATAATTTAAAATAAAACAATGTTAAATAAACCATTTTCTTAAAAAAGCAATAGAACCATCAAGCTTTTTGGCTAAAACCATAAATTTCTAATTCTTGACATAATACCAAAAGAACCCATCATCAAATAACACTATGTTCCATTATACTATTATTATATTTATATTCAAAGATGACAACTTTTAAATCCAAACTAGCATTCACATTCAATTTGTGTGCACATTGACATCAGAACATAACTCCTTTATAACATAATAGCTATCTAAATTTTTGGACGAGTACAAATAGAAAAAGATGAATAAGGAAGCTTGATTCAATTAAACTCTAACAATTCCCCATAAGGAATCATATTTAAAGTTTAAAATTTGATTCTGCTAAATATCCATATGTTGATTACAGAGAAATAATTGCATAATATGCAATCTAGAAGGATGAAAGTGTTAGGGACATTAAAGTTTGTCTATTATTTGGGAGGAATTGGCATATATTTCTCCTTGTCATCACGAAGCACAAAATACCAAAAGAATAGGCTAGGAAAAGTTAGTGTGGGTTCCAAATTTTGGAGAACATTGGTAGACATTGTTGGATTGGGGTTTTTATTATTTGCATGGTAGGGCCTATGATTTCTTCTATGTTGGTGAGGACAAATTTTTCTTCTCCAAATGTGCATCCAATGAGATCTGAATCATTTTATTCAGGGGAGAGCTCAAAGCTGAAAAATGTTAATGGTTGTTTTCTGCATAACCATGATCACCTTCTTCTAGTTATTGAATATTGGACTAAGCATGCTTTTATATACAAATTTTTTGGAATCCAAATATCCTTATCGGCCCTTGAGGAATGGATTTGTCGCTCATAGCAAGTGGAAGGAGATATGGAGATCATGTTGGCTAGAAATAGCTATTTTTATTTGTTGTATTCTCATGCATGTCTGATTGTGATAATTTTTTTGAAGAAAGGCCTTATTTCTACAACCATGTGGGGTTATTTGTCAAACCATGGCATTTAGGATTTAATTTTTCTAAGGATCTCCCTTCAACAGTCTCAGTTTGGGTTCACTTGCTTTGCCTTCCCCTAGAATTCTAGCGAGAAGACATTATTTGTCAAAATTTTGCTTTCCTAGGAAAGCCAAGTACAATTGTGCATCAATCCCTTGATGAAAAGGTTATTGCTTTCGCTAGAACCTGTGTTGAAATTGATTTGAATAACCCATTACCAAATTCTTTGGAAATATTTCTTGGGGCTTCTTCCTAGGTGCAATAATTAGATTATGGATCCTTTCCTTTGCATTTCCAGATATGTCATGAGTATGGTCATTTACAATTTCAGTGTCCTCGCAACTTGACTTTCAAAGGAGCAGATGGTTCTATAGACAACAATGGTGGTATTGTGGAAGTTGTTGTAGAAAAAGGACATGCTTAGATGGATAATACAATGAAGGGGAAAAATCACCTAGATAATATAGGAAAGAGGAAAGACTCAAATTCAGGATAAGGATGGATTTACCCCCACTCGCCCACAAGCTAAGGGGCATTGTCAGAAGAGGCCTTTGAAATATCAACAATCTGATTTGGGTTTTAGTAACTTTGAGGTGCTAAATAGTATGGTTTTAGAGGAGGGTATTACTCCTAGTATCTCTTCTAATCCACTTTTCCTAGATGAGGGAATTTCACCTCATGATGCTTGTGAGGCATCCTAAGTCAGCTGCTCTAGTGACACCCGTGGTGTTGGAGAATAATGAAATTGTTCTATCCAACTTGGTTAAGGATGTGCTAGCATTTGGTAAGAGTAATGGGTCTCCTCTCCCCTTGGGATTGATGCATAGACCCTTTAAGCATGTCTCCTTTACTCCTCTAAAGAGTGGGAACAAAAGAGACCAGGAGAAGATTAAACTCATAGAAGATATATTGACAGAATCCAAGTCAGTGAAACCATTGGATGTTCATTTTCAACATTCTACTGAATTATTATTATTTTCTCATGGAATGTTAGGGGGTTCAATAGCATCCTTAGACAAAAGGATATTTAGAATTTGATTGTTTATCATTCTCCTAATGTTTTTTGTATCCAAGAGACTAAGCTCTCTATGAAGTCTATGTTCTGATATGCCTCTAGTATTTGGCCTCATGGGTAATACCAATGTGTTGGGGCTATGGGAAGTGCTAGTGGTTTGGCTATCTTTTGGGATCCATAGAAAAATTCTCCCATTGGCTGGGCATCTTCTCCCTTAGCACCCTCTATGGTGGCTTCTTCTTTATACTTAGGAGAGGTAATCATGATTACTAATGTGCATGCACCTATTGATTTTGTAGGAAAGGAGGAACTTTGGAGGCACATTTAGTATGTTAGAAATTGTCACCCTTTTAATCCATGGGTGTTAGCAGGAGACTTCAATTCAATTTTAAGTCTAGAGGAGAAGCAAGGTGGTTTGACTAGATTGGGGCCTTCTTCTCTTCTTTGTCAACACATAGCTCTTTTGTACCTCTATGATGTTAAGCCTTCTAATGGTCTTTATACTAGGAATAATCGAAGGACTTAGGCTGATGTTGTCGTAGAACATCTGGATAGATTTCTTTTCTCTTGTTTTTGAATTAGTGACAACCTTACTCTCTCATCAGAAATTCTAGATTGGAGGAGTTCTGCGCATTGGCCAATCAAATTTTCTACTATTGGGGCTATTGTTCCAGAGTGTCCACCTTTTAAGTTCTAGGTTACGTGGCTTCATGACTCCTCTCTTCATGGTCTTGTATTATGTTTTTGCTGAGATGGAGCTCCTACATATGGTACTGTTATGTTGTCATTTTCTAAAAGGCGTCAATATGTTAAAAGGAAACTCAGGATATGGAATAGACAATGTTTTGGAAACCTCCACTCTATGAAGAAGCTTGCTAAAGAAGATCTTGATGTCATAACCAGTCAAATTAGAGATTGAGGTTTCTCAGAGGATCTTGGAAGGGCTAAATCCCTAGCCTCTAGAGTTCTAGAAGAATGCAAACTTTGAGAGGAATTTTTGGAAGAAAAAGGCTATAGTTGATTGGCTCTAGGAAGGAGATAGGAACATAGTTTTTTTCCATATAACTGTGCAATCTCGCTGGATTTAGAGCAATATCTCTTCATTGGTTAATTATTGAGATATTCAACTATCTTCCTTGCATGCTTTGTTCTAGGAGGCTCCTCGATACATATCTACCCTTTTCTCTATGGAATCTCCTCATATTGATAATGAATAAAATATTATTTTGTCTTGTATTCCTTCCCTTATTACCTAGGAAATGAATGATTATCTCATGTGATTGATCTCTTTGGAAGAGCTAGACAATGGAAAAGCTCTTGGTCCTAATGGCTATCTACTTGAATTCTTTCACGAATTTTAGGACATCATTAATCATGATTTATTAGATGTGGTAAGGAATCCTATTCTAGCAAGTAGATGCTTTGGGCATTGAATCCTACTTCCTTGACTCTTATTCCAAAAAAATAGGGGGCTAATAAATTAGAGTTTTTTAGACCAATTTCCTTAGGGTCCGTTTGGTTCCTGGTTTTGAAAATTTGTGTGTTTGTTTCAAAATTTGAAAAATTGAATTAGCATTCGAGACTTCCAATTTTACCTCAAAACTAGGTTTTCCAACTTCCTAAAAATAGTAGGAATTGAAAATCATAACCTAGTTTTGTTTTTTAAGGAGTGTAAAAACAATAGATTGGACTACTTTGTGAAATTTTTCTTCAACTCCAAGTTTACACATAAAAATGTGTCTTCACACGCATCTTCTAAGTGAAACAAATGATTTAAGTAAAATCCAAAAAATCAGAATGAAGATATACAAAACCTTGAATTGGTTAAACCAAGGTTTGTAGAAATCTGGGTTTTTTAAATTCCACGAACCAAACAGACCCTTATGTAATATGGTTTACAAAGTGATTACTAAGTTGATTGTTGAGAGAATTAAAAGGTGGTTCCCTATTATTATCTTAGAGGAACAAGGTGGTTTTGTTGCAGGAAAGACAAATATTAGATGGGGTGGTTATTGATACTAAGGCTATTCATTCCATGGCTAGTTCAAGGGAGCAATCTATGTTTGTTAAGCTAGATATGGCCAAGGCCTATGATAGAGTTAAATGGAGTTTTCTAAGGAATATTCTTCTTACCTTTGGCTTTAGCTCTAATTGGGTGAGTTGGATTATGAGTTGTGTTACTTCTGTTTCTTTTTCTATTCTTCTTAATGGTCAACCTTCCTAGCTATTTGGTGCCTCTAGAAGTCTTTGCCAAGGTGATCCTCTCTCCCCCTATCTTTTCATCATTATGGTTGAAGTCTTCGGTAGATTCATGAAGTATCAAGTGTCCTAGAACTCTATTCAAAGGTGGTGGTGGGGTAATGGTTTACCTACTCTTTCTCACCTTGAATTTGTTGATGATTCTACTCTTGAAAGACTTTCTAGGATCAAGGAAGTTGAAGCCTTTTGACATATTTTGGATATTTATTTGGTAGCTTCGGGACAAAAAATTTAATGAGCAAAAATCTTCCATTTACTTTTTTAACACTCGTGAGTCTATTCAACAAAGGATTGTTGATATCTTTCAATTTCAGATTGAATTGTTTCCTTTGATTGATCTTGGCATCCCTATTGTTGTTTGCAAGCAATCATGACTCTTCTAGAAAAATTTGATTATCAAGCTTCAAGAAAAGGTAAATAATTGGACTCATAGCTGAATTTTTACTATTACTTGGGTTACTCTTCTTCAATCTATTATTCAAGCTCTTCCTACTTATAGAAGCATGCTTTAGGCTACTCCTATTTAATTTCTCGAGGAATTTGATGCTCTTTCTTGAAAATTCCTTTGGAGTGGTAATTTTCATAGCTCTAAATAGATTTTGATTAGCTGGGAGACTATTTGCAAGCCTAAAATGGAGGGTGGTCTTGGTCTTCAATCATCTCTCTTGAGTAGTCAAGCATTGGTTGCTAAGCTTTATTGGCAATGGTGCTCTAGAAAACATCAAATATGGTCTCATATTATCACTCATAAATAATTAAGAGGTGTTGATCCTTGCTCTATTTATTCACTTCCTCTTGAAGGTCATGGCTCTATGGTCTGGCATTCTTTGAAGACTAGTGTTTTGTTAGTCAAGAGCAGTCTTTTCTGGATATGTAAGGGAGGCTCTGAGGCTTTTTTTTGGTCTGATTCTTAGGATGGATTCCCCTCCATATTATCCATGTACACTCATCTTTATAATCTCTATGATTATTTTCATGCTACTGGATGTGATAAAATGGCTCATTGTAAGATTCCTTATCAATTGAGACCTGGTGTTACTTATAGATGGAAGCACTATTCTGATTGGCCTCCTAGAAGAAAAAAGGTGGATCGCCATGAGCTTTCCCAAATTTTTGCCTCTAGGTTATGTTGCTCTTTGCTAGGAGCAGATGTTTTAGCTTGGGTGGGTACCTTGTGTGGTAAATATTATGTTTCTATTGGGTATAAGGAGATAACTAGATGATTGTTTGAGGATGCTGAGCTCCCTTGGTGGAAGCAAGTTTGGAATAAATTTTCTTGGTCCAAGTGCAATTTTTTCATGTGGCTAGCGGCTCACAATTGTTGTCTTACATGGGATAATCTTTGTAAATGTGGATTTTAGGGCCCCTCATATTATATTTTTTGTGGTAACTGGGAGGAGTCTGTCTCCCATTTGTTCTTCCATTGCTCATTTTCTACTCAGTTATGGCATCTTTGATGGAATTCTTGGAGTTTCTCTTGTAGGAATGCTTCCTCTTTTCCTAAGTTTTGGGCCTACTTTGGCAGTGCTACGTTCAAGTCTTCTTCTCTCCATACTTCTTGAATCGCTGGCCCATCATTTATTCTTTGGCATATTTGGCTAGAGAGGAATCAAAGAATCTAACAAGATGTTCGAATTGGTGTTATGCATCCTTGGTGGAAAATCTCACATTCTCTTTAGGAAACTATTCAAGTGAAGTGTGCACTAGATGGGGGTATGGATCTAACTGATCCTATTATATGTAATTGCCTCAATTTTCATCTTCAAGATGGGGTTGTATCTCAATGGTATCAAAAAACACCAAAACAACTTCGGCAACAAGGGAAAGGATGGGTGAACTAGGAGGGGCATTGGCCTCCTCATCATGGAGTTCTAAAAATTAATACTGATGGTTCTTCTTGATGGAATCCAAGCCCTAGTGGTATTGGGGTAGTGGTTTGCTGCAACTTTGGTGAAGTTAAATTATTTTTCTCAATGCATAAGGGTTACCATACTAACAAACTCACTGAGGCTTAGGCTATTTTATATGCTATGAAATAGTGTTGTTTGTGGGGATGGTGCAAGGTTATCTTTGAGTCTGACTGCCAAGTGGTGGTGAACTTGCTTACTTCGCATGAGTTTCAGAATGTTGGTAGCTGTCTATTGTTGTTAATCACACTCTTCTCTTTTTTACCACTCTTGAGTTCATTAGGTTTACTTAAATTCCTCATGAATGGAAGCTTCCCCTCGATCTATTACAAGAGTTTAATGAACTTGTTTCTTAAGACATAGCTCCTTATTGAGCTCTCCTTATTCGAGTCATTTTTCTTAATAAATTTTTACCCCTCATTATATCAAAATATCAAAACAATGTAAAGGTTTCCATCATGAAAGTCTTAATTACGTGCAACTACGGTCTTTTATCTCTCCCCCACAATTGGAACCTGATGAAAATATCTCCACAATTTCTACTATTTTATCACTATTTTACTGTCAGCCATGTCTGCATTTGGATTCACTTTCTCCATGAAAAAAAAATGTTTAGATCCAACAAAAGTGCCATAATTTTCATAGGTGTTGATCTCGTCATATTAACTACAAGAAAGAATCTTAAGCAAAGAAATGCGAAGAAAGGAAAATAGGGAGAATATCTTTCATGATAGAAAACAAATATCAGGAATTGCTATGAATAGTGAAAGGCTATTGTATTTAAAGAGAAACCATATTATGTTTGAATAGGTCAAACTTTGAAATTCACTAAAGAATGGTGACATTCAAAGTAAAAATATGGCATGTGTTGAATTGCAACATTACAAGAGATGGCAGAGAGATTTGGGTGGTGTTAATGGTGCTTTTATTTTTTATAGGAAGGAGAGGAGGAACGCATGAGTTGGTCAATGTTTGAAATTCACTAACAAAATTGATCTTCCAAGTAAAAATATAATCCGTTAAAAAGATAGTAGAACCACATTCATTATCATCATCTTCCTTTTTCAAAGGAAAATTATCACTATAGTAAAAACCTAGATATTCTAAAGACAAGCTTTTTTAGGATATTTCTTATATGTTTCAAAAATTTAATCATAGTTCATAAGAAGTATTTCTAAAATATCAAGAAACTCTTTGAATAAACATTGGTCATTTAAAAATATTTGATTTTTAAAGATTTGTTGAATACAATTTTAGCAATTCAATTTGTATTTCAAAAATTAATAACTTATGAATACAAGGTAGAATTAGAATAACCTGGTATCAATCTTCCACAACCAATTTATGTGAGTCAACATATCCTATGATTCATTAAAGGGGTTTCAATTGGAAATGATATTACATGTAAAAATTATTTTTCTATTTATTGTGAAATGAAATGGTATAATAATTGAAAATAATATACACTAATAAAGGATCAACCAAAATATAAAATAGATTAGAAAGTAGAAAATCTACTAAGTACATATTATTTCAATAGAATATTAAAATCAGAAAAAGCAAATTAAAAATTAGAAAGTCTCTTTGCTAAAATGTTTAAAACAATAACAATTTTTAAATTTTTTTTTTTAAATTTCTAAATAAATTCAAATTACATATTAAATTTTCAATACCACTTAGAAATAGAAAATTGATAATAACTTCCATTATGATTAATTTACAAAACTAACTAACCGAAACATAATACAAATTAAAAAAATGTTAACATTAAAACAAAAAAAACTCTAACACGTATACATATATATATATTCTTGAACCATACAAGAAATCAGAAGTAAATTCTGACCCATAAATGATATAACAAATATTTTACGATTAGGTTTCAATAAGATATATACTTGCTGTGAAATATTTGACCATTGAATACAGACTAGTGATATAACAGAGAAATCCATTGATACGAGCGTGTCAACGAGATACAATATATATATTAGTGAATTGTAAGTGAGTTAGTCTTACGAAGAAGGTTTGAGGACCGTCTATTATTTCGATCTGTAGAAAACAGTATTCTTTACCTCCTCTTGTAATGGGTGAACAGCTTGATCATCCGAGGAAGGGAAATGTCTACATAGCTATTAATGCACATTGTATTTTATTCACAAATATCATAACTAATGTATTTTGACTATCAATTAATTCGTAAATACAGTGAAGTGGGTATTATCTTCTTAATGTCATATTTCACTCCTCAAAACAGCGAAGACGGACGACATTATTTAAAAACAACAGATGCAAGTGTTAATGCTCCTGTCTAGCGCAGTTAAATGGTATTGCATGTAAATTTAATGCAAGAAAAGGATATCCAAATGAAATAGTCACAAGGAATCAGTTTATTGAGATAAACTTTATCTGAAAAATACTAATGTAGTCACTTATTATTAATGATTGATCTTAAAAGATTATTTAAGTGCCCAAAATTAATTCATAGCTAATATTGAAAAACAATACAATTGTAATTTCACTGATAAGAAGAAAAAAATTGCAACACAATATCACAATATTTTCAGACAAATTGTCCCTACATAAATCCTTAAGGGAAAACTAATTCTATAGATGTAAAATCATATTAAACTTCAGCAAATCAAGTGATACAAAATTCCTTGCCTCTTACTAACATCTAGCAGAACTGACTAGGAGAGTTTACTACAAATGCTATATTTGTCCTGGTGTTGATCAACTACATGAACGAACCAATCAATTTCTTATATAAGGTGGGATCTACATCCTTCTCCCTTGATGTATCTACATTTCTCCAATTTGTGATCATAGTTGTAGACTCTTTGTGATCCTCCATCTTGAATCTCATTAGGATTTTAATGCAATATTTGCCTTAGCCAATAAAAATCTCTTTATCTGTCTGTCAAACCTCTATACTTGGAAAGTAGTGCATAAGTCCTAAATCCTTCATCTCAAACTCTTGTGCCTCTTCTACATGGTCCCTCTTGCAATTCTCTACAAGCCCTATTGAACCTGTAATTAACAACTCATCCACATATAGAATAAGAATGAGAACCTCACTACCAACCACCAAGTAGTAGAAGTTAGCTACTGGCTCACTCTTCACAAAGTCCATTTCCTATAAGTATGTATCAGTGCAATCATACTCTAACTTGGGAGCTTTCTTGGGTCTACATACAAAGCTCTATTCAATCTGCCCATGTGGGTCTCTTTGTTGTATGCTACAAAGCCTTTATGTTGTTCTATGTATACCTCCTTCATCAATTCAACATTATCAAATGCTATCTTGATACCCATTTGATGAATCTACCATCCTATCTATGCTATAAATGAGATCACTACTCCTATAGAATTATACCTAGCAACTATAGAAAATTTCTTGCCATAGTCTTTTCCCTTCTTTTGAGAGAACCCCTTTGCCATGAACCTTGCCTTGTATTTGTCGATGCTACCATCTGCATTGTGTTTCATATAGATCCAACATGATCCATCTATTTCCCTATGTTTTTGTCTTTGAACTACCTCCCACAAATCATTTTGGATTATTGAGGAATGCTTCTCAACCATATCGTCTTGCCATACTTGATCTTGTACAACCTTCTAATGGATGGAAGGTTCACTATTAGCCAACTAACAAACTAATGCCACATAGTCATTAAACTTTATTGGTTGTCATTGTTGTTGTGTACTCTTCCTTAGAGCTCCCACAAATTCTTTAATATACCTTTGTATCTCTTGAACGTCATGGTTCTTCTTGCTAATTGTAAAGGATAAAATATCAACCTTTATGTCTTGTTCATCCATTTTGTTTTGTACTAGTTGCTCCCTATTCTTTGAATCTTCACTACATGAGCCTACACTCATACTAGTAGTTATACTTGAGATTTGTTTCTCTTGAATTATTCTTGGAGCTTATGTTGGATGCTTACTGGAAAATCTATGAAGCTTCTAAATACCTTGTCCTGCATGAACTTGAGATTACGTCAGACTATAACTCTTCTAGTCCCTCAATCTTAAAACTTATATGCCTTTGAGGCTAAAATGTACAAAAAAATGTACCTCATCTCTATAGTGTGATCTAACTTCATACATGCTTCACTTGGAATATGATAATATGCCTAACTTCCAAATATCCTAAAGTGACTAACATCTGGCTTCTCCCCTATGAACGCTTGATCATTTTCCCTAGTACCTTGTGTGGAACCATGTTCTAAATGTATACAATTTTACTATACACCTCTGCCAAATAAGTAGTGTATCATATCTTGGTCATGTAGCATAGCCCTTGCTACATCCAATATAGTATAGTTCTTCCTCTTAGAAGATACATTCTGTTGTGGGTTATGTTATGTCCAAAAATTAAAAACCCATAAATAGAGCACTAATTTCTTATTGTTTCATTTTAGTTAGTCATTCAATCAACTTCTTTGAAACTAAAATTAAAGATATTAAATCTACATTTCAATTAATCCCACAAGTTATGAATCTAAGACATAAATCTCCATTTCATTATTTTTTTCAATCTCTTTCCATTCACAACAAAATGTTAAATAACATACAATATTTCTTGCATATCATTTCCTTACAACAACAATAAATTATAAATCTAATTTGTTCAAGAATCTATTTTATGTAGCTTTTTTGCTCGATATGGCTTGTAACTCTAGTTCATGTCTTCATAGTCATTAGGGGGATGGATCCTGCCCCCAACATTTTTCCCTCTAGTAGATTTGGTACATGTGCGGTTGGATTTTCAACTAGTCCTTTACTATAAATCTCAAAATGACTATGTGTTACATTTGGTGGCAAATCCTAGCTTGATGGAACCATGTGATGATCCTGACAATTGCACCTGTTTGGGCCCGCACTCTCTGGAGGCTCCCACGATGGCTGTGGTCTAGATTGAAATCCCAAAGTCAAATTGGCTAAGGGCTGTTGTTGGATCCAAGATCATTGTGGATTCTAGAAAGGAACCCATGTTTTCCATAAGGGTTACATGTACACAGATCTCACTCCTGGACTCTGTGGTTGATTTGATTTCCTTGGGACTCTCGTTGTGTCTTGTTGGATAATTTGTCTCATTCCAACCTATTGTCGACATGGGAAGAAAATGGTGCTCCATTAGGTGGAAACTCTCTAGATTGGTGACTATTTCTGCGATAGCAAGCTCCCTTTTCCTATTTAGTTTCACTGCTAAAATAGACTATGAGTCAGTCATGGTGGATTCCTAGAACTTTGGTAAACACATCTTGCTAGTTGTGAAATGGAAATCAGATTTTAACCCTGAGCTTGACCTCTGTAGATCTACACCAGTTTGGATACAATTACCTAGACTCCCTTTGGAGTTTTGGGATGAGTGAGTGTTTAGATGGATTGGAAACTCTTTTGGACATTTCACCAAAGTGGAAATAACCACTAGCTCCAAGACTAAACTAGGCTTTGCTAGGTTTTGTGTGAATGTGGGTATGAATAAACCATTGTTGATTACCAATCATATACAAGAATGTTGCATGCTTTCATCAATGTTGCAAAATGTGTGGCCACTTGATAGTGGAATCTAAAAAGGGTGATAAACTCAAGGATAAAGTATCCTCACCTAGTGTGGTGGTGGTTGGAAGCTCAAACATGACAAAGATGACAAACCAGACCAAACCCCAGGGGATTACAAAATCTATAAGATTGAATGATGCAAGCATTGAGGAACTCTTGGAACTAAAGGAAGCTTGTAGTAAGGAAAGGGAGAGGGTGAGGAGCCCTATGAAGGAGGGCATTGATGAGTAAGAAGAGGAGGTCATCTTTGGTCAACCCGAGGAAAAGGTAACAATGGAGCATGAGTAGGGGGAGATTATTGAAGTTCATACCATGCAATAGGCCCAACTTGGGGAAGGACAGCCTGAACCGGTTGAAGATGGATGAAATTGAAATGATTGCTCCCCACAACATATCCCTAAGCAAGGGGAAGGACTCACCACTGACAAATGGTACCTTGGCAGTCTCACTCCCAAGTATTGTGGAAATACTTTCCCCTACCTTTGTAGTTGCAAGCCTTGACTACCTAAGTACTAATGCTGAATGGATGGTCCCTAAGAGGAAGCCTAGAAGTGGAAATAGGATTGATGTTGGGTCAACAGTGAGGGTGGGAAGATCATTGATCAAGAAAAGGATGACCTACTCTTGGATTCATGGATGGCCTTTTACAACTTCTGGATTATTTTCCCTTGGCCTCTCCTCTTTCTTTTTTTCTTGTACTTTACTCAATTTTTCATCTCATTCGTATGGAGTTGTCATTCAGATAGTATCATCTCATCTCTATCAAGGTGTCATTCTATTATTGGTTGGTGTAGTCATTTCTTTTGGATTCAATAGAAATGGGTGCTACCCACTTGATAACAATTTGCCAAAGAAAATAAAAAATTAAATAAATAAAATATAAAGTATTGAAAATATAAAAAGCCTAGTAAAAGAAAGTATTCCAATTTAATGCAAAAAATTAATTCTTTAATTTTTTAACTGAAAATCAGACAAGTCACCATATTTTTATTTAGTCAAAATATATTTTCTAGAATTTTATTAACATGGAAATATATTTTTCTCAAAGATTAAATTCTAAATAAATATTTTATAAATTTTCTATATTTTAAGGAAACTAAATTAGTCGAAAACATGAACCTTAAAACTTTCAAAACTAACACAAATTTCGCAAATCAATATTGAAATATAAAATTGACAGCAACTTTTAAACCGTTCTCAATGCAGAAATATTAAACGCTCGTTGCTGAATGGCATCAATTCAAAAGTTGAAGAGGTCAAAGGAAAAATGCAATCAACAATTAATTCTTCTTTGAACGTTTGGTGCAAGAAAAATCCGTCATTCCTGAATTGTCTCGCCTCTTGAATTGCTGCCTCTTCGACGCGTCATTCTTTTACTTTGAGCATCGCCCTTTTTTTTAATTGAATGAGAAAACCCTCTCGTCAGTTCTCTATAAATACGATACTCTCACTATTCATCTCCATTCCCAATCTTCGCAAGACATTCACTCAATTCTTCCTTCTCCATTTGCAAACCGATCACATATCTTTTGCATAACACTCATTCTGCCAGTTATTATGGCCAGATCAATGCTGCTGAAAATCATGGTAATACTGTTGGTGCTCAACTCTATGTTTTCCCTGGCTGCGTCTGCTCGTCCAATCATCAAGGAAAAAGTGAACACATTACCAGCTGGCATTGATAATCTGCTTGAAATCGTGGAGATATTAGCGTCGTGTAGTAACTGTGCCGGCAACATGAAAGATCCCAATTGCTGCAAAAGATGAAACAAAGCTGCATGATGGAATTACTTTGCAAAATATTTTCCTCCATGGACCCTCTGGACACGCTTCTCATCGTTTTTAATACGTGGTTAGAGGGAGAATAGCTGCATGATCGAATTACTTTGCAAAAGATTTTCCTCCATGGACCCTCTGGACACGCTTCTCATCGTTTTTAATACGTGGTTAGAGGGACAATATAAGAATTGTCTGTAGAAGAGATTTTCCACAGCAAGTCAATATTTCCATCAGAATTCACCTGTATAATTTTTTATAATTTTTTGAATCAAATTTATTGGTCAGTGGACGAATAAATTTGGAAATATCGTTCGAATATATCATATTTGCATTGTAAATTATTTCTAAAATTGTTAAAAATATTTCATTGAAATCTAAAATTTTCATTTTTTGCATTGTTACAAGTACTAGTTATTATCGACCTATAACCTTATGTTCTCATACTTTAGGTATCATTTCTGTTTAAATTTAAGCAGGTGAAGTGTTCTCATGTAAATTTTAAATTCAAGAAAAGGAAAAATTGAAATCTTTCCCTATATTAGCCTAGCAGTTACAATTGTTTTTATAAAAAAGAGTTATCTCGATTTTCATTGGCCTAAAAAATTTCAATAACATTTTATTAATTTTTTATTCAAAAAATATATTTAAGAATAATGTTGCCTAGCAATAGCTTGAGAACATAGTCTAATATGCATCGTGCTTGCTCTGTAGTGTTACAATATTCTCTTAAACAATAAATAGATATTTGAATTTTGATATATTATCTTTATCAGTTCTTCATTTTAATAAAAAAAATTGTTCATTGAACAATTCACTGAAGAATTTTCTCTTGTCGCACACCCCAAAAAAAATTCTAATAAGAAAAAATTATATTGTTTTAATTAAGCATTTTTGCTTCCCATGCCGAGCGTAAACCTCAAATTATGATTAAGTATACCGATGAACTTAGTCAATATGCTCTTTAGTCTCATAAGCTAGACCCTCAAAATGTGTAATATCTTTTGTATGTAATTCATTCATTTTATAAAAATATATAATATTAAATAAATAAATAATATGGAACATTCAAAAATGAATTTTGTGCTTACCAATTTTTCAACGTATCATTTGTCTAAAAGAGGGATAAAAATTTATTAAGACAAAAAGAGAAACAAAAAGGATAGCTCAACAAGGAGCTCTATTTTGAGCAACAATGTGTCATCTAACTCACAAGACATATCCAAGGGTAGTTGTCCCCTATCTACAATATTCCAATCTAGAATATGATAAGAAGCCCATTTCACCAAACAATCAACAACTCTATTCCATTCTTGAAGAATGTAATTAAAACTAATGGACTCTAGAGAAGTAAAAAAGGGAAGAATTTGATGAACAATTTAAGCCAATTTCCAACTAACATCCTCAAGCAACTGCGAATTAAGAAAATTCATGACCACTTGAGAGTCAGATTCATAGATAAGCTTGTGCCATCCCCTCAAACAACATTGCTTCACAACATATAAAATGGTTAGGGCTTTCATGAGATTGTTAGTATGTCGAACCTTATGCACTGAGAAAAGAAATTGAACTTTTACAGAGTTGCATTAAGCCACATCCCCAATGCCACTAGTACCTTGACTTCCTCAAGAAGGACCATCAGTGTTGACTTTAAGAATTCTAGGTGGAGGAGGCAACCAATGACCCACATGGTTCACTTGTTGCTTCCCCTGACTTCTAGGATGGTTTGGAATATTATGATACCATTGACCTATAGTCCCTGAGAACTCATCCTAGAAATGAAAGTTAAGGAAACTACAAATAGAAAGATCACTAGGATGTATACCTTCATCTAATTTACACTTAGGTTGAATAGTTTCATTAAAAGAGTGGGAAAGAATTCATCTATTTCTCTCCAACTAGATGTGCCAAAGAATAAAAGAGGGGTAAGCAATCCATGTAGCCTACATAGGTGAAGCCTTGGAGGGGGCACTCCCCAAGTGATCCAAAAACTCGGGCAAGGAGGAAGCATGTCGACAAGAGAAACCACAAGCACTCCACCAAAGATGCCATAAGTGGGTAGAAAAGGAACCATGGAAGAAGAGATGAGAGATAGACTCCTCTCCATTATCACATAACACACAAAAGGATGGGTCTTGCAATCTATGTTTACAAAGATTATCCCATGTAAGACGCTAGTTGTGAGCCACCAGCCTCATGAAGAAATTACATTTGGACCAAGAAAACTTATTCCAAACTTGTTTTCACCAAGGGTCCTCAACATTCCCTAACAATTTTCTAGTAATATCTTGATACCCAGTAGAAATATAATATTTACCAGATAGGTTACTACCCCAAGCCAAAACATCTAGCCCTAGTATAGAGCAACACTTCTTAGAAGAAAAAATCCTAGAAAGCTCATGGTGGTCAGCTTCTAAGCCCCTAGGAGGCCAATGTGAAGAGCTCTTCCATCTATATCTAACAACAAGATCCAGCTGATAAGGAATCTTATAATGAGCCACTTTATCCCATCTAGTAGGAAGAAATGAATCACAAAATTTCTGAAGATGAGGGTAAATGGTTCAGATGGGAGGGTTTCCATCCCAAGCATTAGACCAAAACAAAGCCTTAGAGCCTCCCTTACATATCCAGAAAAAGTCCCCTCTTAACCAATCAAGCTCTAATCTTAAGAGTATTCCGCACCATAGAGCTACGACCTTCAAGATGAAGCATGCAAATAGATGAAGAATCAACACCTCTAAAATACTTATGAGTAACTATATGAGTCCAGGGTTGATTTTGATGAGAGCACCATCACTAGTAAAGGTTAGTAGCCAAAGTTTGGCTACTCAAGGTAGAAGATCAGAGGCCAAGACCACCCTCCTTCTCAGGCCTATAAAAAATCTCCCAACTAATCAAAATTCATTTAAAGTTATATAAATTTCCAAAGGATTTCTAACAAAGGGCATCAAATTCCTTGAAAAATTAAACAAGACTAGCTTGAACCATGCTTCTATAAATAGGGAGTTCCTAAGTAACATATGGAAGAAGGGTAACCGTTAGAAGCCATTTTTTCTAGGACTAGAGTTATGTTGATATTTGTTGTTTAAATAATAAAATTACATGATCTGAAATAAGGGGCATGCAACTACTTTTTGGAGTAAAGGTCTATGTCATCATTAGTCTTCTATGTTTATCATTTTAGTGAGTGAATTTTACTAGACATCTTTTAGGAAGATGTGGCAGCAAAATATCTTTAGTAAACTCACACTGTTAATTCTTTTCTTGACTACAAATAGTATAACTTTTATCTGCAAATATGTAACTTCTATGCTTGGTTGAAATATGATATCTTCAATTTAAAGTCATTACATTCTATTCTTTTATCTCAAAACAAGAAGGGTTAAAATATCTTTCTTTGGTTATTGCTTATGGTTGTCAATAGGAATTTAATCAACTTGGTTGTGAATTGTTCTATAAACCTTAGTTTTTAGTGATGATCCAAATTATTTTAAACCAATAAGGATTATATGGTTAAATTATTTCAATTTCATTTGGCTTTGGAGTCCATCATTTTCTTTTTGTGTCTTGTAGTTGTAGTTATTCACCAAAAGCATTGGGGTCTTGGCTCAATAATTACATATTAGGAAATTTCAAAAGAATTTTATAGTGAGTTAAGATCTATTGGAATATTAAATGTATTTGGTTTTCTCATGAGCTTCTAGTTATCCTACTTGTCAGAAGTTGATACCCCCATATCTGCTTTAACACTATAGCTTTAACACTCAAAAACATTTAATGTGGTAGGTATGTTTGAATTCAAGAATGTGAGGGAAACTTTATGTGAACAACATGAGACAAAAGGGGTGAATCTTTTGTCATTCCTAAGAGCAGAGACATTCTAAGTTATTTAGAAGAGTTTAATAGAGCAAAAACAACAAAAGAGTTTTATCGGAGTGCAACAACATAGGTAAATGAGTTTATGAGTTTTATGGAAAGTGAACATTTTTACTGTATGTGAAGTTATTGCTCACTTATTTTTATGCAAACATACTTTGTTGCAAGTATATTTTCAGAAACATATAGTTGTTAGTTATTTTTGTCTTCTGGATTTTGTAGTTTTACTTTCAAGATTTGTAATAGTTTGATTTGGTAAATAGAAAGCAAGCTAGTAAACTTGCCCACCTCTGGTGTATTGTGTTGTCTTATCTCCAATTATTTATTTCATTCTGCATCTAGTTGTTTGGAAAACTAGAGAAACATCTCTATTCCAGTTTGTGCATTTTTTTTGGAATGATTTTTGTGATTTTCCTATGGGTTAACATAGTACTCAGTTGAGTGTTAACATTTACTCATTTTACTCTTGGTTTGTGCTTTTATCGAGTTGTTCTTGTATTGACCAAGTGATTCGGTCCTTTCTTTGCTAAGTTTCCCAGGATTAACACGTTAGTTATCCCCCCTTTTTTTGGTTTTTTGACATGGTATCAGAGCCATTTTGTCCCACATCCTTCTGAGTTTGGCCATGTATTTTTTTATGGGGACTTAAGTTTGTTCTATAAGAGACATGGCTGGAGATGAAGGAAAGAATTAGCAACAACCACCATCCTTTAATGGACAAAACTAAGATACTTGGGCAAAGAAGGTGTGAACCATTATGGTTGCAAATGACTTGTGGGAGTTTGTGGTCAATAGATTCAATGATGTGATAGACCCAACATAGTATGCTACCCTCACCAACAGTTAAAAGACTTAACTAAAAGAGTCAAGGACAAAGGATGCAAAAGCATTAAGCTTGATTGAGCCAGCCATGACATAGGCAATTTTTTCTAAGATAGCAACAACTAAATATTCTAAAGAAGCATCAGATATCCTTTAAATGATTTTCAAAGGGTGTGATAAAGTTTACATAGTAAAGCCACAGACGATTCAAAGAGAGTTTGAGAACTTTCAAATGAAGATTAATGCGTCTATTGTAGATTTTAGTTCAAGGATCTCTGGTTTGATAAACCACCTGGAGTCAAATGGAGAAGAATATGAAGAGAAAATAATAGTGGAGAAGATATTGAGAAGTCTTCCTGTAAAGTATGATAATCTTGTGATGACCATTGAGGAGACAAAGGACCTCATCACTTTGACAATGGATGAGTTAATGGGTATTCTCCAAACCTGTGAGCACCAGATCAATAGATCAATAACATATTCACAAAAGAAATCTTTCCAATCTCAAGCCAATGCAAGAGGCAGTGGGGAGGGAGAAATAGCTCTAGAAGAAGCTCTAGAGGTAGAGGTAATGGTAACTATGGACAAAGAAATGTCAGAGGAGAAATCTCATGATGAGCAGGTAGCCAAGAGGGAGTGAAAAGATCTCAAAATGGCTCTAGAGGAGGAAAGAAAAATTATAGTTCTAACAAGATCAATGTGGAGAGTTATCATTGCCACAAAATTGGGCATTATGCAACTGAATGCTGCAAAATGTAAGGTGTTCAATCAAGGTAGAGTCCAAATATGGCTGATGTGAATGTGAGTGAAGCAAAAAATCCCACAACCTTCATCATGTACAACATTGGTGAAGAAGGCAGCCCTAACATATGGTATTTGGACATCACTAGCAAAAACCAAATGAGTGGTAACAAAAACTTATTTTCTTTTATCGATAAGAATTTCAAGTTTGAGAATAGAGTGTGAAACAATGGAACCATTCCTATTCTGGGCAAGGGATCTATCATGGTCTGCACCAAGAAAGGTGAGAAGATGGAGATTCAAAATGTTTATTTTGCCCTGGGTATGAAGCACAATTTGATGAGTTTTGGACAACTCATTCAAAATGGTTACAAAGTGCTCATGGAAAATGACAGCTATGTCTTTCATGAGAAAGATGGGAATAAGAGGATCCTTGCAGTAGTCCAAATGACAAGGAACCAAATGTTCCCTTTTAGGATAGAGACATTTTCTCTTCTCAAATTGTTGCTACACCTCCCAAGAATGCATATACAATAGTATATCAACAATCATCTCTAAAGAGCATCATTGAAGACCCCTCTAAGGTATATCTTAGGTACAAACATCTTCGTTATCCTAGTTTAAATTTATTGTCAAAGAAAAGAATGGTAGATGGTTTGCCTAATATTGTAGAATAATGTGACAAGTATGAGGCTTGTATTTTGGGTAAGCAACACATGCTTCCCTTTATTTTTGGTAATTCTAGAAGGGCAAGGGCACCATTAGAGCTAGTGCATATTGATTTAGTTGGCCCTATGAAAACCACTTTTATTGGGGGGAGTTCATATTTTATGACATTCATAGATGATTTCAGCTATAGGACATGGGTATATTTTTTGAAAAATAAATCTGATGCATTTCATAAGTTTGTAGAGTTTAAAGCCTAGGATGAAAAATAATTTGGACATTATGTAAATCCTAAGGTCAGATAGAGGGGGTAGTATACCTCCAATTCTTTTGCAAATTTTTCCAAGAGACATGACATCAAGAAGGAAGTTACGACCAGCTATACTCAATAGCAAAATTGAGTGGCTAATAGGAAGAATAGGAGCATTGTTGAAATGGAAAGGAGCATGATGAAAGAAAAGGGACTCCCAACTAAATATTGGGGAGAGGTTATAGCAGTAGCAGTATATTTGATAAATAGGTGTCCAACAAAGAGGTTTGTGGCAAGATTCCTCTTGAAGAGTGACCAAAACATAGATGGATGGTTGAGTACTTGAGGGTGTTTGGGTGTGTAGCATATGTATGCATGTCAAAGGAGAAAAGGAAGAATTTGGATGAAAAGGGTGTGAATTGCATCTTCACTAGTTATAGTTCAGAATCAAAGGTATAAAGATTGTATGACTTGGTCATGAAGAAGATCATCATCTCAAGAGATGTAGAGTTTATTGAAAATTAGTCATGTAATGACTCCATGTATAAATATTCAAGCACTTCAAGTAAAGTGCTCATTATTGATGAAGAAGATGAATTTGGTGACCAACAAGATGAAGAAGTAGTAAATACAGATAGCTCTAAATTGTTTCTGATAGAAATAGGCAAGAAGACAAGCAACAAATGATAGAAGAAATTCAGCTATGGGAAGCTCCAGATAGCTTCAGATTGGTGTACAACATATCTAGAACATTAGAAGCAATAGTGAAATTTCAAATCCCACTCTCGCCTCCCTATTGCCAAGAAAGACCAAGATTCTAAGGGAGATAAACCAAGATGAAAGGTATGATGAAGTGTTTGATGAGAGTGTAAAATTTGCATTATTTTCTCATAGGGATCCAATTTATTTTGAGGAAGCTATGAAAGAGAAGAAATGGTTTAAGGCCATGGACAAGGAAATAGATGTAGTAGAGAGAAATGAGACATGGGAGCTATTGATTTACCTCCCAAGAAGCAAGTTATTGGAGTTAAACCGGTCTATAAGACCAAGTGCAATGTTGAAGGGAAATAGATAGGAATAAAGCATGATTGCTGGTCAAGAGTTACAAAAAAAGTTTGGTAGATATTATGACAAGACTTATTCTCCAGTTGTAGGAGCGATGGTGAGCCCACTCTTTACATCAAGGTAGATGATGGTAAAGTTTTAATTATTTTCTTGTATGTAGATAATTTGATTTATACTAGAAATGATAATTGCCTCATTGCATATTTCAAAGAGGCCATAAAAAGTGAGTTTAAATGACATATTTGGGTCTCTTGAAATACTTTCTAGACATAGAAGTAAAACAACTGCATGACGGAATCTTTACCTCTCAAGAGAAATATGTAAATAAAATCTTGGTGATATTTAAAATGTAAAATAGTAAGGTAGCCCCAGCATTAACAACTGTAGGTCTAAAATTGAGTAAGGAATATTGCTAAAAAAATGTGAATCCAACATTGTATAAAAGTATGGTTGGAAGCTTGATGTATTTGACAACAACTTGGCATGGTATAATGGATGTAGTAAGATTGATTTCAATATTTATGGAAACTTCAAATGATTCTTGTTGGCAAGCAAGAAAGAGGATCTTGAGGTATGTGAATTGCACCAAAGGATTTGGTATTTTGTATAATGCTCAAAGTGAATTTGGGTTGGTTGGTCATACAGATAGTGATTGGGCTGGAAGTTTGGATGATAGGAAGAGAACTTCCAGTTATTTATTTCATATGGGTTCGAGTGCAATATCATGGGCATTGAAGAAGCAACCAATAGTTGCTCAATCTACAATAGAGGCTGAATATATCGCAGCAAATGTAGTAGCATGTCAAGCTATTTGGATGAGAAGAATCTTGGCAGATTTGAAGGAAAAACAAGAGGATGGAGCCACAATCTATTGTCACAATATTTCCTCAATAGCTTTGACAAAGAATCTAGTCTTTCATGAAAGAAGCAATCACGTTGAAATAAGATATTATTTTATTAAAGAGCTAGTTGAGAATGGTGAAATTAACATGGAGTATTGTAAGTCCAAGCAACAGCTAGGGGACATCTTCACTAAGCCATTGGGCATAACAAGTTTTCTACACCTAAGAAGAAGTCTAGGCATAGTTGATTTGGATCAACAATTATCCTTGTATTATTTGTTTGGGACAAAAGGGGAGTGTTGGAATATTAAATTTATTTGGTTATCCCATGAGCCTCTAGTTCACCTACTCATTATAACTTGAGATCTTCATATCTCCTCTAATACTGTGGCTCTAATAGTCAAAAAAATTAATATGGTAGGCAATTTTGAATTCAAAAATGTGTGGGAAACCTTATGTGAACAACAACATACAAAAGAGGGGAATTTTTATTTAATTCCTAAGAGCACAGAAATTCTGAGTGATTCAGAAGAGTTCAACAGAGCATCAACAATAGAAGAGTTTTATTAGAGTGCAACAACATGAGTGAATGAGTTTCTCAGTTTTTAAGAAAGTGAATATTTTTCCTGTATGACCAATGATTTCTGCTGAGTTTTTTATATGCAGCCATACTTTTGTGTCAGTTTATTTTTTAGTAATAGATATAGTTGTTAGTTATTTTCCCTTCTGGGTTTTGTAGTCTTACACTCTAGATGTGTAATATTTTGATTCAATAAATAGAAAGAAAGCAAGAAAATTTTCTCATCTCCAATGTATTGTGTTGTCTTGACTCCACTTATTTATATTGTTGTGCATCAAGTTGGTGTTTATGATTTTCAAGTGGGTCGACATGCTACTTTGTCAAGTGTTAACATTTACATAGTTTACTCTTGGTTTGTGCTTTTTCTGAATTATTCTTGTATTGACTAAGTGATTAAGTCATTTCTTTTTTGAGTTGCCTAGTGTTAACACATTGGTTATCCCTTCTATTTTTTGTTTCTTGACAAGATCTACAATTAATATTAGTTAGTTGAATTTTTAAGCTATTCATTTTGATTTCTCTCCTATCAAACCCCTATTTATATCATGTGTTCAACTCCTATGTTGAGACATTTCTTATTTTAATCACACCATATTCTCTGAATCATGGATCCAATCTAATGGAAATATCAACCCTTTCCTTATCAAATGCAGCTTTTGAAGGCAAAAAGAAAGTCAAATATAACATAAAATTTATAAATTTATCACCTTACAGAAATACACTACATGAGCCCTCTATTTATAGTGGTATGAGAATACTTTAAAATTCCTACCACACTTATTACATATCTTAAAATATAGAATATTAATATGTTGAAATTAATATGGGGAGCTAGATGTCAAGTTACAATGAATTCCACTAAGCAACTAAGGTCTCAAGATTGCCTATTGCATTTAATATGTTGTGTAGGCTATGAAAGGATGATGAAAAATGAGCTAGTGGAGAAATTAATATCTTCCAACACTCCCCCCTTAACTTTTACCATTAATTTTTTTTTTTTAGCATCAATAGTACTTATTTTTCCTGTAGATATTCAAAGTTACTTCTTGGTGATTCCTTAGTGAAATATCTGCCAATTGATCTTCATATACACAAAACTATAGGTAGACTTCTTCATTGTTAACCAATTCTCTGATGAAGTGATACCTTTTAACAATATGTTTTCTTCTTGGATAATGCAATTGTTGATTTGTTATCACATGGGATTGGTGTTGGTTATTCTTGGCTATGTTGTAGATCTAAGAGAACTTGACACATCCATATTGCTTAACATGCAGTGGCAGTGAAAGCTACATATTCTACTTTGGTTGATGAGATTGTGACTATAGTTTACTTCTTTGATGCCCATGTTATGACTCCCAATCCAAAGTGAAAGATATAGTCTGAAATTCTCTTTATGCCATCAATGCTACCTAAAAAATCACTGCCAGTATAACCAATCAAACCAAAATTGTTAGATTTGGAATATAGGATTCCATGTCTTGTTGTTCATGCAACATATCTCTATATATCCCTTTTTCAACTTCCTAGTGAGATTTTTTTGGTGATTCAATGAACCTAGAAATAAAACTTACACCATACATGATATTTGGCCTCGTAGATTTCATATACATTAAACTTTCAAAAATTATTATAAACATAGTTGGATCAACATTTGAGCCCTCTTTCTCCTTGTTCAGTTTTGTTCCTGTTACAACTAGAGTTGACACTAGATTGCAAGTCATCATTTTAAATCTTTTCAAAACATCATTTATATACTTGCACTGACAAATGAAGATATCTAATTCATATTGAGTAACTTTGAAATTCCTAAGAAGTATGTAATCGACCCCAAATCTTTCATTTCATATTCTTTCATTATTTATGACTTTAACATGTCTATTGATAGATTTCTAGTTAAAATCATGTCATTGACATACGAACACAATCAAAATTTGGCCTTCTTTATTATTCTTTACATACAATGTGGGCTAACTATTACTTCTATCATATTGATTGTGCTCATCATGTATGAGTCAATCCTCTTATACGAAGTTGTAGGTGCTTGTTTTAAACTATAAGGAGCCTTGTTTAATTAATATATTTTGTCTTTGTGCCCACAAACCTCATAACTAGGTGGTTGTTTAAACATAAACTTTTTCATCAAGAAAACCATTCAAAAAGGTTGATTTTACATCTATTTGATACATATTCCAATTAATTTGTGTAGCTACAACAAGAGAAGATGTTTCATTATAGTCAACATGATATTGTTGTGAAAATCCTTTAACAACTAGCCTTTCCATAAGTTCAACAATTTTACCTTTTTCAGCAAATTTAGTTTTACATTATTTTCCTCTAGGTAAATCCTTTAATTCCCACATTTTATTTTTTTCAATAGAGTCAACTTCTTTATTCATTGCGTTGATTCATTTATCTTCTTTAATTTTTTCTTCAAAATACAATGGATCGCAAGAAAATAAAGAAAATTTTGAGAAAATGTCTACATTCTCCACTTCTTGATTATATATATCTTCTAAGCTTCTCATTTTCTTACCTTTATACCTTGGTTTTGAGAATGTAGAATTTGATTCATCACTTATATTTATATTTGAAGGTGATGCTCTTTGCACAAAGTTCCTTGTTGGAGTACTGGGTGGTGTTTGACTACCTTATTGGTTTGATTCATTGTCATTTTGCAATATTGGTGCTCCTCTTGTGACTAGTTTGTTATCATTTTCATCTCAACTTATTAAGCAATTCAAGAGAATACCCTAAAGCTATATAATGGGCCCATTCAAACCTAGTGTGACAAATTTTGATAGGTCTTCCCCATCCTTCATGTTGATGTCAAGCACAACCTCCATAGGTTGACCATAAATTTCTCCTCTTCCATCACTATCTCTCTCAAATCCAATATGGAAGTCTTCAAGGTTTACAATATCTCATTGATCTCCTTAGTGAAGAGATAGTCCTCCAAACCCTCTAGGATAGTCACTGTCTCACTATGTTTTACCATTGAGGGGTTCACTTGCACATTGATAAGATGCACAACCACAAGCGGGCCAACTAAGGTAGAACCACCCTCATTACTTGCAACCATGGAAACCAAAGGAGAGGATATTTTCATGTTATTTTTTTAGGAAGATTCTTTACAGTCTAGATCCTTATTTTGTCTTCTTGAATTATTAGTGGAGGCAAATTCATTTTTTGAATTTTCTACTGAAGGAGCACGTAAATAAAATAGTTGTAAGTAAATCATGTTTATAGAATAAAATACTTATATTGAATTACTGATCTGTTATTTAATAGAAGAAATATAATTACACAATTATTCACATTTATGAAAATCAAGAAACCTTTATTTTTATTAAAATAATTGAACTAGAATAAATAAATAAATATTGAAATTATAAAAAATATAGTAAAAGAAAATATTCTAATTTAATGTAAAACTTAATTCTTTAACTTTTCAGCTGACAACTTAACAAATCAGTATGTTTTTTATGTAGTTCATTTATAATTTTTACAAAAACAGAACATTTTGAAGAAAATTAAATTTAAACAAATATTTCATAAATATCCTATATTTAAAAAGAAATATTAATCCGAAACGTGAACCTTGTAACTTTCAAATCTAAAAGAAATTCGATAAATTAATATTGATATATAAAATTGACAGTAACTTTTAAAGCATCATCAATGCACAAATATTACACGCCCAATGATTGATAAATAACGGTGCAATATTTAATTGATCAATGACATTGATTCAGAAGTTTGAAAAAGTCAAAGGAAAAACACAATCAACAATTAATTCTTCTTTTAATGTTTCGTGCGAGAAAATCCGGCTCGAGCCCCATTCTCGCCTCTTGAATTGCTGCCTCTTCAACGCGTCATTGTTTTACTTTGAATATCATCATTTTTTTTCTTGAATGGCAATGTTGACCTATTCATCAGTAATCTTGCACTCTTGCGTCCCTTCTCTATAAATATCATACACCCTCATTATTCATCTTCATTCCCGATATTCTTCGCAAGACATTAACTCGATTCTTCCTCCTCCATTTGCAAACCGATCATATTTCTTTTCATAATATTCACTCTGCGCCGAGTCATTATGATGAGATCAATGAAGCTAGTGAAAATCATGGTAATACTGTTGGTGGTCAATGTTATGTTTTCCATTGCTGCCTCTGCTCGTCCAATCATCAAGGAGAAAGCGAACACATTAACAGGCATTGATAATCTGCTTGAAATGGTGGAGATATTAGCGTCCTGTACTAACTGCGCCGGCAACATCAAAGATCCCAATTGCTGCAAAAAATAAATAAAACAAGGCTGCATAGAATTACTTTCCGAAAGCTTTTTCCGCCATGGACCCTCTGGACATGTTTTTCATCGTTTTTAATCCGCGATGAGAAGGAGAAAATAAGAATTGTTTGAAGGAGCATGCAAATATTTCTATCAGGTTCATCTGTAATTTTACGAGTCCAATTTATTGGTCATTGGACAATATATCAGAACTCAATTGTAATTTATTGAGTCAAATATATTTTGACATGGTTCGCATATCTCATATATGCCCCATCTCAAATTTTACAGTTTACTGAAGAAGCGTTTCAAGGGACGTGTATTGTAAATTACTCCAAAAAATTATTTAAAAAATTACGTTCCATTTATTGATACCTAAAATTTCCTGTTAAAAGCACGGGCTATTATCGACCTATAATATGCATTGTGCTTGCTCTCTAGGGTTAAAGTATATTCTTAAATAGATTAGTTTTTTATGGACAGCGATCAACAATATATAGATATTTGAGTTTTGATATATTACCTTTTATGTGCTCTCGGATTTTTATCAAACAAATCAGGGAAGAATTCTCTCTTGTTACGCACACCAATTAAGTTTTCTAATTAAAAATTATTATTATTTCAATTAAGCATTTTTTTTTGGTTCCCATGCAGATTGTAAATCTCCAATTGTGATTATATCTACCGATGAACTTAGCCGAGAGACTCTTTAGTCTCTTAAGCGCGTAATAATTTTTTGTGTAATTCATTTACTTTTAAAATAAAATTATAATTATAATTAATAAATAATATGAAATGTCTTTCTTCGTAATACGGAATGTCATTTGAAAATGATTTCGGACTTTCCGATTTTTTGAGGACTAGATTTCTGTGAATCTTTTATGTTTAAATAATAAAATTGCATGATATGAAAGAAGGCACCTGTAACTACTTTCTGAGGCTGTAAATCTCGCTTATATTAACATGTTTTGTGGAGTAAAGCTGCATCATGTCATTTGTCTTCCAGATGTATTATTTTAGTCAATGAATTTTATCGGACATCTTATATCTGACTACCAATGGTATACATTTTATCTGCAACTTGTCTGATTTCTATGCATGGTGGAAATACGATGTCTTCAATTTAAAGTCATTAATTTATTTTCTTTTGTTATAACAAAGGGGGATTAAAAGATCTTTTTCCGTTATTGGTTTTGCCTGTAATTAGGAATTCAATCATGTTGGTTGCGAATGTTTAAAAAACAAAGGAGAAAAATACAAGATAGAAAAGCCTCTTTGATAAAATGTTTAAAATTATTAAAATAATAACCCAACTTTTTTAAAGTTTTGATTTCTAAATAAATTCAACTAGATATTCAAATTTCAGTGCTACTTTAAAAAAATGAAACTTAATAGTAACTTTCATTATGATTGATTTACAAAACAAACTAGCTGAAAAATAATACAAAATTAAAAAATATTAACATATAAACAAAAATATAAATAAATTCTAACACATATATTCTTCAACCATACAAAGTCTGAAAAATCAGAAGTAAATTCTGACCCATAAAAGATATAACAAATATTTAACACTTACGTTTAGATAAGATATATAGTTGCTGTAAACTATTGGACCATTGAACCAACGGATATAATAGATACACCATAACAGACTACTGATATAACAGCAAAATCCATTGACTTGAATCATATTTAGGAATGCGATATGAGCGTGTCAACAAGCTATAATGCTTATATTAGTGAATTTAAACTTTTGAGTTGGTCAATTTCAGAATTACATGTTCAACTATTCTGATTATGTCCATTTGTGATGTCCCACTATTACATTGCATTCCACTTAGTTATTAACGAACGTCAACATTTTCTTCGGCAGTGAAAATGGTGTGCTCAAAGCTTATAAGAAATATGATACTGCTTTCACTTTCTCTAACTCTTTTATTTGCCCTGCAAGTTTTTGCTCGATATAATTTGAGGAGAGATGTGTTGGTAAACAGATTTGTCACAGTAGAATTTGTCCAACGGAGTGTGTGGCAAACCATTCACAACAGTTGGATAGGCCCTTGGTATGCGGCCTTCCTCTGCATTTAGAGGGGTAGCTCCCTCGTATGATATAATTTTTGAAAGATTTTCAAATAAAGAATCTAAAGACTTCAAAGATCAGGGGAAAGTCGTTCAGGACAAATGCACCACATGCCCTTACAACCTTCTTCGGTAGACAAGATTGATAACAAAGGTGATCAAGGACTATGCTTGAAAACAACCAGTATTACCAAGCATATTCATTAACATTTATAAACACTCGCACAGTATCATGAGAATGTTTACTACAACAGATAACAATTTTGATTTTAGAATAAGAAACCCAAAGCATATCTCATTCCATTTCCTTGCACCAAGAAGACAAAAGAGATTTTCAATTTTAGAGATAAAAAGTGTACATACTTTCCAAAATTTATCTCTCAATCAAAATTTCAGCATGGTGTTCCCTTATTTTTCAAACCAAAAATTCCCTTTACAAAGCCCAAAAGAGCCCTTATACAGACACAAAGGTTAATAACTACCCCTCTGTGGTTAGTAACTACCTCCCAAATACATGATTTGGGTGAGGTTAATTAACCTCAACAAAATTAACCTTAAATGACAATAACCATTATTTGAAATGTATGGCTTGGAACGTGTCTTAAAAATGTTGAATCATTGATTTTATACTATACTGTAATAATGGGCTATGTGTCCAAGGTCAGACATAGTAGAACACTTCTTCTTTCCTAATACAGGTGCAGAGTGGTGTGGCCTATGAAAGTCTCATGTTGACAATGTTTATTCCACCATTTCCCATAATCTATGGAACTGAAAGGGTCATGAAGAGTGACAAGAAATAGATAACTTGGTTGGCCATTAATAAATTTCTCTATCAGTGATCGCATTATATCGATGCCATGTCTTTCTATGCATTGATCACATGATATCCTTGCATGGTTTGGACTCATTATATACTGATCATAAGAAGGGATTGGAAGCCTGTGATCATGATAAAGTGACCAATTGACATGCAACATGTCTCTACCTGTTTCAACAAAAATTGCATCTACTTATAAGTTTCCAAGGCCGTCTAAAGAAATCCATTCTGGGCATATCCGACAATTATTACATTCCATGAGATCATATTTCTTTGAGGCATTTCTTTGAAGAGCCTAAGAGCCTCCTCAAGTTCACCATTTTGTGCATATCCTGCAACCATTGCAGTCCATTAGATCATGTCTCTTTCAGGCAATTTGTCAAATAGTTGATGTGCCTTGTTTAGACTTCTGCATTTTACATACATGTCAACAAGAGCACTTGTAACTACAACATCTGAAGGAAACCCAGTTTTGATTATGTTTTGACAAATTCCCATGCACTCTTTCAAAGAACTTATTTTGGCACAGGTTGGAAGCATGCTAGAAAAGGTGAACTGATAAGATTGGATGCCTATTTGTTGCATTTGGTGAAAGAGTGCCAATGTCTCTAGAGGAAAACCATGTCTTCTATAAGCCGTAATGATGATATTCTGTGAAAAGACATCTTTTTTTATCATTTCGTTAAACACTTCGTGTGCATTTGCTAAACTTTTGCACTTGCATACATTTTTATAAGATTATCTTGTAAACATTGTGTTGCGTAAACTTGAAATGCTTCATTGATGCGGGCATCGATTTTCTTACTATCTAATTGGGACTCCATGGAAATGCACTTGAACCATAGTTGCTGATATGTAAAAGAGTTCACAGGTAGATTATGCAGAGCTTCTTCAAACCGTTTGTCTATCTCTTCATGATGCTTCTTGATAGACTTCTGCATTTGGCATTGTAAGAAACCAATTGAAGCCTTAAAATTGAGCATTGTTATTTACCATTCAATCCAATTTTGATTATGATAAGTAGGCCATTGAAACAACCCCAATTTTTATAGAGCAAAGGAGCAGGACTACAGGAACTAGAAAAAGATGGTGTGTCCGATTCATTTCTACTATGCTTGGAGTGGTTGCGGCATGCATATAATAACTATTCACGTGAAGAAGATAATGCACCCGAGTTACATGCATATAAGAGCAGAGTTGATATATGTGAAAAATCTAACTATTGAAGTCACTAATTATTAATCTCCTATCATAAACGATTATTAAACTGCTGAAAATAAATTTTCAACTAATATCGAAAAATAACACAACTGCAACTTCACTTTTAAAATATGGAAAGAAATGCGCAACACAATGAACACACTATTTTTAGAAAAATTGTCCCTAGAAAAACCCTTAAGGGAAAACCAGATCTACAAATGAGGAATTATATTAAACTTCAGCAAATCAAGAGATACAAAATTCCTTGCCTCTCACTGGCAGAACTCCGACAACCTCCTAATTTCTCCCACTGATATTCCCCATTGTTATCCCCATGCTAACACTGCGCCCTTGCTAACACTGCAAGACTGTTTGCTAACACTACAAACATTTCTCCAAAAATTCTTGTGTCCAAATGACCCAATGACCCCTTTTTATACTACTCCTATTGGTAAACCAACGATCGAGATTAAATCAAACCAATGGCTGAGATTAAGACAACTCGACAGCCAATAATAGAATTGGTTGCAAAGTGTCCAAAAGGGAATCACTAAAATTAGTAAATAATAACCATTTACTAATTCTTGGCAAGTGGACAAACAGCTGTCCAAACTACCCATAAATACTACTGCTATTCATAGATACGGACGAACAGCTATCCAAGCTACCCATAAATATTACTGCTATTTTTGGGTCAAAAATAATAGCTGTCCGACTAACAATAATTAACAATATATATGCTACTATTGTTAGCAAGGATGACATCCATGCCCTCATCGAGTAGTTGTGATGGTAGCTGACCTTCAAAACCACTGAATGTGACACCCAATAATTTTAAAAAAGGCAATGAGAGGAATAAATAGGAAATGGCCCAAATAGATAGTAGAAATGTCATTAAAATCTTCTACAAAAATTCGAGGCCGACGGTCATGACCAAGAACACGAAGCTGTAAAGAGTGAGCTGCTACATTTCTCAACTCTGCTAGCCTCAGTGCATTTCAATCAGATGCAGTCGAAACTTAAACATGGAGACAATGTATAGAGAGCCCATGCTAGCGTGAATGCCATATCATTCCATAGAGCTAATGAAAATGTGCAGAGATCCCCTCAAAATCATCAAATCCAATGCCTAAGAATTTCAATGGAGGCAATGAGAAGAGTATTGTAGGAATCTGATGTTGTTGATATCTAGCTCAAATGGCAATTCAAGGCTCCCCAAACTCTTAGGAAGAGTGCCATAGAACTCAATGGTATTGATATGAAAAAGGGCAATATATGTGACCAATCTCAACACTACTCTCAATTTGGAAAGCATCAAATGGCCCTAGTGGTCTTTGCACATTTCTAATGTGAAGAGCTTGAGCATCATTCTGGGTACTTCCCTTCTTTCGATATGCATTCAAAGTTCTCGTCTTATCTGGAAAGCTGAAGGTGGGGGAAGACCAAATTCACATATATTGGCGATCTATTTTTCCAACCTTAATAAAATATTCCCAATTCCATCTAAAAAGTAGTATTTGATGCCATCAGTACAAACCTCGATATCAGGAATGAGGACAAGCTCATGCTCATGAATATTTAGTGACTTCCTGGAAGACCTAAATGATTGCCCCATTCTTGTTGTACACTTGGCTACATTCTGGATATGCTTGAATTTTCCCATCCAATTTTTGATGCTTTCGAAACTAATGTTGTCATTGGAAGCAAACATCTAGACTGAATTTTCCCTCAATTGACTAGTCAAGAAAGCTAGATATTGAAAGCTTTTGTCGCCTATAACAATGCCCTCCAATGTGCAGGTGTTACCATCATTTAAAGGCAGAAAATTAGATGTTCTCTCTTTGATAATGCCATAAAATGAAAACTGCCCTTTTGTTATTACAACTTACATGTGACACAGGTTAATAACTGTCTCATAGAGGTTTAAAAAAATGCATTTTTGGAGAGGTTAATTAACCTACTCCAAAATGCATGTTTTGAAAGTTATCATTAACCTATTTAAGAGGTCAAGAAAAATGCATTTTTGGAGAGGTTAATTAACTTACTCCAAAATGCATGATTTGAAAGTTATCATTAACTTTTGAGAGGTTAATGGTTAATGATAGGTTTGAAAACATGTGTTTTGGGTCTCAACATTGACCTGCGATAATTTGGAGCTCAGAAGCCAGATTTTAAAAATTCCAAGTGCTGTACGAAGCTGGGAACGAGCCAGAGACATGAAATTTTAGAAACTCACAAAAAATCAAAGATAAAATGGTGAATTTAAAGCTTAAAACCAGGCAAGATTCAAAGATTAACCATGGCTTATAAAACTAAAACAATTTTATAATCGAGCAAAAAGATGTAAAAATAAATGTTGGTGTAGATGACAACTACAGCAAGGCAAGCTTTAATAATTTGTTTCAAGTTGTGCAAGGACTATGATCCTATACCAATTGTGCCCGCCATATTCTAGATCCCAACTGCCAAAGATAAAAATATGTACTATTACACTGTACTCATATTATCATTTGTTCTAAATAAACTGAGAGTAACTTTTAACTTGTATAGCGAGCATGATTAAAGACGAACTCAAATCATTTTTTTTCATTGTGTCCTTGCTATATTTTTGAATTCCATTTTGTAATATTAGATGTTACATTTAAATATATATTTGTTTTCAACAGATTACAACTTTTCAATTAGTTTTGACTAATAATTTTTTAAAAATTGTGAGTGAATTAGTCTTATGAAGAGGGTTTGAGGACCATCTATTATTTTGATTCTTTATCTTGCTGTAGGCAATATACTATTGCAATCATTTATGAATAGCTAGTGATTAATTTTTCCACTCTACTTTTATGGGAGTGGATTGCAAGAAACACTGCCCAATATTCAGGATTGCAATATACAAATAATTTTCTTAACTATAATAGTTTTTGATGTATTTATATAGCAACCAAAAATGGGGGCTGACCCTCTACAACCCAAAAGTTACCCTCTGCTATCTAACCATTCTCTTTTCTAGTCATACAAAACATCAAAAACATATTAATGTTTAACTCCCTAGTATTAATTTGTTGGGATAAGGCGACTCAGCCTTATCATGATTTATTGCTTTATTTGTGATTTCTTGGAAAGTTGCTGAATGGAGCTGGATTCTTCCACAATAAAAGACTTGGAGTAGAAAAATAGAAAGCTTCTATTTTTTGGCGATTTATTCTCTTATGCTTTCTTTTTATGCAAGGGTTGTGCATAAGGAAATTTTTAAAATAATTTGTAGATGCATTGAATGTAGATGCTTTAGAACTCTGTCTTCTTGTATGAGAACTCTATAAGTACAAAGAATTGTTGTAGATAGAGAGAGATGAGAAGATATTTACACAGGGTTATGCTGCCAGATTTTCTCTAGAATGGAGCAAGATGTAAATCTCCATGTGAAAGTTGAAAATGGATTGTAACCAGTTGCTGAATAATACATTAGCTTGATGGTTTGGAGGGTGTGGTTTTACTTGGAAAGGTTTTCCCCACATATATCTATGTTCTTTATTATATCTCATTCTTCTAGTTCTATGATGATAGAATAATAATCTGTATGTCATAATGCTGCTAAAATTTATTTAGATCAGTAAACTGCAATCACTTTCCTTTAAGGTTTTAATTGTGAGAAATCAACTATGTCTATTTCTGCTTTAATGGCATAGTAGTATGCACTTGTATTTTCTTATTAGAAGTTGTTCAATGAACTATTGGATATAGGATATGCATATTAATTTTAGATGAATTTTTGGGATGCTCTCATTTCCCTTCAATTGGTATGAGAGCCCATTTTTTGTGAATTGCATAGTGTTTGCATGGGAGGACTCATAGAGTTTTTGGTTCTGGGTATTTCTTCTATTAAGATTTCTTAGCTTGTGGAGCTTGAAGAAGTTTGTTTTGAAGAAATTGACTGATAATTAATCCTTTGATGAGTGGAAGTCTTGCAATTGATTTAGTTTTTCAGGATATAGCAAACATTTCTTGAAGGATGGTGAAGATAGGGAAAATAGAGTTGGTCATGTTGAAATGACATTGATCTGGAGCTCTTGGTTGACAACAGAATAAATCTTGATGCATGGGTATTTCAAGGTGTCTCCTTTTTTACTTGGAATGCATAGAGGCTATGGAGTTGATCATTGGATGATCTGGAAGCTTCTGGATAACTAATCTCTCTCATATGCATGTACTAGTAGTGGTTGTGAAATTGGCCTACAAGTGGGCCTAGAGTTCTAGTACTATGTTTTCCTCTTGGATGTTTATACATGCATGGCTTGGATTCTTGTTCGTTGGATTTGAGAGGTTTATACCTTTTCCTAAAAAATCTATGGTGATGTTCATCTATGATAATCCATTATTTTGGGTTCAATTGTTTGGTATTTTATTTAGACTTTGAGTCTTTCAAATGAGAAGTGGGTCTGGATTTCCATGAGTTTTGTTAAACACAATGTTTTTGCAGGTTTTCCATGCTGAAATAAAAACTTGAGATTTTTTGTGGATCTACCGAAGAGCTATTTTCTAGACTCTTGTTCCTTTAGAGTGGTACCAAATGAGATAGTTGTAGTTCTACATGCATGAATTCTTTGTGCATGGCGAGAGGAGGTATTTTTATGTCTTTGCATGGAGATGTTGGTACGTGATCAGTCACCCAAAATTTTTGTGGTGATGCTTTGTTGGATTCCTTGACTATGGTACTTGATGTGGACATAATTGGCAAATCAGATTTGTGCTTGATCTAGTGTTTGAGTCATGTTGTCTACATGATTATTCTCTTTGATATCATTTGTATATGTCACTAATGTGATAGTGGGTTTGCATGTTGCAATGATTGGATCTACAAGTTATGCAATCAGGTGGGTAGGCCACCAATTTAATTGTAGTGGGATAACATGGATGTGGACTATCTATATCCACGAAATTTGATTCAGTGTTGGTACAAACTTGTTGGTTGGCCTTGTTTGTGGTCACTTGTGCATTTGTGTGGTTGCTTTGAAATGAGAGGATGGATGATATTTGAGTACTTGGGTAGTCAATTATGCAGTCCTAAAGCATGGTGAATTTCCTTACTGTGGAGATCTTGGTTTCACCCAATGTGATGTGTGGACCTGGATGATTTTTAAGTTAATGAGTTGGTTATGTTGCTGGCATGAGTTTTCTAGTGTTGGATACCTTTGAGGTATGGGTGATTAGATGAGTTAGCATTTACTATGGATGCTATTTTCAATCTCATGGGTTTATCAGTTGGATTGGACCAATTAGTTTGGTTGTTGTTCTAGCTGATTTTTATTTATTTATTATTTAGGATGACTTCACAGTTTTGTTGGGCTAAGAAGTTGATTTTTTATGCTTTTTTGTAGCTCATGAGCATAGTGGAGTGGTGGCAGTGTATGTAGCCTTTGTTATCACATGGATCTTATGCTTGTGTTATTTGGAGATGTGTCTACTTAGAGCACGAGAACATATGTTATGATTTATGTTGTTTCATGGATGGCTATGATGATACAGTTTCATTAATTTGAATCTTGTAAGGTCTACATCAAGTGGGACATTGTTGGGATAAGGTCACTTAGCCTTACCATGATTTATTGCTTTATTTGTGCTTTCTTGGAAAGTTGCTGAATGAAGTTGGATTCTTCCACAAGAAAAGACTTAGAGTAGAAAAATAGAAAGCTTCTATTTTTTGGTGATTTATTATCTTATGCTTTGTTTTTATGCAAGGGTTGTGCATAAGGAACTTTCTAAAATAATTTGTAGATGTGTTGAATGTAGATGCTTTAGGACTATTTCCTCTTGTATGAGAACTCTATAAGTACAAAGCATTGTTGTCGACAGAGAGAGATGAGAAGATATTTGCACAAAGTTATGGTGTCAGATTTTCTCTAAAATTGAGCAAGATGTAAATTTCCACGTGAAGGCAAAAAATATATTGTAGCTTGTTACTGAATAATACATTAGCTTGATGGTTTGGAGGGTGAGGATTTTACCTGGAAAGGTTTTTCCCATATATATCTGTGTTCTTTATTCTATCTCATTCTTCTAGTTCTATGATGATAGAATAATAATTTGTATGTCGTAATGCTACTAAAATTTATTTAGATCAGTAAATTGCAATCACTTACCTTTGAGGTTTTAATTGTGGGAAATCAACTATGCCTTTTTCTGCTTTTATGGTATAGTAGTATGCACTTGTATTTTCTTATTAGAAGTTGTTCAATGAACTATTGGATATAGGATGTGCATACTGATCCCAGATGAATTTCTAGGATGCTCTCATTTCTCTTCATAATCTTTAAACACTAGTATACACTTTACTACCCTTAACATTAATACTATGCAAAAAAATGGTCTAGCAGCCATAGTACAAACACTATTACTAATACAATTATCCATAATAACTAAAAATGCTACTAGGGGCACAAAGTTCATAATTAAACATAACATTAAACAAAATAAAGAAAAAAAAAATACAGTGGTTAACTCCCTTCCTTCTCCTCCATGCCCTCACTCTTCTTTTCATTAGGATCCTCCATGGCCAATTTCTTAGCCTCCTCTTTGTGAGGACATTGTAGAGTGAATGAGTGTCATCACTCTCTTTTCCTTGATCCTTCTCATGCTTTCTTACCTATGAAAATTAAAGAGTTGTGGTTGTCAAGTGCATGGCTTTAGTGAAGAACTCCACTACAATTTCAACCTTTGGACATAGGGCTTCTATGTTGTTGGCCAAGTCATGCATTGAATTTTCCAATCTTTCAAACTGAGCTTTTCTTTGATCATGCCCATGGTTATGACAACCCTTCTTACTCCACTCTTAGTTGCATCATTTCTTGGGGAAGTAATATCTTCCCCCAAACTTTTATCTAGGGAAGGGTTAGCTTCTAGGGTATCCAAAATGTCAGATAGGCTAGGAAACTCCTTCCCCCAAACAAAGGTGCATGATCTTCCTCTTTATTTTGCTAGATCACCTCCTTTCACTTTCTATGAACTCTAAACTGATCTCCTTCTTGGGGGGTGTTTTAAAATTTTCCATTTTAAGCCTTTTACAAGACCTCCTCAAAGTTTTATTACTCCACCTAGTATCTATATCAGAGTCAATAGCACTTATATTTTTCCTATTACTTAGGGAGTAACAGTGGTGATAGGGTTACCTAGAAGAGGTAGGTTGAGGGCAAGTTAGAATTTTTAAAGTTTGAACTTGAAGGCTCGGTGTAGAATAAAAAAGGATCTACCTTCTTATCTATTTCTCCTAACTTTAAACACACTATTCTCCATTGAATGCAAAATAAAGTGCGAGAGGGAGATCAAGTCCTAGTTCCTAAAATATTTTAGAATAGGGAAATGGTAACAATGCAACACCTGATGTCGATCTTCAAGAGTTGTGTAATGCATGATGGCATAGGACACAATTTTGTAGGGTTTGGGTAGGTCCTCTCTAGAAAAGTCACTCCTCACACGAATAGGCTCCTCCTTAGAGGGGATTTTTTTTTGGCTCAGACTCGCTTCATCAGAAACCCTGACCTACTTGTGCCAACTCCTACCCTTGAGAGACAACCCACCAAACATTGCAACAAATTCCTTTGTTATTCTGAATACCATCTGATTAATGTTCACATTCCTATTATTCTAAATATTAATGAACTATAGGGATACATGTTCATCATACCCATCAATGCCCTCCATGAATGACATCAATCCACCTTCTTGAATATTCACCCACACTATGCGACTCTTCATGATATTTTCTTCAATCTTGTCTAGTTTAATCCAGTCATTGGCACCCATATCATCACCTAGTTCATTCACTAAACCTCAGTGTTCTTTGACATCCTCTTGTTGTACAACTTGAAGCCAGGGTTTTTTAAAGGTATAATGTTAATAATAAATCCAAAAAAGAAATAAATTCTCATCATAAAATCATAAGGCTTCACATTTTCCAATCCTCATCCAACTTGAACATGTTTGAACTGTATCTTTCCCATCAAAGTTAATCATTGTCAATAGTGTATTGATTGAAATGTAAGGGAATTTCCATTATTATTGTATACAACTCCTGCCTTTGTTAGATTTATTGTTCAGAGTAAATCTTTGTGGATAATCCTCTAACCATAGCAATAAATGTTCACAATGATGGATCAACAAATTAACATATGCACCAAATCATTAAAAATCTTGACTTTATGATTTTTCACTCTTCGGTTCTCTCGCTCAACTAGATTCACATTGATATGCCATTTTTTGTACTTCATTGCATTACACTAGAGCACATAATCTTTCCACCATAATTTGTGTGGATGGTGGGGTTTGGCTGGCATCATCCCATTCCTTTAGTCCTTTGACATTATGACCCACTTTGGCGAGGTCATCTGCAACACCATTGCCTTCCTGATAAATGTGATCTATGTGCACTTCAACTAGCCCTTTCAATAGGTTGTGTATTTCCTCAATTTCCACTTTTATCTTCTAGTTATACCTGATAGCTTTGCCCTTCACAACATTAATAATAAACATCAAATTTCCTTCAACAACTAGTTCATTAATACTTCTGGCTCGTGCTATCCTCATTCCACATTATATAGCCAAGGCTTCTGTTTCTTTCTTTCTTGCCCCCCACAATTCCTAGCATATGCAACCACCACTTTTTCCAGTATTATTCCAAATAATGCATCTATTTTTCATCCTTGCAGCAATGGCTGATCCATAGAAGTTAAGTTTCAACCAATGTTTGAGGAGCATTGGCTTTATAGTGTTTGATTCATGTCACCTATAGACCTAGGTCTCAAGAATTATCCCATCTCATGTCTTGGTCTCTTGAGGGGATTTAGAGGGGGTTTTCACTACTAGATCTTGCTACATTCTTTCAATATCTTGACCAGTATGCTACATTCTTTCAAACTTTGAAATTCGCTGAAGAATGGTGCATTGAATAGCAGCATTCCAAGTGGTGGCAAAGGGACTTTGGTGGTGCTAATGGTGCTTTTATGACTTAGTGTTTTAAATTCACTAACAAGATTGATCTTTAAAGTAAAAATATAATGCGTTGAAGAGGCAGAATAACCACATTCATTATCATTATCTTGTTTTACAAAGGAAAATTATCACATCGTCATAAGTGATAAAAATAAAAAAATATTATTGTTTATTGATTTCTGGTTGATTATCTCTGCAATCAACCATGTGTATGGTTGATTGAAGAGATAAAAAAAAAATATTGATTGATTTTTGGTTGATATTCTTGATTATCAGAATATCAAGAAACTATTTGGATAAATATTAGATTTTTAAAAATACTTTATTTTAAAGATTTGTGAAAATACAATTTTAACAATTTAATTTATTTCAAAAATTAATAACTTAGGAATAAAATGTAGAACTGAGATAATCTAGCATCAATGTTCCACAACCAATAAATGTGATTCAACCTATTGTATGATTCATTAAAGGGGTTCTAAGAGGAAATTATGTTACATGTAAAAAGTATTTATTTATTTATTGTGAAATTAAATATTAGAATGGCTAGAAATTATAAACATTAGTAAAGGCTCAACCAAAATATAAAAATACATGAGAAAGGAGAAAATTAACTAAATAAAAATTATGACATGATATAAATTATTTGTACACTGTACTATTTCAATAGAATATTTAGAAACAAGGTTAAAAAAATACAAGATAGAAAGCCTCTTTGATAAAATGTTTAAAATTATTAAAGCAAAAATATGATTTGTTTTAGTTTTGATTTCTAAATAGATTCAACTAGATATTCAAATTTCAATGCCACTTAGAAAAATAGAAAATTGATAGTAACTTTCATTATGATTAATTTACAAAACAAACTAATTGAAAAATAATACAAAATTAAAAAATATTAACATATAAACAAAAATATAAATAAACTCCAACACATATATTCTTCAACTATACAAAGTCTAAGAAATCAGAAGTAAATTCTGACCCATAAATGATATAACAAATATTTAACCTTAGGTTTAGATAAGATATACAGTTGCTGCAAACTATTTGACCATTGAACCAACAGATATAATACATATACCATAATAGACTAATGATATAACAACGAAATCTATTGACTTGAATCATACGAGTGTGTCAATAGGATATAATACTTATATTAGTGAATTTGAACTTTTGAATTGCTCAATTTTAGAGTTACATGTTCAACTATTCTGATAATGTCCATCTGTGACCTCCCACTATAAATATATTGTATTATGCATTACAATTTCATTCAATCTCCCTACAATACATTGCATTCCACTGAGCTCTTCTTTGCGCTTAGTTATTAATGAACGTCAACATTTTCTTCAGAAATGAAAATGGCGTGCTCGAAGGTTATTAGAATTATGATAGTGCTTGCTCTAACTCTTTTATAGGAGAGGATTGCAAGGAACAGTACCCAATGTTTAGGATTGGAATATACAAATAATTTTCTTAGCTATAATAGTTTTTGATGTATTTATATAGAAGTAAAAAGTGGGGGCTAACCCTGTACAGCCTGGAAGTTACCCTCTGGGCACAAAGTTCATAATTAAACATAAGATTAAACAAAATAAAGTAAAAACAAGCATAGTGGCTAACTCCCTTCTTTCTCCTTCACGCCCTCCCCCTTGTTTTCATTAGGATCCTCGATGGCCAATTTATCAGCCTCCTCCTGGCGAGGACACTGTAGAGGGAGCGAGTGTCCTCACTCTCTTTTCCCTCATCCTTCTCATCCTTGCTTACCTACAAAAATTAAAGAGTGGTGGTTATCAAGAGCATTGCTTTAGTGGAGAACTCCACTACAATTTCAACCATTGGATGTAGGGTTTCTATGTTGTTGGCCAAGTCATGCATCGAAATCTCCAATCTTTCCAACCGAGATTTTCTTTGATCATGCCCATGGCTATGATACCCCTTCTTCCTTTGCTCTTAACTACATCATTTCTTGGGGAAGTAGTATCTTCCCTGAAACTTTTATCCAGGGAAGGGTTTGCTACCAGGGTATCAAAAATGTGAGATGAGCTAGGAAACTCCTTCCCCCAGACCAAGGTGCATGATCTTCCTCTTTGTTTTGCTAGAACACCTCCTTTCACTTTCTATGGACTCTAAATTGATCTCCTTCTTGGGGAGTGTCTTGAATTTTTCCATTTTAAGCCTTTTACAAGACCTCCTCATAGTTTTGTTACTCCACCCAGTATATGTATCAGAGTCAATAACACTTATGTTTTTCCTATTACTTAGGGAGTAATAGTGGAAATAGGGTTAACTAGAATAGGTAGATTGAGGGAAAGTTAGAATTTGTAAAGTTTGAACATGAAGACCCAGTGTAGGATAAAAAAGGATCTACCTTCTTGTCTATTTCTTCTAACCTTAAACACACTATTCTCCATTGAATGCAAAATAAAGTGTGAGAAAGAGATCAAGTCCTGGTTCCTAAAATGGTTTAGAATAGGAAAATGGTAATAATGTAACACCTAATGTAAATCTTCAAGAGTTATATAACACATGATGGAATAGGATACAATGTAGTAGGGTTTGGGTAGGTGGTCTCTAGAAAAGTCACTCCTCACATGAACAGGCTCCTACTTAGAGTAGAATTTTTTTTTTACTTAGACTCGCTTCATTAAAAACCCTAACCTACTTGTGCCAACTCCTGCCCTCAAGAGACAACCCACCAACCTTTACAAAAAATCCTTTTCTTATTCTGAATAGTAGCCCATTAATGTTGACATTCCTATTATTTCAAATATCAATGAACTACAAGGATACATGTTCATCATACCCTTCAATGCCCTCCATGAATGACATCAATCCACCTTCCTGAATATTCACCCATGCTACATCACTCTTCATGATATAGTCTTCAATCTTGTCTAGTTCAATGCAATCATTAGCATCCATGTCATCACCTAGTTCATTCAATAAATCCTCGGTGTTCTCTAACATCCTCTTGTTGTCGAACATGAAGCTAGGGTTGTTTAAAGGTATAATGTTAATAATAAATTTGAAAAAGAAATCAATTCTCATCATAAAATCATAAGGCTTTAGATTTTCCAATCCTCGTCCGGCTTGAACATGTTTGAACTGTACCTTTCCCATAAAAGTTAATCATTGTCAATAGTGTATTTTTTGAAGCGTAAGGGAATTTCCATTATTATTGCATACAACTAATGCCTTTTTCAGATATATTGTTATGAAAAAATCCATGTGGATTTTCCTCTAACCATAGCAATAAATGTTCACAATGATGGACCAACAAATTAAGATATACACCAAATCCTTACAAATCTTGACTTTATGATTTTTCACTCTTTGGTTCTCTTTCTCAACTAAATTCACATTGATATGCCATTTGTTATAATTCATTGCATTACACTAGAGCACATACTCTTTTCACCATCATTTGTGTGAATGGTGGGGTTTGGCTGACATCATCCCATTCCTTTATTCCTTTGACATTATGACCCACTTTGGCGAAGTCATCTACAACACCATTGCCTTCCTGATATATGTGATCCATGTGCACTTCAACTAGCCCTTTCAATAGGTTGTGGATTTCCTTAATTGTCATTTTTATCTTCTAGTTATACCTGCCAACTTTGTCCTTCACAACATTAATAATAAACATCAAATTTCCCTCAACAACTAGTTTATTAATACTTCTCACTCGTGCTATCCTCATTTCACATAATACAAAAAAGGCTTCCACTTCCTTGTTTCTTACCCCCCATAGTTCCTAGCATATGCAACCACCACTTTTTCTAGTATTATTCCAAATAATGCATCTATTTGTCATCCTTGCAGTAATGGCCAATCCATAGAAGATAAGTTTCAACCAATGTTTGAGGAGTACCAAACATTTTTTTCCTCTAGCATTGGCTTTATAGTGTTTGAATCATGTCACCTATAGACCTAGGTCTCAAGAATTATCTCATCTCATGTCTTGGTCTTTTTAGGGGGTTTAGAGGGGGTTTCCCCTACTAGATCTCGCTACAGTCTTTCAATATCCTGATTGCTTGTTGTGTCACCACCTCACTAGAAGCAACCTTGTCCCCAAAACTTTGATTGTTTCAATCCTTTCATATTTTCCATATGACATAAGGAGGGATGACTCTCCGGAATGTTTTGAGGTATGGGTTGTTAAAGGCCCATCCCAACAAAAAATCTAATGAATTTTCTTATTAAAGGACCACTGAGTCTCCCATAAGGAGAGAACCTCCCTCCAAACCTCCATAGCAAAGGGAAAATGTATGAGGAAGTGTTATATGGATTTTGCTGCATTATAACATAACACATAGCAATTGGCTAACTAGAATCCTCTCTTTTGTAGATTATAATTGGTAAGGATGGCCCCATGTAGAGTTTTCCACCAAAAGAAATTTATCTGTGGTAAGATCCAGGGGTGCCAAACTTTCTTCTAGTCCTTTGGGGCTTCACCATTCTCAAGATAGTAAGCATAAGAAGATTTCACTATGAACTCTCCAGAGGGGATAAGTTTCCATACCAAAGAATCCTCCAATGAGATAGAGGGGATAGAGTAATTCTATAAAATATCATGAAGTTCTTTAAACAACCTTGTTCCCAGATTGTCTTGATTTTAAAGTTTTTTCCAATTGTGCTTAAGGTCAATATAGTTGCAAACCAAAGTACCATGGAGCCTAGTGCATGACTCTCTTAGTCATTGGAAATTGGTATTCATGAGGGAGCCATCATGTAGCCAATTATCTTCCCAAAAATCACCACCACCCAATGAGCTTGCTTCTTTAGCATTTTGCATGTTCTTACAATATTATTCCAATTTTTTGATCTTTGAGGGAGTGTCATAGTCAAAAGATGTTGGTGCAACACTTCACCTTTGAGATACTTATCCCTGAGAATACTACACCAACTGCTCTAGGAGTACAACAATTTCCAACCAATCATAGCTAGGAGTGTGTTATTCAAATGCTCAATTCTTCTAATGTTTAGTCCCCCCATTGCTATAGGTTAATGAACGATGTAACCTAATCTCATCATAGAATAAATTAGAAATTAACACAACACATATGTTTCAAAATGCCATAATTCTTCATTAAACTTTTACAACTCTACTCTATCTCTACAATGAAAGAAAACAACTACTTGTTACAATACCAAAAATTACCATATTTGGAATTTTTTTGAGAAAGATGGATTTTTCCATTTTTGGTAATTTTTAAAACTCATCCTACGAATGTCAATTCTTCCCAAGAAAAGCCCCCAACTAAGGCAAGACAAATTTCCAACTAATCAATGAAATCAAAAATATGATTTTCGATTTATTACAAAAATAACTTTCCTAAAAAATAAAAAAAATAAAAACACAAAGAGCCAATTTCAAAGATCAAAGATGATATTCTAGGCTCCTAGAAAAATGTCAAATGACCACCTATCGATCTAGGCTCAATTAATAATCCAAATAACTCCTCACACAACTACCTATAAATTTTTATCTAAAACCCACATTTTTGTAAAAGGTTATGACCCCCAAAAGTAAATCTCGACCAAAACCCACATCTAAGTCAATAGCCTTGACCCTTAGATGCCCTTGCATCAGTAAACTTTATCCTAGCTGACTAAACTTAGTTTGTGTTTGTCCTGCATTCTAGACCATATGAAATTTCTTTGAATTTTTTCAATAATCTCTTTATATCTTCCTAAGAGTTTAAAGAGAGAAAGGGAATATATAAGGATGCCCTATAATGAGGCTGCAAGAAGTTGAATTTTTCCTGCATTGCTCATAATTTTACCTTTCTAGCCTACAAGCTTCCTCTATAAGTGTTCCACTAGCCCATTCCAATATTGTGAAGTTACTTCTTTCATTGTTCGAGGGAGACCAAGATAGGTATCCGGTAAGCACATCTCCTTCCATTCCAGGATACTCATAACTTTCCTCCTTGAGTCCTTGTTAGTATTAAAGAAATACACTTTTCTTTTTTCATAGTTTATGTATTTTCCCAAAACCCTCTCATATTGGTTAAGAAGGGTCTTCCAAGATGTAGCTTTATGAATAGAAAGGTGTCATCGAAAAAAATTTTGATCACCTTCATGGGGCTGGATGTGGTGGGTTTGATGTCATTTATCATGCCATTTCTAGCTAGGGCTTTTAAGTTTCTTCCCATCACCTCTACTACAATGATGAATAAGTAAGGAGAGAGGGGATACCCTTGCTTAAGCCCTCAAAAAGAGGAAAAAAAATTACTTGGGTCCACATTCACCAAGACCAAGAATTGAATGGTATTAACACAACTTGGATAATACTAAAAGACTTATACTTGAATCCTAATTTGATTAGAATCTCATAAAAATTCCCTCCTTATCTTATTAGAGGCTTTAGAAATTTCAATTTTTAGAGCCATACCTGGGTTCCTGCACCTTTCCAGAGGATGTAACACCTCATGGGTAGTGACGATCACATCCAAAATCTAACTGCAAGGGAAAATCCTATTCTGGTATGGACCTATAAACGTATCGAGTAGAGGCTTGATATGGTTCACCATGACATTAGAGAGGATCTTATAAATTTTCTTCTTGAGGATTATAGGTTTGAGTTCCTCAAGACATCTTGGTCCCTCCATTGTAGGTATTAACACTATGAAAGTTTGGTTGAGCTCCTTAAGAAGCTTGCCTCTTCTCACAAAATCATCTATGATATGGATAACATCATACTCGACAATATCACCAAAATTCCTTTAAAAAGTAGGAGGAAATCCATCTAAGCCTAGTGCTTTGAACTAGTACATACTAAAAAAAACTTGTATCACTTCCTCCTCCATAGGTTAGGCAATCAAAAAATTGTTCATCTAATTATTCACCATCAAGTGCATAACTATTAACATATCCTCTTGAGTGTTAATAGTAATTTGACTTGGTAGGGGGTTATAGATCTCTTGAAAGTATTTAGAGGCCTAGTCCTCTATCTTAGCTTCCCTAATATTTCCTTCCCATTGTTGTCTACTAATAGATTGATAGTGTTTCTTTTTTCTCTCTTTGATGTTGATCTATGGAAGAAGACAATGTTCCTATCGCCCACCTTCAACCATTGAACTCTAGTCTATTGCTTCTAGAATATCTCCTCCCTTTCTAATAATAATTTCCACTTGGTCTAAAATTTATTTTCTTCATTATGATGATCCCAAGAGGAAATGCCACTTGTTAGACTAGCTTGGAGGAATTACAATTTCTTTTTAGTTATCTTCTATTCCTTGAAGATGCTACAAAAAGATGGCTTGCTCCATTCTCTAACATCTTTGTGAATTCTTTCAAAAAAATTAGCATTACATATCATAGCGAATCCTTGGGTTAGTATGCTCCACCATTGGGTGACATGTTCTCTAAACCTTGGATGGGAGTGCCATATTATCTCATATCTAAGGGGTCTTCATCTATTTACCTATTTTTACTTCCATTAGAAATACAACATGAAGTGATCAGAGATTGTGCTTGGGTAGGTATTTAAGGAGATGCTTGAGAGGATGTCCCATCCTACTAAGATAAGTAAATGATCAAGTCTAGAATAATTAGATTATTCCATAATCTATTATTTGACCATGTGTAGGGGCTCCCTGAAGATCAATATCTAAAAAATCACTTCTCCCAAAAAAACCTGGTAAGTCGTCTATTCTCTCAAAGAAGTCCTCTAGTCTACCCAAATTTTCTAAAGGATACATGGGGGTGTTAAAGTATCCCATACATAAAATGTTCTACTACCTAATGGTATTAGTGATTTTCATTTCCTCCTCCTAGACTAGAAGCCATCCATTATAGGTATTTGGGGCATAGAAGTTAAATAAGTTCTAGTTACAAGATTTGGCAATGAAGTCCACCACCAGACAATAGGGGTTTAGGAAAATTTCTTCCCCCATCACTCTATTCAGATTCTAGAGTGTTGTCATGCCTCTTAAAGTACCCATTGCAAAACTACTAGGACTTATGGGTAAAAGCACAAACCTATGTCACTTTTATAAAGAAATGAGATAGCAAAATGTGACAGTTCAACATTAATGACAAAAAAATGGTATTTGTGCTTAATTAAAATATGAAGATGATGTAAACTGATGAAATGTGTAGAATTGGATGAATTTTATGACTATAATTTTTATAAATTTTTTGAGTAAGAATTTATTCATTTTATTTTATTTTGAAGTCCCTTTTTTAACTATAGACAATATAGGCTGTAGTTTTCATCAAACAAGTATATGCAAATCATCATTTTTTGTTCTGATTTGAAAATATCTTATAGATGACATGTATAGCTAGTAAAAAAAAAAAGGAAATAATAATTTTTAACGTATATTTTCTTTGTTATAAGTACTCAAGTTTGACCTTATCAGAATCCAATAGTTTTTTCCTCCCATCAAAACTTCCTTATCAAATCTATACCTTCTTGAAAATAAATTACATATTCATTAAGAGGATTCTGTCCTCTAGAGATAAATATAATTTATTAATTTTTTTATATGATTTACTTATTTTTTTCTTTTTTGAGGGAGCATCTTTTGAAATTTTGAAATATAGACTTATAATATTTTTAGATTATAACATATTATACCTAATCAAAACACTCAAAATTTTATATAATGATGATATTGAATCTGAGATCTATAAAAGGGTATTTTTAGTTTTTGAAAAGAAATTGAGTTTTGATAGAGAAATGAGATTTGACCAAAATAAGTTTTGGTATCATAAAATTTGACACAGATCTATGCTTTTACCCTTATCTCCTAGCCATAGCTATTCATCCACTCTAATGAATGTCTACTCTATCATTTTTACTTCCTGTAAAAGAATCATGCAGCTTTAAGTTCCATAATCTTTTGTTTGACTTCATACTTCTTCCTAGGGCTATTCAACTCTCTCACATTGCAAGATACTATGTTCATCTTTTGTGTGTTTCAATCTCGACTAGCATCATTTGGTTCCCTTGTACTATATCTTTTCTTGTCTCCTTAAGTTAGAGGTTTTTAGTTTGTGGCCTCCCTACTTTCACCATTATGCCAACATCATCTTGTTACCTCTTCTTAACAGTCCAACCATCCCCATATATATATATATATATATATATATATATATATATATATATATATATATATATATATATATATATATATATATATATATATATATATATATATATATATATATATATATATATATATATATATATATATATATATATATATATATATATATATATATATATATATATATATATATATAGAGCTTTTTATAAATTTTAATGTAAATACATTTAATATCAATTAAATACATACACGAATATTTTTTATATTGTAGTATGTTATTAATTTGTATATCTAATAGATAGAAATATACAAATTTAAGACATGTTCACCCTTTATCTAAATCTTAAAAATACATTTTTCCTAATCAAAGTAAACCATCTACATAAATATAAAGCATGGTTGTTAGAATAAGTTATTTGTCTTAAAATTAATACTAGACAAAATCCATTAAGAGTTCATAAAATTAAAAAAATTGAAATCTATCTGTGAACCCAGTTCTAACCTAATTTTGAACATAATTCTATAAAGTCCTATTAAACATTGAAAAACAAATCTTATCAATACATAGTATGTAAATTAAGTCTTATCCTTTTCAGAATTGAATATTAAGACACATTATAACCTAAACCTAATGGTTAACCCACATATAGTGTTTTAAAAATATCCTATTTATTTGATAGAGACTAATGCTATCAAATTAAACAATATTATAAAATAAAATATAAATATAATATTTGGAACTCAAGCATTGGGATGCTACTTGTCTATGTCTATATATATATATAAAGTTTTGAATTATTTCTTGATCTTTAATAATTTTTTGAAACCTAAATTTGTTTTGTTAAAATCTATCAATTCTATGCTTTGGGCAAGATGACTTGTCCACATACAATACTTGTTTAGTGTTTTTGTCCTAGAAAATTGACTCATACTAAAAAATTGGAAGTCGTTTAATTCATCTCGTAGTAAGTTTAATATTTCTAACAATTTGTTTCATAAGCGAGCAAGTTATCAAATGCTAAAACTTAAACATGTTCTTAATAGAAGTGATTTGCATTCAAAATTTGTCACATTTCTATATTAAGTGCCTTGCATTCAAAATTTGTCACATTTCTATATGCAATTGACACAAATTTTATGATGACCTTTGAAATGTGCGAAAAGAAAAGAAATAGTATGGTTGGGAATGAGTACAAGCTAATAAAGAAATTTGATACTGCTTAAATTAGACAACTATAGAAATCTATTGAGAATTTGATTTATAGTTGGAAGATGGACAATAGATCAAAATAAAATTGGCAACATTAAATAAATCCCTAAAGTTTCCAAATTTTTCCTAATGTACAATAAAAAATTTGCTAATTTTTTATATTTTACTAGCTCCACCATGAACTATAAGTCTTTTCCAAATTATATATTAAAAATATTGATGTTTTCCCATAATGTCGCAATGAATTTGGGCATTTGAGTTTGATTTTACAAATGAGGGTGATGCTTTGAATTGTGTGTGAGACCTTTAAATAAAAATGTCTATTTCTCATTATACAATTTATGTGTGTTGAGAATGGTGTTGGGAAATGAGAAATAAATCATGCTAGTGTTTCTGACTATTTATTTAATACTATTCTGATTTGTTCACCAAGATAAGAATCTGATTATATGATTATATGATGATCAGAGAATGTAGAGATATGTTTGAGTTATCAATGCTGATATGCACTTGAAGACTTAATAACATGTGTTTGTTCTGTCTAATAATTAGTAGAGATAGTGTAAATTAATAGATGGGAGGGTTGACCATGAGTCACAACCAATAGTCATGACTCATACTTTAGCCACGTCTATTGGGTGTGACTCAATAGTCACCCTTGATAACCTTTCCAATATTGATAGGAGGAATATGAGAACAGTTTCATAAGGCAATTGATAACATAGGAAAGAACTTCATTTTTTTATTCATATACATTTTTTAATATATCTGCATGTGTGTGTGTGTGTGTTTAAATATTATAAACATATAAGAATAACATAAATATCAATAGTATTCTATTGCTAGGCTTGTTATGTTAATTTACAAAATTTTTGGGTCTCAATATTCCCTATAAAACTTGTTTTCTTAATCAAAAACATAAATATCAACACGAGTTATTAATAAATCTTCATAATTTGTGTTCAGCTAATCTATACATTAATACTCCCTCTTAGATTAGAAAGATAAGAACACAAAAGAAGTCTTTGGTCAGAAGACTTCTTTATACAATGTTAGATAAGTGTTGATTCATCAATGATAGGATATACATCAAATTATATTTGACATTATGTAATATGAGTGTTGGCCTATCAGAATATTAGGGCAAGATATTCACCAAGTACCAAAAATATATCTATACAAGCAACTTGTAGATGATCAATTTTAATGATATCTAACACCTAGTTATTGATTTATAAGATAAAGCCTTTACATGAAAAAATTACTCAAAATGAATCATGTTGCAAGTTATTGTAAGGATATCACTTTACAACAACTTATCCCAATACAAGTGAAATCATTTTGAAGTCGTCACTTCTTAATGATTAATACAAGTTTCGTAAATTTATATAATATATCTATAATCAATTTTTCTAAGACATTTCCTCAGATTTTAGAATCATACCAAGTTCTTTAGGAAAATGCTCCATTTTTGTCTTAGCAAGTGGTTTGGTAAGAGTGTTTTCAATTTGATACTCTATACTAATATATTTCAACTTGATTACATCCTTCTCAACCATATCTCAAACATAGTGGTATAGTATCTCAATGTGTTTTGATCTATTATGAAGCACAGGATTAAGAGATAGTTTAATGCAACTCTAGTTATCACAATAAATAGTAGAAGCTGGAAGTGGCTTTCCAAATAATCCAAATAGAAGCTTTCTCAACCATACAACTTCTCTTGCTCCCATAGATGTAGCTATGTACTTAGCTTTAGTAGAACTCTATGCTACTGAAGACTAATTCTAACTAAACGAAGATATCATTGCTAAACCCAAGGTAAAACAACATCCTAAAGTACTCTTATGATTTGGTTAATTTCCTAACCAGTTAGAATCTATATATCTTCTTAGATTTAAAGTTCAATTTTAGTTATTTGAGACCATATCCAATTGTACCACTAAGATACCTGAGAATGTGTTTTGCTACTACTAAATGAGTTTGTTTAGGTTCACACATGAACTAACTAAGAACATTAATAGCATAACAGATGTTAGGTCTTGTTTTTACAAAATACATTAAAGATACAATTATCTATTGATATAGAGCAGGATCAACATTCTCAAAATCTTTTGTTGCTTCTTTTAGTTTCTTAAGGTTTATTTCCATAGGAGTCTTCATTGCCTTGCTTTCCAACATGCCAAATATTTTGAGTAGGTATAGAGTATACTTCCCGTGAGTTAAGAGGAATCCATTTGAATGCTACCATACTTCTAGTCCCAAGAAATAGTGCAATATTCCTAAGTCCTTCATTTCAAATTTGGATATAAGTTCTTGTTTACATTTTTTAATAAGATAATCTTCTTCTACAATCAAAAGATCATTAACATATAAAACCATAATTAACCTATCCCCCTATATTACCTTGTAATATAAATTAAGATCTACAATGTATTTAGAGAAACCAATTTTAGTTAGGTGATGATATATCTACTCATACCAAGCTCTATGAGCTAGTTTTAATCCATATAAAGGCTTTTTTAATTTGCATACATGAGATTTTTTATTGTGTACTTCAAATCCTTTAGGTTTTTTAGGATAAACTTTCTCTTCTATAACTCCATTCAAAAATGTAGTCTTTACATCGAATTGATGAATTTTCCATCCTTTGGATATAGAAATTCCTAAAATTGTTCTAACGGAGGTATATCTGGCTACTGGAGCAAAAGTTTCCTCATAGTTTGATCCTTCTTTTTGAGAAAATTCTTTTTCTCAAAACCTTTCTTTGTATTTTTTGATACTTCCATCTACAAATTTTTAATTTTAAATAGCCATTTTGAGGAGACACCTGATTTATTCTTGGGTCTAGGAACAATTTCCCAATCATCATTTTTAAGTATGGATTTTTATATATGTGGTTTTTATGTGGTTTTATAAATATCTTCCATATTATTTTTTAACTTATATTAGAATAGAATGAAATTCAATTTTTTAATTCTTCACATAATGTGTATAGTTACTTTCATAGCTCTATACTCAAAACATGTGTAGGCTATACTTTCATAAGTCTATATGCATGACTTTCTAATATGTTTGGTATCAAAATATTTATTTTTTTAAAGGAAAAAGTGGCAAGCCACTATAATATTTTATTAATATGATTCAACGAGGTCAACTAGGAAAGAATCAGTGAAGAAAACCCAACATCATCCCTAATATATAGATAGTTTTAGATATTTTGAACAAATAATTACAAAGTGTGTATCAAGTACCACCCATCAGTATATCTAGAACTAAATATCACCTTCCTTCAAACTGGTATATGTGAGCACGATCCAACAAACTTATCTTCTTGAATTAATTTTTTGAGGACAACATGTTTCTCAATTATGGATAAAGGGCGAAGTGATGAAACCAACAACCCATCACAACCCAAATTCAAAAGAAAATCCACAACTTGGTTTCCTTCCCTATAGGTGTGTGAAATACAAGCATCCATGTACTCATCTAGGAGCCTCCAAATTTGAATAAGAATATATTTTAACTTCCAAGAGAAGATAGTCCTATGAATACAGGCACTAATAATGATAGAGGAGTCCCCTTCAATATGTAGCAAGAAAAAATTACCTTGTTTTGCTAAAATAAGACCAACTAATAGAGCTTGTGCCTCTACCATGTTATTTGTATTAATAGACAAAGGGGATACTGTAATTGCCACAACATCTCCATCTAAATTTCTGATACACGCACCAAAACCAGAAGGGCCAGGATTACCTCTTGATACACCATCAAAATTCAATTTCCAATATCCATCATTGAGTGGCCTCCATCCTATTTTCTTACTAGATAATGAAGAAGTGGAAGAATTACCAATTTTCCAACCATCTGGAATGAATAAATGTTTCCATCTTTGAATAATTTGAGAGTCTCGAGAAGTAGCAACGAGATTAAATTTTATCTTTTTCAAACTTGAATTTGTCACCTCTAAGATAGATCTTTCAATTCGCTCAAAAAAAAATTCTAAGGTATGACTCTCTTTTCTAAAAATGTGTTTGTTACGTTCCCACCAAATAGCCCAAACAACCAATGCCGAAATACATTTCTAAAGGTTTGCAAATAATAATTTGGGATAAAGAATTGGCCAAGATTGAAAAAGATCCCACAAATTATTTTGGAGAGGATTACTATAGTGGAGCTTATTCAAGACAAAAATCCAGCATTGATAAGAAAATGAGCATGAGACAAAAAGATGATCTACTGATTCTTCATACTCATCACAAAAAATATAGTTAAAAGAGGAGGCAATGTGCAATCTAGTCAATCCATCACTAGTCAAAATCCTATGTTTTAGTGCAAGCCAAGTGAAACAACCTACCTTTGGAAGTACAATATGATTCCAACAAAATGAAAATTCCCTACAAGTAACTTTATGAGAAACATTTTGCTACAAAGTTTTATAACCCTTTTTTACTAAATAATTTCCATCCTTAGCTAGAGCCCATAAAATCTTGTCTTGAGATCTAGAAAAGAAGACTTGCCTGGAAGACAAAATATCTTTGAATTGTCTAATTTCCTAAGATGAAAGTGGTAAAACTGTTGGATCCTTCCAAAACACTTTCCCTGAATGTTCACAAACATATGCCACATACTGATAAAGTTGAGTACCCTAGTGTAGTTCTGACACTTCAATAATATTCAGAGAAATCAAATTATTGGAAAGTGGAATTTGACCATTCCAAGAATCTCTCCAAAAGTTAACTTTAGTACCATCATTAACTTCCCAAGAAACATAATTAACCACAATATTACGAGAAGCTGTCATGAAATCCCATATAACTGAACCTTTAGGAGGATCCAAAATAGAGAGAATTCTAGAAGGATCATTATTATCTAGATACTTTTTTTGCATAATTTTGTACCAAGTGGATTGAGGTTTAGTGTACATTTGCCAAACCAATTTCCCACCAAATGCTTCATTTCTTTTAGTAAGGTCATGCACACCTGCCCCTTCTACTATAATGAAATAAGTGGGATCTTATGAGAATCATCCATATTAACTATCCATAAGAAGCCCTTAATCATTTTTTGAATTTGAACTAGGATTTTGGGGGCAACTTTAGGAACAACAAAAAATTAATTTGGAATTGCATCTAATACCGATTTAATCAACAAGACTTTCCCAGCCAAGGATAACCATCTGACTTTCCAAGCAGTGATTCTACTCTGAATGCGTTGAATGACAAAGTCCCAGTACGAAGATTTATTTGAATCCATAAAGAAAGGGATGCCCAAATAAATAGAAGGTAAGAAATCTTCTAAGACACCCAATATTTATTTAATTTTATCAGAAATCACTTTATTAATGTTTAAAAAAATAGGTTTTTGATTTCTGAGCATTAATGGCTTGACTTGACACTACTGAATATAGACTAAGAACATGAAGAATATGCCTAGCTTCCTGAACATTTGACAATCTAAATAAAAGTGTATCATCTACAAATAGAGAATATGTTATAGCAATATTTGTACCCGAAATAAGTGTGTCATGCCAATTACTGAGCTTATGTTGATGTGAAATGGTCCTGCTAAAGGCTTTAGCCATAATGATGAAAAGAACTGGGGATAGGGGGTCTCCTTGCCTAATCCCTTGAGTAGAAGAGAAGAAGTCCGCTGGTTTACCATTTATTAATATTGAAAACCAAGCACTCGAAATACATGCCTTAATCCATTTGCACAAATTCTTTGAAAAACCCATTTTGGAAAGCACTTACAGCAAAAATTTCCTACAAACCTTGTCATAAGCTTTCATCATATCAAGTTTTATTACAAAATTTGAGGAATGATTTGAATTTATAGAATGTAGAACCTCATGTGCCACTATAGCCCCTTCAATAGTTTCCCTTCCTAGAAAAAATTGACCTTGTTCAGGAGAAATAATGTGAGGGATAAGATGTTGCATTCGAAGATATATGGCTTTAGTTATAATGTTTTATGACAGATTACATAGTGAAATTGGCCTTAAATCTAAAAATCTTTGAGGGTCCTTGATCTTTAGAATAATTGAGATATTTGTGGTATTAAAATATTTAATCATGATTCTGCACCTTCTTAATTCTTCAATAGCTACCAATAAATCCCATCCAATGATATCCCAGCAACTTTGATAAAACATAACAGTGAAACCATCAGGGCCTAGGGCTTTATCTAGAGGAAAAGGAAAAATGACCTTGCAAATTTTTTGAATAGTGAAAGGTGCCATCAACATGTCATTATCTTGAGATGAAATCATATTCGGAATTGAATCAAGAAGTTCATTCATTTATGAGTTAGAAGGAGAAGGCATGCTATTAGGTGCAAGGAGATTCTTAAAAAACTTCACCCTTTCATTCCAAATAAGATTTTCATTAGTAATAGGATCGCCTGAAATAACATCTTTGATCTAAAATATTGAATTGTTAAAACTCTTTTGTTTAACTGAAACATGAAAAAAATTCGTATTTCTATCTCCATCTTGAAGCCATAGCTCTCTAGGCTTTTGTCTCCAATAAGTTTCCTCTCTAGCACATAACTCATCCCAATCTTGTTGAAGATTCTTTTGAGAAACATATGTATCTTCATTCATACCATTTTGAATGATATGATTATATACATCTTCTAGTTGTAGTTTGACTGTTGATTTTTGAGAAAACACATTTTTAAATACATGCTAATTCCAAATTCTAATTTGAGACTTGACATATTTCAACTTCATAGCAAACTAATGCATTTTAAATCCATCCACATGAGGAGCCTCATTCCACCAATGCTGAACATTCTTCAAAAATTTTGGATGACGAAGCCACATACTTTCAAATTTGAAGGATGAATGGAATTGACTTTCACTTCTTTTTTCATTGTAACTAAGAGTTAAAGATATAGGGAAATGATTAGATCTTGGTGATGAGAGAATATCTAAAGAAATATCTGAGCAACTCAATTTCTAGTCAAGTGGTAAAAGAAATCTATCAAGACGAACAATGATATGTGCAAATCTAGCCCTTCTATTTGTCCATGTAAAAGATCCATTCCTTGGGTGAATATCCATGAGATTGTTATTATCCACAAAAAAATTAAAATCTTGTAGAGTTTTTGGAGGAGGAATGATACCTCCTATTTTCTCTACTTGAGTTAATAAAGCATTAAAATCACCTCCTATAACTACTTGTTGTAGTTCTTGGATTTGAATAGAATGAGTGATAGTTTCCCACAAACATGCTTTATCTTGAGATGAAGAAGGTCCATAGACATTAATCAAAATAAATGATATGTCAAATATAGATATATGCAACATATACCAATTATTATCTTGATGGATGAGTTGTGCATTAACTGTGAGAGGATTCCAAATTGTAGCAAGACCCCCAAAAGCTCCTATTCCATGAGCATGAAAAGATTTCCTTTTTTTCCATTTTGCTACTATTTTGTCAAAATTATCTTGAGATAACTTGGTTTCCAAAAGAAAAATAATATCTACTTGCATAGAATCAACCACTTGTTTAATTCTATGCTTTTGTTAGAGGCATTGATACCCCTAACATTCCATGAGTTGATTTTCATTGTGGACAAGAAGAACATCATGTTCTCCTTGTTGATCTTTTAGAAACAATAAAACTACTATCCAATGTTGTTTGGATATCAGCAGCAATTTCAGTTGTAGTCTTACAACCCTTTGGCCTACCCATAGACTTAGGAGTTTTTATATTGGAAACCACTTTGGATGGAGTTTGTAAAATTGATAAGGGTTGAATCTTGAAATTGTCTTGAGCTTCAATAATAGTAGCATCATCCTGCAAGGTTTTCACTTGCTCATGTTGATAATAGGGATCTTGAGAAATCAAATTAATAGATTTTTGCACTTGCTGATAGATAATAATTTCCAGCCCCATAGAGTCTTCTAGAGATAACAATTCACCTGCAGCACCATTAAACTAAGACACTTGGACAAACTTGCTTTTTCTATCAAGGATCTGACCCGAAACCACTTTATTCCAAAATTGAAATTCTCTTAGCAATTTATCAATCACAGGCAAGATATATTCCTCATCATGAATACCTTCTTCTCTTGCAATACCAAAAATGATTGAATTGGCAATTTTAGTAATAATTTTATCACAAATAAGGCTCAATATTACAGGAGAAGGCTGAATAGATAAGTGCCGAATAGGCCATGTTAATAAGGAGAAACTCCTATTTTGGAAGGTAATTGATTCTAATGAATTTGGAACCAATAAATGATGAAATTTAGGCAAAATGGATAACCTTGGGGTCACATCAATAGGAGAATCCAAATCATCAGTCGGAGCATCCAACAAAAATAAATTTGAACTATTAAAAGCCTGTTGGAAGAAAACCATGATCTAAAACATTTGTTTAATGTTAACCATATTCATATGGTTAAATGGAGATGGGTTTTGCATATCTAGCCCATTATGAAAATAATTTTATTCACCGGGCATTAGTTGATGGTCCTTAGGCAGAAATTGTAACATACATTGAGCGTCCTGATTGTAAACTTTTTGAGAACAATTGTTTGGGTCAGAGAAATGATCTGAACATGCTACTAAGACATCTACATGCCCTGTTTGGCACATATTGTTGAAATGACCAAGATTATCTTGAAATTTATTGACTACACTTGTATCCTAGATCTTAATTGACTGTGACCAATTTCCCCATTTAGATATGAGAGATATAGAAGAGGGAAAAGATTTGTGCATATCAATCAACAGACAAACTCTAGCTTCCAAATGTGGGCATTGAAAAGGAATAAGGTCATGTTTTAAGAAAATACCCAACTTATTAGCTATAATTGCAATGATCTCTGGGTCACAATATTATAGTTGCAAGTGGGGAAAAGAGATCCAATGAAGCAAAAATTGAACAAATATATCATGAGGATAAAATTTGGAACCCAAAACATAGTATATAATCCAACTCCATGACAAAACCAACCTTTTTTCTTATGAACAACATCTCTCTCTATTTTGGTGGTAAAAATGGCAACAAAACATTTGGATTCCGGATCAATGTAGAAAATATCCTTGAGACCAAACCAAGAATCAAATGCCCATTTCTTAATATCCAAAAACAATAAGGAAGAAGAAAAAAACTTACCAATGAGAGTTGATTGTCAAAGAATATCAATTGAATATTGTAACATGTGACAAGGGAAACTGACATGCAATTGATTGAGATCATGTTTAGGATTCTATGGAACTTGATCGACATTACTCTGACTTTGGTCCACATTACTCTGAACTTTCTTCTACCAAACCTTTTTTGGAATGAAGGGGGGCCATGTGTTAACATTCAAAAACATCTCAGACTTTGTACCCATCTTGTCTTGATTCAAACTATCTTGCAAGTGATTCAAAGAACCAAAAGGAGCTCCTTCACAGATATCAAATATGGGCTGCTTATTAATAAGCTTGTGATTAAGCTTTTTGTGTTTCATAGATGGATGATATCTTTTGGATTGAATCCTCTCAACTGGCTCCATTAAATTAGAAGCTAATCTTTGAGAAGGTATGGTTTCCCACACTAAATTATTTTGAATCAAATTTTCTTGCCTAAGATATTTTTGAATGGAAAATTTATGATTTTGCAATGAAGACTCACCTTTCTCAAAAGTGGATGGTTCTATCCAAAGCTTGGAAGTTACATTACTTGGAGCTTGAGATTTTGACCACAACTGTTGATCATGAAAAAGCGGGTTAAGGAAGAAAGGTTTGGCTGGTTGAACAAGTGCCTTCCCTCTAAAAATTCATTTATCTCTAACAATTTGCATCCCTCCAGAATTTATATTTCTAAAAGAGCATTTCTGGAGTGGAAGAGGAACTTGGGAAATTTTGATTAGCTGAACCACTAGGGTTGAAGAAAAGATTCGGGTAAAATCATGGTCCCATGCTGACTGAACTATTGGTGTTCTGGAAAAAATAGAAGAAATAATAGGGATATCTGAGTCATTTGTAGGTACCGTGCCTTTATTCTATCGTTGCAAAGGAACCCTATCGAAGGATGAAGTTTGACAACCCTTGTCATTGCCCAAAACATCTTGCCACTTAGTTGGATGGAAAAACCCTAAACTTGGTTTTACACATCTTGGTTTGACACCACCATCCCTACTATCCAAGCACCTTCCTCTCTACTTTGGCATTGCTACTCCTTTCATGTCTAGCATAAGTCTTGATAAGAGTGGCTTCAAAACATGATGTCACTTTTGTAAAAACCCTAAATTGAATCCTGCTTCTGTAAAAACCCTAAATTTTCATTGCTACAAATTACTTTTTTCCATACAACTTTCGAGCCAACTAAAAATTTAGAGCACCTCCATTTTTATATGCAAGATTCTTTTTTTTTCCTCTTCTTTCAACAGATCTGTGTTTAAACAAACAAATACTTGTGATGACTTTATGAGGCTGCCAACATAATCACTCTTCTAATTATAAGTTCCTAAGCATTCATATATGCTTTCCCGCTAATAGATTCTGACATTGGCTAAGCATTTCTCTCTTGTTTTTCATCACAGTAGTTCTCTTCGTTATCATGGTCATATACTTGGCCCTCCAACTACATAAGCCATAGTTTTATGTGTAGGACACCATTATCAAACAGTTGAACATCACAGGCAACGGTCTACTCACATCTTCACTACAGTTCTTGGTATCAAAATATTACCTTATATGAAAGTGACAAATATGTGGTAACACAAATATATCAAACATTAAATTTATTTATAATAAATCTTAATTCTATGCATAAGCCTAATCATCATGTATAAATTCTAAACCTAACCATTATTTTTTGTATAGATTTATATAATATGTATCATTAATAGAATTCTAAAATAGATAGCATTAAATGGATGTGGAAAATATAGATGAAGTGTTATTTATAATGCACACACCAAAAACAAACTAAAATCTAAATGTCTCTCAAACCAAAATTCTAATTATATGCATAATCCTAAACATAATTTAAATCTCAAGATTGTCCATTATCTAAACTCTAACATTAACATTAATCCTAATCTTAAGTATTTAACGTATAATAATAATTATTTTATCATAAACATATTAATAATATTGTCCATCTTAACTATTCAATCACCCTAATTGTAATTCTAATCTTAATCCCTACCATAACATTAACTTTGATTTAAAGGCAAACCACAATCATAACCATAAAAATAAATTATGACCCAAACCATAAATCCAACCCTAACAATAAACCTTAACATAAATCTAACACTAACAATAAACCTTAACATTAAATTATAAAAATATCATGATCAAAAATTTATTTCTAACCTGACTAAATTTTTATAATCATAAATATAAGTACAGGTCCTAACCCTAACCCTATCCCTAACTTTAATACTAACACTAAGCATATTTCCACTCTAAACAAGATGATAGACCCAACATTAACACTAAACCTTATCTCTAATTATTATAATAAATAATATATAGTAAGAGTAATCCTAATACTAAACCTATCAATGATATAAATTGTAAAGTTGTATTTGAAACATAATCAAATAAATATATAGCAAGAGTAATCCTAATAATAAGTTATATTTGAAATAGAATCAAATTAGTTATTCAATTTGTTATACATGTCATGACTACTTCTAGCTAATATATACTCTATATGTAGAATACACCGAGATGTATTGAGGCATTGAATTTTTTCATTATTCATTTTTAATATACATTAAAAAAATTCAACGCCTCAATGCATCCCAACGTATTCTACATATAGAGTATATATTAGCTAGTTATGTCGAATTAAAAGAAGAAAATCTGATTATAGAAAATAAAAAAACCTTACTTGAAGAAAAGGATAAAAACTTAAATGCTTTGCAAAGCTCATTTGAAGTGTTTTCTAATCAGAAAACCAAATTCTTCTTCAATGGTTACTATTTCAACTATAATGTCTTTGGGAACATGGCTATTTTTTGTGAAAACAACACCAATCAAGGTAAGAAAAGAATTATCAAATGCTTCAGATGTTTTCACTATGGTCATTATGTAAATCAATGCAAATTAAATTTGAGACCTAAATAGATCTGGAAGCAAGTAAAGATAGTTGAAAAGTCTTTAATTGTTGAAACAACCCTATTTGCTCAAAAACCTACAACATGGATTTTAGATAGTGGCTGCTCACACCATATGACTAGGTGTAAAAACAAATTCAAAACCCTAGAAGATTTTTATGGAGGGTTTGTAAACTTTGGTGATAACTCTAGAGCTTATATAATAGGAAGAGGCTCAATAATTTTAAAGAAAGATACACCAGTTCATGATGTATACTTTGTTGAAGGTCTGAAACATAATCTTTTGAGTGTCAATTAGATTTGTGACAATGGGTACTCTATTTCTTTTAATGCTAAAGGATGCTTTATCGAAAATGGAAGGTATAGAGTCATTGCTAGTGGATTAAGGACAGGTGGAAATCTTTATAACTTAATTGATTCTACTCTTCAAGAAACTTCATTGGTTAATACTTGTCTTATGAATCAAGCAGAAGATAATTGGTTGTGGCACAAGAGATTGGGACATCTTAACTTTGCTAACCTTGCTAGAATTAGTAAGAATAAAAAGGTTAGAGGGTTACCACAAATTATCAAACTAGTAAATATTTGTGAAGAACGTGTAAAAGGTAAACAAGCAAGAGTATCTTTTAAAACAAAATAATACTCATCAAACAAACCACTTGAACTTGTACATACTGGTCTATGTGGTCCAACTAAAACTGCATCATTAAATGGTGAGAAATATTTCATGTTGTTCATAGATGACTATTCGAGGATGGTTTGGGTAACATTTCTAAAACATAAATCAGAAGCTTTTGACCATTTCAAATTTTTTAGAAAAATGGTAGAAAGGAAAACTGACTTAAAATTAAAATGTTTAAGATTAGATAGGGAGGAGAATTTACCTCTCAAGAATTTATTGAGTATTGTGAAAAACATGGTATAAAAGGACAATTCTCCACTACTAGGAAACCACAACAAAATGGTGTTGTAGAAAGAGAAAATAGAACTATCAAAGAAATGGCTAGGGCCATGCTTAATGAAGCAAAACTACCTGGAAAATTCTAGAAAGAAGTTGTTCATACAGCTGTCTACATTCTAAATAGAGCACAAATTAGAGTTAGAATAGCGCATACTCCATATGAATTATGTAATGGAAAAACAACAATAGTTAAAAATATCAAAATTTTTGGCTATAAATGTTTCATAAAAAAGAATGATGATTCCTTAGAGAACTTCAATTCAAGATTTGATAAAGGGAATTTCCTTGGATACTCTACACATAGCAAAGCCTATAAATGCTATAATAAAAGGCTAAATAAAATTGTAGAAGCCATAAATGTTGTATTTGACGAAAATTATATGTGGTGCAATAATAAAGAGGATCATGAAATACAACATTCTAAAAATCAGAAAGTTTCCATGATGAACATCTTGAAAATGTTGAAACTGAACTTGCTGATGAAACTGAACTAGAAAACTATTCAAGTCCCAAAGCAATAAGTACTGGTTCAAAAATGAAAACATCTTCTAGAATAATTGCTAAGAGACATCTTGAGTCTCAAGTTATTAGGGCTATAGGAAAAGGGATCTTAACTAGAAGAAAAGCCAAAATAGATGAACAAGCAAACATTGCTGAACATATTTGCTTGATATCAGATTATGAACCAAAAAGTGTTATTGAAGCCTTATCAGACTCCTATTGGAAAAATGCTATGTAGGAAGAAATACACCAAATTGAGAAAAGCAAGACTCGGGAACTTGTTCCTAGACCTAATGACAAAAATGTCATACGTGGAAAATGGGTATTCTGTAACAAAATGAATGAAGATGGCAAAGTGATCAGAAATAAAGCTAGATTTGTATGCAAAGGTTTTGCTCAATAAGAAGGAGTTGATTTTGGTGAAACCTTTGCACCAGTTGCAAGGATGGTATCAATTAGAATTTTCCTTGCATATGCCAATTACAAAAACTTTACTGTTTACCAAATGGATGTCAAAACTGCATTCTTGAATGGATATCTTAAAGAGGAAGTCTCTATCAAATAGCTTGAAGGTTTTGAATCTTCTGACAAACCTAATTATGTTTACCGACTCAAAAAGGCTTTATATGGTTTAAAACAAGCTCCTAGAGCTTGGTATTCCTTGTTGGATAAACATCTAATTGCAAATGGATTTTCTCGTGGAAAGGCAAATATTACTTTGTATATCCAAGTCATAAATGATGACATTTTTGCAGTAAAAATCCATGTGGATATTATTTTTGGGTCTACTAATGATGAATCAGCAAAACATTTTTCAAAAATTATGGAATTTGAGTTTGAAATGTCATTATTGGGTGTGCTTACATTTTTCCTTGGTTTCCAAGTCTCACAGCTTGAATATGGACTATTTCTTTCTCAAAAAAAAATGCAAAAGAAATGTTGAGAAAGTTCAATAGGGCTGACTCTAAACTAGTAAGTACTCCTATGGAGATAGGCTGCAAACTAACAAAGAATGATGCCTCACCTTCCATAAATCAAAATCTTTATAGATCCATGATTGGAAGTTTGTTATATTTTACGACATCTATACTTGACATAATGTAAGCAGTATGTATGGTTTCAAGATTTCAGTCTTATCCAAAACAATCTCATCTTAATGCAGTGAATAGAATACCAAAATACATTCAAGGCACACTTGATTTTGGATTATGGTATCCTCATAGCAATGATTTTACACTTTCTGGTTATACTGATGTAGATTGGGTTGGCTATGATGATAAAAAGAGCACTAGTGGTGCAACTTTCTTTCTTGGTTATTTCTTGGTTGCCTGGCATAGTAAGAAATAGGATTGTGTCACCTTGTCTCCCTGTGAATCTGAATATGTTTCTACTACAACATGTTGTACTCAACTGATTTGGATGGATTATCAATTATCTGACTTAGGTATTTAGGTTTCAAAACCTATTCTATCATGTGTGACAATATGACTGCTATTCAATTGAGCAAAAATCTAGTAATGCACTCATGCACAAAACATGTGGCCATTAAATTTCACTTTTTGTGTGACAAAGTTTTCAATAATGAATTCAAACTGATCTATGTGCCTACTCAAGGGTAGGTAGCAAACATTTTTACCAAAGCTCTACCTAGGGAACTATTTGAACAATTAAGAACTCAATTGGGAGTTTTCTCTCAATAAATGCTGATATAAAATTCTTGCCAATAAACTTTTTGTGTTAGGTTTCTGCTCCTAATCACAGTAATATTTTCATGAAAAGAAGATGGTCAAATTTCTTGATGCAAAATTTTTGGGGGCAGATATCAGTTATTCAGTTGATTCAAATATTCATTAGTGACATTTTTTGGTGATAACAACATATTCATCAATTGATTATTTTAGTTGTTCAGCATATTTTTTCATTAGTCATTCAACATACTCATCAATTGGTTTAGTTGACATATTTAGTTGGTTGCATATGGTGATCTGCACTACATATTGTGATCAGTGTTCTATGTGTTCAACATTTTTTAGTGGTTAGTTCTATATCGGCATTGTATTCTATGTGGTTCTCAGTATTTTTGTGATTCAGTACATTATTTTGTAGTTCAACATATCATGGAATAATCAGCATTTGTGTGATCTACATTCTTTGTTCATTATCTTGTATATATAAGATGAAATTTGTATTCAAATTTTTATATGTTCTACCTTTTATATATGAGATGGTGAAAATGTTTGCCTCAAAAAATGGGGGAGATTGTTGACCATGATGGAAATTCACAAAGTTGACAAAATGCAATGTAATATTAAAAGATTCTCCATGACACATGTCGAGGCAATATTAAAAGGTGTTAAACATGGAAAGTCTGATCGATGGAAAGGTATTTGAAAAGTCTTGAAAATATGTGGCAAATAAAATAAGTATAAAACAAAGGAAAAACTTCAAATGATTTTTTGATGGAAAAGTTATAAAGAAGACATTAAAAATACTGACATGGTCAGCACATGGTTGTTAATGACATCATGCGTATTCTACCAAGTCTTAAGTTTGTATGGCGAACTCCAAAGAAAATTTGAAATAATTTTGGTTGTGGGTACTTTGAAGGACCATTTTAACTGTGGATATTATTATGAAGGGTTTTATATTTTTCATTCTACAAACATACTCTGGCATGTGAATATGGGTTGTTTTAAGATAAAATGTTGAAAAGGTTTGTGAAAGTGGTTGAACAAGTTTCTTTTATAGAAAATGTATAAGGTTTCTTCATGCCATCTCTCTGAATAAATACTTGCTTTTTATTTTGATCATGTACATGCATAAACAGATGATGAGGTGAAAAATGGAGTTTCCCTCAAAATAGAGAAAGGGGTTCACGATTTTTGTAATAGTGAAGGTGAGACGTAAACTTAAAACGTTTTTGTTCCAATTAGCTATAGGTACATTCTTGCAATTTATTCAATTTTTGAAAGGGGAGTAAGGCATTCAAAAGAAATGAACACTTAAATTGTTTTGAGTTGAAATTTGTTTTTCCCAGAAATGAAAAAGGATGAATAAGGTTTAAGTAAACTTTTCTATTATGTTCCTGTATGGAAATGTTTTTCATATCCAGTTTTAGTTTTTTTGAAAAGCAGAGTTTGAAGATTTCTTTTAATCTCAGAAAAGAAATACAGTTAGGTTTTAAAAGACTAAATGAAATAAGGGTTTTTGTTGTATAAAATATGGAATTTTTTTCTATTTTCAAAATAAAGGTTTTTTATTATTATTAATCTTCAGAAAAAAATATCTATTCAAACCCTAATGGTTTGAATGAAGTTTCAAATAAATAAAGGGTCACTGTTCAAATAGTAAAATGACACTTTCTTTGAAGATTTTTTCATCTATTCAAAAGGCATTCTTTTGAAGGCTTAAAGTTTCAAGTCCTACTTGTATGGTTTGAAGCTTATATGGCTGAATATGAAAAAATCTAAAGGATAACTAATAAAAGTTGGTTTTACAACAGCATTTCATAAAGGGGTGTTGTTAAAAGACCCTAACTAGTTCAGTTGGTTTTGTATAACTGATTCATTTTGACTTCTATCTCTATTTAAAGAGATCATTGTAAAATGTGAAACATAGGTGTGTGAAAAAAACCATTGAAAATGAGACAAAAATACATTTGAGAAAACTTGTGAAGAGTTGTAATCTAAAAGCTATATTATAAGCTTACTTACATGTATAGATGTAACATATACATGTATATGTGTATGTGAGATTGTAAATAGATAGCAAAAGATATAAAGGGTTGAACACCCTGAGCAGTTATTGTTGCTGATTGTAAAGTAGTTGAAGCTCAATAAAGATTATAGATTCATGGAGTGGTTTTTCTCCCTATGAAAAATCCTTTTTGAGGAATTTTGGGCATTTTACACTTAGGAAAATACGTATCTCTATCTTCTGTGAGTTCATGTTTTATATTTATGCATGATGAATGTTATTTATTTGAATAAGTTTTGAATGCATTTAGTTTCTTCAATCTTTAAAGTTAGAATCTGAAAATTGATTAAAATTAATGATTTATCTTAAGAGATTATGTAAGTGCTAAAAATTAATTCATAGCTAATATTGAAAAACAATACAATTACAATTTTTATTGATAAGAAATATAAAAATTGCAACACAATATCAAGATATTTTTGGACAAATTGGTAAACCCCTAAGGGAAAATTAATTCTATAGATGAAAAATCATATTAAACTTCAAAAAATTGAGTGATATGAAATTCTTTGCCTCATGACTCTAGCACAACTGACTAAGAGAGTTTACTAAAAATGCTATATTTGTCCTAGTGTTGACCACATACATGAGAAAACAATTCGACTACTTAGATAAGGTGGGATCTACATCCTTCTCCCTAGATGTATTTACCCTTCTCTAGTTTGTTAGTGTAAATAATTAATTATTATTACAATTTACTTAAGTTTACTTATGTTAAATGCATTATTTTATTATTTATCATATAGACATCTAGAATTATCCATAGTTAGATGAGTTGTCTTGTTGACAACACAAGAGTTTGCATATTCATCTCAGTTGTCATCTAGACAACATAGTTGTTCGCACTCTATTTAAGTACATGGTGTCTACAACATCTCTTTATGAGAAACATCTATGAAATCTTATCCTCTCATCATCACACTAATTTCTATGCTCAATAGACAATAATCCACTCTTGGTGGACATGTGCTTAGTTGTGAGGCTTATCACTTTGCTAACTCCTAGTCATTCTAGATGCCTTTATATATAGGAACTTCTAGTGTGTATGTACACATATGATATTCTCATTATTGTTATTCTAATCATCCATTATTGGTCCATATTGTGCCAATGTTTGACCTTCTTGATCTTGGTGTTATTTTTCCCTAAGAAGAATTCTTACATGGTATCAAAGCTAAGTGAGTTTTTCATCACATAGCCATTGGAAACCATTTTATCTTCACCTATCAGAGAACCACAATTTAGATCTAGAGTATCTACAGTTACTAGGAGTGTTTAGAGCCAAAGTGGACCTCACTATTGCATTCAGATGATTCGATAAATTTTGACTATAAATTTGCCTACCCTTGGCCATAGTCAAATTTGAGGCAAAAGCATTTTGCAAACCAAAACTCAAAGGCCTGATTTGCAAAATTGGTATGATCTCTTTAGATCTGTGTAAATAATTTTTTAGATATGAATATTTTTGCTTCTCTGCATTTTTTCTTTTCGAATTTGCATTTTACTTCTAAAATTCTGCAAAAAAATTGGCCTTTTAAGCCAATAGGAGAGATTTTTTTTTAGGACAAGATTGGAGCTTGCTAGTACAAATCAGATATCGACATCATATTTAAAAGGTTAAAAGACCCCAATATTGGCTTTTGTTTCATCAAAATCTGACATTTGAGGTGAAATCTAGAGTCAATTGATTTTTGGAGGTGCGATGGTGGCGATTCAGGAAAAATAAAGGTAGAGTTGATTTTCAAAGAGCAATATCTAGACTCCTTTTTCTAAGAAATTTTTGTGTTGTTATAGAATTTCATGATCTACACATTGGTGTAGGATATTTGAGATCTCAATTCCTAAATTTTTTTGCAAATTGCAAATCCTGATTTTTGCAACTTCGAAGGCTTAGTTCGAGCTCATCTGGACACATATCCAGGTTCTATTTTTTTTGAAAGTGCATTATTTTTTGTCTACTTTCTAGATCTGCAATTAGATTATACGCTTATGTGGATAGAAATATCACTTATAGAAATAGTTCCTTTTTTGAATTTTATTGCTTTTATTAAACTTAAAATTTGTTGTATATCTGAGCTACATTGCTAGGTACCAAATTTGAACTCCAAGAGGAGGTTGTAAATAACAAAATTAGAAGTTCACTTTTGTCCATTTCTACAAGTGGCTTATTATAATCACACTACATATAAAGGTTCCTAAAGCATTCATTTTGGGGGGGGGGGGGGGGGGGGGGGTGTTACTTGATTGAGTGAAAAGAGGGGGTGTGTCTTGTGTTCTTATGTCTCCTTGATATTGTGCCCTTTCTTTTGCATTATGAGTTCTTTTTCTAAGTTAACACTACATATTTATGCTACTTGGAAAGAAGAGAAAGGAACCATTGGTTGAAAAAGGTTTACTGTGTTATGTAACTAGTGCAACAAAGAAACCTGATGATGATGCTAATGAGTCTCATAAAGAAGATTGGGCATCAAAACAAGAAATGGCCCTAGGAACCTTGTTGAAGAATATCTCAAATCCTATCACATGTCACATCAAGAACCTTAACAATCCAATAGAAGTCTGGGATAAACTTGAAGCATTGTATGGGATAGTAGATGAAGATATGGCCTACACCATTAAGGACAATTTTCTCAAATTGGATCCTATGAATTTTGACACCATCAAAGATTATCTTACCCAAGTAGACATGTATAGGGCATAACTTAAGGATTGTGGTGAACCCATCAAGGATGGAAAGTTGATCAAACATGTGATGACTAATATTCCTCCTAAATATGAAGCTTTTGTTTCCAGTTACAATACTCACAAGTTAACAATAGGTAGTGCCTTCACTAAGCTTTCAATCAAGTCAATTTCAAGAATGTTGGTCTTAGAAAAAGAAAAGTTAGTGTAGTCTTCAAAGACCAAAGCCTTGGTCGCTAATCAAGGGAATCCAAGTGGTAAAAATTCCAAAAAGAAGCAAAAGAAATGGAAGGCTAAGCCACAAGATGACACACGACAATCTTCCTCTACACATCATTTTTCCTCCACACAAAAATCTTCTTCAAAAAAAGGCAAGTCTTTTTCCAAAAATAATAAGGGGAATAACTTCAACAAAAGGGAGAAGAAAACTTGTGCCTATTGTAAGAAGAATGGTCATGATGAACTTGAGTGTAAAGATAAGCAGATTGATGAGTTGCTAAACTTAATGAGGAAACATATAAAATTGATGTAACAAATTCCTATAAGGATAAGGGATCTTTGACTACTTCAAAAGGTAAGGAATAAGCTTTTATAGCAACTACAAACAATTTTGAGGAATGGGTTCTTGATTTAGGAGCTACACATCATATGGGTTCTTTAAGGGAGCATTTTTCCTCTTTGAAACCATCACATGTACCTTATATCTATGTGGGAAATGAAACTCAAGTGGAAGTTGAAGGAAAAGGAAATGTTGAGTTGGACAATGGAGTCTTCAAAGATGTTCTTCATTTTCCCAACCTTAGCACCAACCTTCATTCATTCTACCAAATAACTCACTATGGATGTGGCAACAAAGTGGAATTCCTTCCTGATTTAGTTGTGGTGAAAAATCTAAAGGATTATTCTATGGTGGCAATTGGAAAGGATAATCATGAGACAAGACTTTATACTTTTTCTCATTTTGTGCCTAAGACCAGTTACCTGCCTTGTTGACCCACTCAAACTCACAAAGTAAACTAAGGTATGAGAGGTTTGGACATCTCAATTACCGCTATCTTCAAAAAATTAGTAACAAGGATATGGTCATAGGTCTACCTCAAGCCAAGCATTCAGATGGTGTATGTTTAGGTTGTGAAGTAGGCAAGCATCCCAAAGAGAAGTTTGACAAGGGGAAGTCTTGGAGAGCTATTGTTGTTCTTGAATTGGTTCATAGTGATGTAGTTGTTCCATTTCCAATACCATCATTTGGAAAGGATCACTATGTTCTTACCTTCATTGATGAATTTTCATGCTACACTTAGGTCTTCTTTCTTGCCCATAAGAGTGAAGTGTTTGATAAGTTTATCACCTTCAAAGCTCAAGTTGAGAAGCAATCAGAGAAAGCTATCAAGATTCTATGCACAAATAATGGAAGGGAATATGTGAACTTAAGGCTTATAGACTTTTGTACTGATAAGGGTATTGATCTCCAACATTCAACTGCATACACTCCACAAAAAAATGATGTTGCTAAATAGAAGAATAGAACCCTTAAGGAGATGACCACTTGTATGCTACAACATAAGTCTCTAGATCAATTTTTTTGGGCAGAAGCCATGTGTTGTGCCACTTACATCCAAAATAAAAGTCCCCATAAGGCCTTAGATGGAATTACACCTTTTTACACTTAGTGTGGTAGAAAACCAAGTGTAAAACACTTTAAAAAATTTGGTTGTCCAGCATGGGAAAGGATACCTCCACAAAAGTGAAATGCATTGGAACCTAAGAGTAAACCTTATATATATCTATTCTGATATCCTGACCACCTTAAGGCATACAAACTCATGGATCCAAAGACTCATGAAATCTTCTTTGAGAGGAGTGTTCATTTTGAAGAGACTTGTCCAAGTTTGGCTCCTTCAACTCCTCCTTCCTCCATCCTAGAAAGTGATGATAGTGATGATAGTGACTTGGAAGATGATATTACTTCAACTTTGACTTACAGGACAACACCTTCATAGGGTCCACAAATAGTTCAGGATGTTCCTTCTTCTTCTTCCACTAGACCTTGTTGGGCACAAAAAACACTTGATTAAATAGGTTCATTGGTGGAAAATATTTCAAATACTAGGAGGAAATGGTCACAACATCAGAAAATTCCACATGCATACATTGCTACAGTGATAGGTCCATGTAATTTAGTATAGTTGGGTACACCTTGTCTTCTAGTTCTAGCATTAGGGGATGACTACTTGATGGATATTTTAGGTTTGTTTGTAGAGTCCTACATTACAAATTTGGCAAATATTATTGATGATATACATATTCTCTTTGATGAAGATGATCCTTCTCCAATTGTTGTGATGGAACACTCTGACCCTCTTGTCCATTCTCTACATGACCAGTCTTTCAAGGTTTAAATGATTGTGGATCCTTATGCACAATAGTTGTAGGAGGTCTCTTTATCATTTGAGGATACAATTGGTTCTTTGGGATATGTTCTACACGAATCCTTGCTTGATCCAAAATTGTTCTTTTCAACAATGTTGGAAGGGGTGACCGTCAATATCGACACATGGACAATTGAGCAATTTTTAGAGAGACCATTCATCTTCAAGATTCTTTCTACACATTGGAGAAGCATCTCATATATGCCTATGACATTGTTTCATCCTGAAGGGATGAATATTATTTAGCAGTCATGGATCAACTTCTACATTTATCTTGGACCAGCTATCACTGATGGGCATTCTGTATTACAAGGGAGGACTAGGTAAAAGCACAAATCTATGTTACCATTTATGATACCAAAACTTGTTTTGGTCAAATCTCATTTCTCTATCAAAACTCAATTATTTTCAAAAACTAAAAGTACCCTTTATAGATCTTAGATTCAATATCATCATTATATAATTTTTTGAGTGTTTTGATTAGTTATAATATGTTATAATCTCACAATATTATAAGTCAATATTTCTACATTTCAAAAGATGCTCCTTCAAAAATGGAAAAAAATAGTAAATGATATCAAAAAAATTTAAAAATTATATTTATCTCTAGAGGAGAGAATCCTCTTCATGAATATGTAATTTATTTTTGAGAACGTATAGATTTGATAGGGAAGTTTTGATGGGAGGAAAAAATTGTTGGATTCTAATAAGGTGAAACTTGAGTACTTATAATAAAGAAAATATACATCAAGAATAATTATTTCCTTTTTTGTTCACTAGCTATACATATCATCTATAAGATATTTTCAAATCAAAACAAAAAAAGATGATTTGCATATACTTGTTTGACGAGAACTACACCCTATTTTTTTATAGTTAAAAAAGGGACTTTAGAATAAAATAAAATGAACAAATTCTTACTCAATTTTTTTTTTTAAATGATAAGCATAAAATTCATCCAATTCTACACATTTCATCAATTTACATCATCTTCATATTTTAAACACAAATACCAACTTTTTTGTCATTAATGTTGAACTATCACATTCTAATATCATGTTTCTTTATAAAAGGTGACATAGGTTATTCCTTTTACCTGACTACCTTGTCTCATTTCTTCTTCTACTTATTCTCTTTTGTGGGGGGAACCTTTTCCTTTTATGGGGTTTTGTCCTTCTCATACTTCTTTATTGTACTTATCTCTCTTTTTGGGGGAGGGTTTTTCCCACGAGGCTTTCCCTCTTTTTCTTCTTTTAGAGAGATTGCATTGCATTGCATCGTATTGTATGTAGAGCATTGCATTTGTACATGGGTACCTAACATGGCCTAGTAGCCATGACCCATCATCCATTTTCATCCTAGCTTTTGTGAGCTTAAGTGAATTCTCCTAAGTTGCACTTGACGGAGGGTGTTAGCGTAAATAATTAATTATTATTACACTTTACTTAAGTTTACTTAGGTTAAATTCATTTTTTTATTATTTATCATATAAAAACCTACAAGTATGCATAGTTAGATGAGTTGTCTTGTTGACAACACAAGAGTATGCATAATCATCTGATTTGTCATGTAGATAACATAGTTGTTTGCACTCTAATTAAGCACATGGTATCTACAACATCTCTTGATGATATACACCTATGTAAGCTTATCCTCTTATCATCGCACTAACTTTTGTGCTCAATGGAGGATAATCTACTCTTGGTGTACATGTGCTTAGTTGTGAGGCTTATCACTTTGCTAACTCCTGTTCATTCTAGATACCTTTATTTACAAGAACTTCTAGTGTGTATGTACACATATGATATTCTCATTATTTTTATTCTAATCATCCATTACTGGTCCACATTGTGCTAGTGTTTGATCTTCTTGATCTTGATGTTATTTTTCCCTAAGGAAAATTCTTACATGGTATTATAGCTATACCAAATTCTTATAGTGATCATAGTTGTAGACATAGCTTTGTGATCCTCCACCTTGAATCTCATCAAAATTTCAATGCAATATTTCTCTCAACTAGTAAAAATCTCTCTATTAGTTTGTCAGATCTCTATACCTACAAAGTAGTGCATAAGTCCCAAATCCTTCATCTCAAACTATTGTGCATCTTCTGTATGGTCCCTCTTGAAATTCTCTATGAACCCTATTGAACCTGTAAGTAACAAGTCATACACATATAGAGCAAGAATGAGAACCTCATTACCATCACCAAGTAGTAGAGGTTAACATCTGGCCCACTCTTCACAAAGAGCATTTCTTGTAAGTATGTATCAATGCACTCATACCCTGATTCAAGAGCTTTCTTGCATCTACATACAAAGCTCTATTCAATCTTCCCATGTGGGTCTCTTTGTTGTGTGCTATAAAGCCTTTTGGTTGTTCTATGTGTACCTCCTTCTTAAATTCAACATTATGGAATGTTATCTTGACGTCCATTATCCTATCTATGCTATAAATGAGATCACCACTCCTATAGAGGTATACATAACCGCTAGAAAAAAATGTATTCTCATAGTTTGTTCACTTCTTTTGAGGGAACCCCTTTTCCATGAACCTTGCCTTTTATTTCTCAATGCAACCATCTACATAGAGTTTCTTATAGATCTAGCATGATCCATCTATTTCCCTATTTTTTTTCTAGCCACTACCTCCCACAAATAATTTTGGATTTTATAGGAATGCTTCTTAACCATATCATCTTTCCATACTTGATGTTGTGCAACCTCCTAAAGGATGAAAGGTTGATGCCACATAGTTATTAACCTTTGCTGGTTCTCTTTTTGTCACATACTCTTCCTTAGAGCTCCCACAAATTTTTAAGTATACATTTGTATCTGTTGAACATCATGGTTCTAGTTGCTAACTATAGAGGATGAAATATCAACCTCTATGTATTCTTCATGCATTTTCTTTCGTACTAGTTACTCCCTATTCTTTGAATCTTTGCCACTTGAGCCTGCACTCATACTAGTAGCTATACTTGAGCTTTGTTGCCATTGAATTTTTCTCGGAGCTTATGCTGGATGCTAACTCTAACCATCAGTTGGAAAATCTATGAGCCCTCCAACAAGTTTTTCACATTAATAAATTTAGCATGGTGACTTGACACCTTTACCTACAAAAAAGGGGAAAAACAATAATTAAACATTTTTTCTATATTATTAACCTAAAAAGTTAAACTTTACATATATTTTTATGCATGTATGCTAGAATATTGCCTCACAAAAATGTTGTCTTAGAAGATGGCTAGTGTTTCCTAGAAAATCATTCTTATAACACCCAAATATGTGAGCCAATCAAATTACAAGAAAATAATTTTAATGAATAAAAAATTGTATCTACACTTTAGAAAATTTGAAAAATAACAATAAAAATTAAGAATACTTCGATATAATTGGTTGAAATGAAAAATATTAATCACAAATTAAGGAGGTGCTTGATAATTATTAATTAATTACCAATTACAAGTAATAGAAAACTATATATTTTAAGACTTGTTAGATTTAAAAAAAAATCATAATTTTTAAAAAAACTTATAATTCAAAATAAAATAATGTTAAACAAACCATTTTCTTAAAAATGTAATAGAACCATCAAGCTTTTCTGTTATAACCATAATTTTCTAATTCTTGAAATAATACCAAAAGAAACCATCATCAAATAACACTATGTTCCTATATATATTATTATTATATTTATAATCAAACTAGACAACTTTAAAATCCAAACTAGCATTCACATTCAATTCATGTGCACATTGACATCGCAATATAACTCCTTTATAACATAATAGATATCTAAATTTTTGGAAGAGTATAGATAGTGAAAGAAAAATAAGGAAACTTGATTAAGTTAAAGTCTAAAAATTCCCATAAGGAACTAAATTTAAAGCTTAAATTTTGATTCCACCGAACATCCATATGTTGATTGCAAAGAAAATAATTGCATAATTTGCAATCTAGAAGGATGAAAGTGTTATGGGCTTTAAAGTTTTTCAGTTATTAGAGTGGGAGGAATTGGTATATATTTCTCCTTGTCACCATAGAGTACAAAATACCAAAAGAATAGGCTACAAAAAGTTAGTGTGGGTTCCAAATTTTGAAGAACATTGGTAGACATTGTTGGATTGGAGTTTTTATTGTTTGCATGGCAAGGCCTATGATTTTGCCTATGATTTCTTCTACATTAGTGAGGACAAATGTTTATTCTCCAATTGTGCATGCAATGAGATCTAAAATATTTTATTCAAGGGAGAGCTCCAAGATGAAAAAAGTTAATGGATGTTTTCCATGTAGCCATGATCACCCAATTTTGGTTATTCCTCCAATGGCGATGATGGAGGATATTGAATATTGCACTAAGCATGCTTTTATATACTTTTTTTTTTGAGTCTAGATTTCTTTATCTACTCTTGAGGAATGGATTCGTCACTCGTGGAAGATAGAAGGAGATATGGAGATCATGTTGGCTGGGAATAAATTTTTTTGTTGTATTCTCATGCATGTCTAATCGTGATCATTTTTTTGAAGAAGGTCCTTATTTCTACAACCATGTGACATTATTTTTCAAACCATGGCATTTAGGATTTAATTCTACTGAGGATCTCCCTTTGACAGTGCCAGTTTTGGTTCACTTGCCTAACCTTCCCCTAGAATTCTCGTGAGAAGACATTTTTCGTCAACTTGTTACTTTGCTGGGAAATCCAAATTTAATTGTGCATCAATTCCTTGATAAAAAGGTTATTTCTTTCACTAGAATTTGCTTTGAAATTGATTTGAATAACCCATTGCCAGATTCTTTGGAAATTTGTCTTCGAACTTCTACCTGGGTGCAACAGTTAGATTATGAATTCTTCCCTTTCCATTACTGGATATGTCATGAGTATGGTCATTTACAGTGTCAATTTCCTTGCAACTTGAATTCTAAAGGAGTGGATGGTTCTAGGCCTGGCAATGGTGGTGTTCTTATAGGTGTTGTAGAAAATGGACAAGCTTAGTAGATAATACAACTAAGGGGGAAAATCAACCTAATAATACAGGAAAAGGAAAGGCTCAAATGTAGGATAAGGATTGACTTACCTCTGCTCGCCCATGGGCTAAGGGGTGTGTTTAGGAGAGGCCTTTAAAATATCAATAATATTATTTGGGTTTTAATCACTTTGAGGTGCTAGATAGTATGGTTTTAGAGGAGGGTATTCCTCCTAGTATCTCTTCTAGTCCACTTTTGCTAGATGAGGGACTTTCACATCATGAAACTTGTGGGGCACCATAGGTTGTGGTTCACCAGAAGAGTGGGGGCCCTATAGCTCCTAAGTCAACTGCTCTGCTAACACCTATGGTGTTGGAGGATAATGACATTGTTCTGGCTAACTTTCTTAAGGATGTGCTAGCATTTGGTAAGGGTAAGTGGTAAGTTGGGTTCCTTTACTCCTTTAAGGAGTGGGAACAAAAGAGACTAGGAGAAGATTAAACTCACAAGAGATATATTGATAGATTTTGGGTGAATGAAACCATAGGATGCTCATTTTCCCCATTCTATTCAATGATGATTATTCTCTTATGGAATGTTAGGGGTTCAATAGCATCCTTAGAAAAAATTCTATTCATAATTTTATTATTGATCATTCTCCTGATGTTTTTTGTATCCAGGAGACTAAGGTCTCTATGGAGTCTATGTTTTGATATGCCTCTAGTATTTTACCTCATGGGCAATACCAATATGTTGGGGCTATAGGAAATGTTGGTGGTTTGGCTATCTTTTGGGATCCATGAAAACTTTCTCCCCTTGGCTAGGAATCTTTTCCCTCAATGCTCTGTATGTTGGCTTCTTCTTTGGACTCAGGAGAGGTAATCATGATTACTAATGTGTATGTGTCTATTGATTTTATAGGAAAGGAGGAATTTTGGAGGCACATTTAGTATGTTAGAAATTGCCACCCTTTTAATCCTTGGTTGTTAGAAGAAGACTTCAATTTAGTTTTAAGTCTGGAGGTGAAGCAAGGTGGTTTGGCTAGATTGGGGTCTTCTTCTTCTCTTCTTCATTAGCACATAGCTCTTTTGTACCTCTTTGATGTTAATCCTTATAATGGTCTCTATACTTGGAATAATCAAAGGACTGGGGCTGATGCTATCTCAGAACATTTGGATAGATTTCTTTTCTCTTGTTTCTAGATTAGTGGCAACCTTACTCTCTCATTGAAAATTATGGACTGGAGGGGTTTTGATCATTAGCCAATCAAATTTTATGCTATTGTGTCTATCGTTCTAAACTATCCACCTTTTAAGTTCTAGTTGATGTGGCTTCATGATCTTGTATTATGTTGGTGGCAAGATGGAGCTCCTGTATATGGTAATGCTATGTTTTCATTTTCTAAAAGTCTTCAATATGTTAAAAGGCAAATTAGGATATGGAATAGGCAATATTTTGTGAACCTTCACCCCATGAAGATGCTTTCTTAGTAAGATCTTGATGTCATAACTAAGTAGATTAGAGATCAAGGTTTCTCAGAGCATCTTGGAAGGGTTGAATCCCTAGCTTCTAGAGTTCTAAAAGAATGGGAACTTCGAGAGGAATTTTTTTTTTGAAGAAAAAGGCTAGAGTTAATTGGCTCCAAGAAGGAGATAGGAACACAACTTTTTTTCATAAAACTATGCAATCTTGCTGAATTCAGAGCAATATCTCTTCATTAGTTAATTCTTAAGGTATTCAATTGTCTTCCTTGCTTACTTTGTTCTAGGAGACTACTCTTTACATTTCTACCCTTTTCTCTAAGGACTTTCCTCCTATTGATAATGAAGAAAATATTTTTTTTTGTGTATTCCTTCCCTTATTACCCAAGAAATGAATGATTACCTCATGTGACTGATCTCTTTGGAAGAGTTGGAGAAGGTGGTCTTTGGTATTCCTAAAGGAAAACCTCTTGTTCCTAATGGCTATCCTATTGAATTCTTTTAGTAATTTTGGGATATCATTAATCATGATTTAAGGAATCCTATTCTAGCAAGAAAATTCTTTGGGCATTGAATTCTACTTCCTTGAATCTTATTCCAAAATGATAGGGGGCTAATCAACTAAAGTTTTTTAGACCAATTGTCTTATGTAATGTGGTTTACAAAGTCATTACTAAGTTTATTGATAAGAGAATTAAAATGTGCCTCCCTATTATTATCTCAAAGGACTAGGATGGTTTTTTTGTAGGAAGAAAAATATTAGATGGGATGGTTATTGCTACTAAGGCTATTCATTCTATTGCTAGTTCAAGGGAGCAATCTATGTTTGTTAAATAGGATACAACCAAGGCCTACGATAGAGTTAAATAGAGTTTCTTGAGGAATATTCTTCTTACCTTTGGATTTAGCTTTGATTGGGTGATTTGGACTATGGGTTGTGTTACTTCTACTTCTTTTCCTATTCTTCTTAAAGGTCAACCCTCCCAACTATTTGGTGCCTCTAGAGGTCTCTACCAGGGTGATCCTCTCTCCCCCTATCTTTTCATCATTATGACTAAGGGCTTGGGAAAATTCATTAAGTATTAGGTGTCCTAGAACTCTATTCAAGGGTGGCAGTGGGGTAATGATTTACCTAGTCTTTCTCACCTTCAATTTGTTGATGATTCTGCTCTTGTAGGACTTGCTAGGATCAAGGAACTTGAAGCCTTTTGACATACTCTAGATATTTATTTTTCAGCTTCACAACAAAAAGTTAATGAGCACAAATTTTCCATTTACTTTTTTAACACTCCTAAGTATATTCAACAAAGGATTGTTGATATGTTGCAATTTTAGATTGGGTTGCTTCCTTTGACTTATCTTGAAATCCCTATTGCTATTTCTAGGAAGCCATGATTCTTCTGGAAAAATTTGATTATCAAGCTTTAGGAAAAGGTCAATCAATATACTCATAGATGGCTTTCTACTGCTGCTTAAGTTACCCTTCCTTAATTTTTTATTCAAGCTCTTCCCACTTATAGAAGCATGGTTTAGACTACTCCTATTTACTTTCTCAAGGAGTTTGATGCTCTTTCTTAACAATTCTTTTGGAGTAGTAATTTACATATCTCTAAATGGAGTTTGATTAGTTGTGAGATTGTTTGCAGGCCTAAAAATGAGGGTAGTCTTTGTCTTCAGTTAGCTCTCTTATGTAGTCAAGCATTGGTTTCTAAGCTTTATTTGCAATGGTGCTCTATACAACATCAAATTTGATCGCATATTATCACTCATAAATATTTTAGAGTTGCTGATCCTTGATCTATTTCTACACTTCCTCTTGAAGTCTGTGGCTCTATGGTCTGGCATACTTTGAAGACTAGTGCTCTATCAGTCAAGAGGGGTCTTTTTTGGATATGTCAAGGAGGCTCTGAGGCTTTATTTTGGTCAAATTCTTGGGATGGATTCCCCTCCATGTCATCCATGTACCCTCATATTCATACTCTATGTGATTCTTTTCATGCTACTGGATGGGATAAAGTGGCTTATTACAAGACTCCTTATCAATTTAGACTTGGTGTTAGTTACAGATGGAAGCACTCTTCTGACTGGCCTCTTAGAAGAACAGAGGTGGATCATCATGAGCTTTCTCAGATTTTGGCCTCTTGGGTGTGTTCCTTTCTACTAGGATTAGATTTTTTAGCTTGTGGATGTACCTTATCTGGTAAATATTATGTTTCTATTGAGTATCTAGAGATAACTAGACACTTGTTTGGGGATGTTGAGATCCTTTGGTGGAAGCATGTTTTGAATAAATTTTCTCAGTCCAAATGTTATTTTTTCATGTCGCTAGTGGCTCACAATTGTTGTCTTACTTGGGATAATCTTTGTAAATGTGGATTTTAGGGCCCCTCATATTGTGTTTTGTCTAGCAATGGGGAGGTGTCTCTCTCCCATCTATTCTTCCATTACTCCTTTTTCTACTTAGTAATGGCATCTTTGGTGGAATGCTTGGGGTTTCTCTTGTAGGAATGCTTCCTCTTTGCTTGAGTTCTGGAACTGCTTGGGTAGTGCTCCCTCCAAGTCATCTCCTCCCCATGCTTCTTGGATTATTGGCCCATCATTCATTCTTTGGCATAGTTGGCTAGAGAGGACACGAAGAATCTTCCAAGGTATTGAAATTGGTGCTATGCATATTTGGTAGAAGATCTCACATTCTCTTCAGGAAACTATTCAAGTAAAGTGTGTACTAGATGGGGATATGGATCTGGCTGATCTTTCTATATGCAATCACCTCAATTTTCATCTTCAAGATGGGGTTGCAGCTCAATGGTATAAAAAATGCCCTGGTGGTATTAGGGGAGTGGTTCATTGTAGCTCTGGTGAAGTTAAATTATCTTTCTCAATGCATAAGGGTTACCATACTAACAATCTCATGGAGGCTGAGGCCATTTTATATGCTATGGAACACTGTTGTTTGCAAGGATGGTGCAAGGTTATTTGTGAGCCTAAATCCCAAATGGTGGTGAACTTTCTTACTTCGCAAGAGCTTGAGAATATTAGTGCTACTATTGTTAATTATACTCTTCCCTTTTGTACCTCTCTTGAATTCATTAGGCTTACTTACATTCCTTATGAATGGAACATAGCTACTGATTTTTTGGCCAAATGGGCTTCTATTCATGCTCCGAGCTGGAATATAATGGAGATGGTGCAGCTTCCCCTCAATTTGTTACAAGAATTTGATGAACTTGTTGCTCAGGATAGAGCTCCTTATTGAGCACTCCTTATTCTAATCATTTGGCTTAATAAATTTTTACCCCTCATTTTCTCAAAATATCAAAAGAATGTAAAGGTCTCTATCGTGAAAGTCTTAATGACGTGCAACTACGGTCTTTTATCTTTCCCCCACAATTGGAACCCAATGATAATATCTCCATAAGTTCTATAATTTTATCAACTATTTTACTATCAGCCACATCTACATTTGGATTCATTTTCTCCATGAAAAAAAATGTTTAGAATGAGCAGAAGTGTCATAATTTTCACAAGTGTTGATTTCTCCATATTAACTGCAAGAAACAATCTTAAGCAATGAAATACGAAGAAAGGAAAATAGGGAAAATATCTTTCATGATAGAAAACAAATTTCAGGAATTGGTATGAATAATGAAAGGCTATTGTATTTATAGAGGAACCATATTATGTTTGAATAGGTCAAACTTTGAAATTCACTGAAGAATGGTGGCATTCAAAGTAAAATTATGGCATGTGTTGAATTGCAACATTATAGGAGATGAAAGAGAGGATGAGTGTATGAGTTGCTCAATGTTTGAAATTTGCTAATAAAATTGATCTTCTAAGTAAAAATATAATGCGTTAAAGAGGCAGAAAAACCACATTCATTATCATCATCTTGTTTTCAAAAGGAAAATTATCACATCATCATTAGTTATAGTAAAAAATTATTTTAAAAACTTAGATATTCTAAAGACAAGCTTTTTGTAGGATATTTCTTATATGTTTCAAAAATTTAACCATGTTTCATAAGAAGTATTTGTAAAATATCAAAAAAATCTTTGAATAAATATTTCATCATTTAAAAATACTTCATTTTTAAAGATTTGTGGAATACAATTTTAGCAATTCAATTCATATTTCAAAATTTAATAACTTACCAATACAAGGTAGCATTAGAATAACCTAATATCAATGTTCCACAATCAATAAATGCAAGTCAACATACACTATGATTCATTGAAGGGGTTTCAAGAGGAAATAATATTACATCTAAAAATTGATTTTCTTTTTATTGTGAAATGAAATAGTATAATGATTGAAAATAATATAAACCATTAAAGGGTCAACCAAAATATAAAAATAGATGAGAAAGTAGAAAATCTATGAAATAAATATTATGGCATGATCAAAAATATTTGTTCACTATATTATTTCAATAGAATATTAAAAATTAGAAAAAAAATTAAAATTAAAAATTAGAAAGTCTCTTTGCTAAAATGTTTAGAAAAGAAAAAAAAAAAAGAATTGTTTTATTTTGATTAAAAATGTTGAACTTATGAGCTTTCAACATGATGGTTAAAATTATGGATGTTTTTACATGTTTATATTTATTGATGTATGAATAATGTTTAAAAATTCGTATTTAAGATTTGTTTATTTGTCATGATGATGACATTACTGACTCAATGGATGATATCGAGTTTGTGAGTGTGCAGGCATTGAAGGCGGAAGAGTGGTTGAGGTAGGGGAGTTTAGCGCTATGGCAGGGTTGGTTTGGAATTTTTATGGTGTAGTCACACACACACACACACACACAAGTATTTTATTTTGAATAAGTTATATGCTTGGTTTTTACATCTAGTTTATTTATATGGAATTGGACATGCATATAGAATGGTAATGAATTCATAAATTGTTTAGTAATTTTGAAAAATTATAATTTCAATTTTAAATAAGTATTATGTTCTTAAATTATTTTTCTTAAAAATTAAAATTGTGAAATTAAATAGGAATAGTTAGTTGAGAAATTTAGTACGATTAAATAGTAATGAAGTGCATATTCTGACTGAATTTAACACTCCAAATTGGTGGAGATGAATTAAATTATTTCCAAATTCTTATTCTTCCATAACGTTAGCTGAGGGCATTAAAAATATAATGATAATAAAAAATAGAACTTGCTATTTTTTTATTTGTTGGAATGAGTAGATGTTTTTGGAAAAATAAATAAGAGGAAGATGTTTTTTTGGATATGAGGGGAGAAAAAACACCTTAGGAAGGAAAAGGAAAAGGCAGGGTTGCATTTAGAAAGAATTGGCAGGCATGCAAAGGTTTTTTTTTTTGGTTTTCTGTTAAGAGGGATAGATGATTATCTATGAGAGGAAGGGAACAATTTTAAAAGAGAGGAAGCCGATTTCTGAAGAGGACATTTTTCAGCAAAATGGAGAGAAGTTTTTTTTTTCTATAAACAAAGAAGGAAAAACTTTTTTGGAAAGAGAAGCAACCGAATTTGGGAGAAGATAAGAAGCAGGGCAAGCGGCTAGAGTATTTGGCAACAACAATCAATTGGGGATGATTTCTTTTAATCAACAGGAAAGAACAACCACCATTGATAGAAGAGAGGCATAGGTGTTTCCACAACATTCAGGTTCTTTTTTTTTCTTCTGTTAAATATCAAAGACTAAAGTCATTAACTGTTTTAAATTTCAATTTGAGAAGAAATTGCTGTTTATATCAACTTGCTATTGTGAGTATAATAAATTTTTTGTCTACATTGATTTACTGATATGAGTATAATAATAATGTTGTTTACATTAATTTGCTGTTTCAGTATGGTAAGTTTGTTTTGTTGAATCTACTATGAACGGAATAAAACATATAATGTTGAAAAGAAGTTAAATAGTAAAAAAAAATGGTCTGGCTGATTGTCTTCCTATTTTCCATACGTAACTTTATGATTTCCTTATTATGTTTTTTTTCTTTTGTTTTTACCAAATGTTAGTAAATATTGAATTGGTGCAATAGAATTCCTTCAACATTTTGGCACTTTCCACTATATAATAAATAATTACTGTGCTATAGTATGTGTTTTACATTGTAATTTCTAAGAGAAAATTTGAGCTGCAGGGTATCACGTTTTGGTTGTGGATAAGATTTTTCCACTATGTGGTTGTAACTGTCTATTACCATTGTTAATTTATTAGTCTCTCTAATGGGTCTTGTTTGTGTAAATGATATGAGAAATGGACTTATCTTACAGCTGGTTGTTGATTTGAAATAAACATAAGTATCAGTTGCTTGTTTATATTTTTTTAATTAGTGCAACATGCTCTTTATTTTAAAACTAAATTACTTCTAAACCTAGAAGACCATTGTATATTAATGTATAGTTTGATTTAGCTGAGTTGTTTGACAATCATAGTGAAAGATTTAGTGGAAGCATAATCTACCATATATATATAAAGTTGAAAGATTGAGAAATATATTATCTTCAAACAGGAAAATATATTTTACCTATGTTTAGGGGAAAAACAAGCTCATTCTCACAGTTAACTTTGGAGTACAACAGAGAATTTTATTGAAGACTCTCTTATAGTCTAGTCTCTATATTTTTATTTTTATTGCTGATTGAATAGTTTAATATAATTAATTATATTGATTTACTAATCAATACGGAGATAAGCTATACAATAGCCTAAGAGTTATAACTCAATAAGATTTTGTTTCTGTTTCAAATTAGGAAGGGTGCTGAATGTGGGATCAAAGAGGAGGGTAATTTATGGGAAATGTATTTTTTTTCTTTAGAAATTTACCTGTCATTCTTTTACATTTTACTAGTTCATGATGTGTGGCCAAGCTTGGTAAAAATTTTATGCATATGTTTGAGATGCATTGGTTATTATCACATTGTTTTCCCTCTTCCATATCCTTGTGAATGTATCTACTAGACATAGGTGTAAGTAGATTAGATCACTTGGCTGCACCAGTTCTTTCCGATCCAATTGTGTCGAGCTGCTAGTCTTCTCGTGCCAGGGTTGGGTAGTTTTCCTTAACCGAAAAATCTCGAGCAGCTACCACTCCATGGTTGGGTGGTAAAAGCGCCTGGACCACTCTTCCATCTCATGATAGCGGATGGACATTGTTCTGATGGCTCAGAGACGAGATTATATGCAGATGGACACTAAAGTTTGATGGCATACCATTTTTTTAATATGATTATGTTATATATGTTTTATATTATACAATGTGCTGATGTTATAATCATGTTCAACGTGCAAGATTTGCATAGTCTTGAAAAATGACATCATCGTCATGTTCACCTGATTCATTTCCAGCATTTACGCTTTGATTGTTTATAGTATCGACATGTGGTCGACCTTGTATTATCAAGTGTATTTAGAGAATTTGGTGTTATGTAATAATGATTGTGATTCTAGTTACTCTCGACTATTTTTTGATATGTACAGATTTTCCAGCTGGAAATGGACCTTGAATTATATGGTTATGTAAATTAAATCGACTTTCAACTTTTCAAGTTTTATATATTTCCTCTTATTGTTCCATATCTTGAGGTTGTTTGCTTATGTAGCAATTATTTTGGATTACAGGCTTTACACATATTCAAATTTCAATACCACTTAAAAATAGAAAATTGATAATAACTTTCATTATGATTAATTTACGAAACAAACGAACCAAAAAATAATACAAATTAAAAAAATGTTAACATAAAAACAAAAAAACTCTAGTGTGTATACATATATATATACATATATATATATATATATATATATATATATATATATATATATATATATATATATATTCTTGAACCATACAAGAAATCAGAAGTAATTCTGACCCATGACCCATAAATGATATAACAAATATTTAATGCTTAGGTTTCAATAATGTTGGTAAACAGATTTGTCATAGTAGAATTGTCCAACAGAATGTGTGGCAAACCGTTCACAACAGTTTGATAGGCCCTTGGTATGCGGCCTTCCTCTGCGTTTTGAGGGGCAACTCCCTCGTATGATATAATTTTTAAAAGGTTTTTCAATTAAAGAATCTAAAACTTCAAAGTTCAAGACAAAGTCATGGAAGACGAATGCACCACATGCCCTCACAACCTTTTGTGGTTAACAAGATCGATAACAGAGGTGCTCAAGAACTACGCTTGAAAGCAACCTGTATTATTAAGAACATTCATTATCATCCGTAAACACTCGCATAGCACCATGAGAATGTCCACTACAATGTATAAGAATTTGGATTTTAAAATAAGAAACGCAAAGCAGATCTCATTTCATTTCCTTGCACCAAGAAAAACAATAGAGATTTTTCAATTCAGAGATAAAAAGTGTACATCCTTTCCAAAATTTATCCCTAAATCAAAATTTCAACATAGTGTTCCCTTATTTTTCCAACCAAAAGTCCCCTTTACAATGCTAAAAGATTTCCTTATATAGACATAGAGGTTAGTAACTACCTCTTTGTGGTTAATAACCACCTCCAAAATACATAATTTTGGAAGGTTAATTAACCTCAAGAAAATTAACCTATACAAAGAAGACATTCAAAAGCAAAACTTTTAGCTAGAATTCCTAAGAATGTATACATATTCAATCACTGATTCTTCTAGCTACTAACTCTATCTACCCAGACACAATTGATCTATCCTGAAAAGCCCTGAAATGTGTATATTCCATGACAATCTATGTAATCTTTCAACACAACTTGCTATAAGAGTATCTGTAATAATCATCTTCTTTAGTCCTTCCAGTCTTTCAAAACCTGGTGCCTACCGCAACTGGGGACATCTGGTAATGACAAAGCTTTCCAAGCTTGTTAAAAATTCAATGCCTTGTATACTCTGCAGCCTTAGGCAATTCCCAATAAAGACACTCGTCAATCTCTTCAAAGAAAAACTCACCCTCCACTTTGGGCATTGGTTAATGAAGGTTCTCTTCAATCTTTTCAATAGTTCAATAACTTTAATACTCTCTAGCTTTGGACAATACACAATCCAAATCCTTACCAATCTATTCAAACTTTTAATAGCTGGCACATCTTTCAAGATTCGATAGTGATTAACAATTATCTTCTTCAAACAACTAGCATGCCCAATATTTGGCAACTCTATCAAACTGCTACATATTCTTATTTTGTAAGATTCAACATATCTTTTGAAAAATACATTCCTCGACTCTTTATATTTCAAGAGCACCAGACATTCCAGTGTGATTACCCCTCTGACATCCACTTGTTTTCCGTCCAGCTAATACATCCATGAATGCGGTCTTATCGGCTCCACTAACTCCCACTAAAGCTATAAGAATGCCAGGTTTAAAAGCTCCACTCAGATCTCACAAAAGTTGTAGCCAGTCCTCTGTTATGCCTTGTTTTAATCGTGCTCAAATTAGCACAGGCCGAGAGGACACTGGTGAAGGTTGAGGCATATGGCTTTATGCCTGTCAATTGCATTTGATTAAATACCTCCAAGGCTTTCTTCGCAAACTCATTTTGAGTATACACTGCGATCACGACATCCCAAGAGACAACATCTGGTTGAGGCATTTCTTTGAAGATCTTTAAAGTTGATTAAGATCATTGCTTTGTGCATATCCTGTAATTACTACATTCCAAGAAATTCCATCTCATTCAGAAGCTTCATCAAACACCATATGAGCTTCTGCTAGCCTTCCACACTTAGCATACATATCAACTAATGCATTGGATACAAAAAGCTGAGATCAGAAGCCGGTTCTAACTATGTGGGTATGGAGCTTCTTTCCCTGTCTCGGGTCACCAAGCTTGGCGCATACGCTCAACATGGTAGCAAATGTGAAATGATCCACTTTCATTCCCAACTCACGCATTTTCCAAAATGATTTCCGAACATCCTCGTAATGTCCATATTTTATTGAAAGACCCAATAACATGCATAATTCTCACATTATCAAAAGACACTAATTGGGGTATGTTTGTGTATGCACAATCACACCAGAGAAGCCACACGATGTCTTTTGTAATCTTGCTATTCTCACCTTTCAAGGAATCCCCATTGGCTACTAGAATCTTTATAGTTTGCTTCTTGTTTGTGAGTCTAGTCTGATCTAACAACGATCGCAGAATCCCATTTTCATGAGACATTCTTTCAAACATTTGTCGTACATCACTCTTGATTGACTTGTTTCATCCATTTATATTGTAGATATGCCTGATTACGTAGAAAGGAACATACATTTCTCTTTACACAAGCCGCAACGCTCTCATGTACAATAGAACTCTAATGTAGTAAGCAATGTTGTTGCCGCTGATTAACCATAATAGTGGTTCAAAGACATGGCATGAGGCTGGAGACTCTCAATCATTTTGTCAAATAAGTTATGTGCTACAGCCAGGTATGGTGCTCACAAGATCAATCATTTGAAAATAATATTGGCCTACACCACTTCTGGTTGACCACTTAAATGTTTCAATTCTAATACTATCATGTGGTTATCATATGATTATGCACTTCTCCTCACAATGTTCCTTTTGATATACCTGATTGAATATACACACATTATTCCTGAGAAAGAAAAAGCTATGACTCCTTGCCCAGGAAAACAGCTATCCCCAACACAATATAATCCATCTATAGCCATTGTGTTAAATGGCATCCCAAGCAACCCTTTCAAATTTTTATGAGGTATAGGTCCATAAGTTCCATCCTCGCGAGCAAGGAAACGTCTATGTGTCTTAGGTGTACCAACCTCTTTAAAATTTATTGCACCTTTTAGGCCTGGAAAAAGGGTCTTCTCCAACCTGCTAATAATTTCATTGGCCACAGTTTCTTTCTTGGCATTATAATCTCTAAATGAGAGGCCCTTCCAATCATCAATCCAAGCAGTAGTAAAGACATGAAGAATATGGTAGCTATTAGGAGCTAGTGACGGATCTAAAATAGTTGGAATACTGAGAAAAACGATTCCATATGGTTCCTCTAGTTTTCCCTAGTCATCCTCTAGAATAAAATGATGGCAATCTATACCCGGTGGCAAAACACTCTCTTTCACTCCCAAGTGAATGGAAAGAAAAGAAGGCGCTTTTACATATAAACTCTGAAAATTTTGTTCCTCTTTAGGAAGCTCCTCTAGTCTTAAAAGTCGTCCAAAGGTATCCCATCTAGTTGCATTTGAAATGATCTTCTTGGCATAAAATTCTCTACCATCAGAGAGCCTCACTCCTACAGCTTTTCCATTTTCCAGTTTAATATTTGTGACATTTTCCTTATATAGAATCGAGCCACCATTATCGATTAGACCTTTAGCTAGATTTGTGGCAATTCCACCTACACCACCAACATGATAATTTATCCCTCCAAAATGTCTATCACGTAGAACCATACTTGCATTTATCATTGGTGTTTGCAAAGCTTTTACCGTGCTCACAATGAAGCACTCTGCATCAATGAAATTAAGTAAAACTGGATCTTTAATATACTTCCGGGCTATGTCACCAGCATTTTGTGGCAAGTAAGAGGCAAGAGTTAGGCATGCCACTGGATTCTTGAAAAACTGGCCAAAAAGATATAGCGGCTCCTCCAAAGATTTCAATTCCAGTGAATTCAAAGAATTAAACACCTTCCAACATTCATTGTAAAATTGGGAAATTCCTTCCTTTTCATGGGGGAAATAACTAGTAAGTTCAACAAGAAAATCTTCAAACTCTCTGTGCACACGAACAAAAAGACCCCCTGGCAAATGGTAATGAACAGTTATTGGATCAGGTATGACCTCCATTTTGCAACCAACAGTTGCTAATGCTTTTGTGATTAGATTTATAGAGCCCGTTTCATTCCTCACGATCATCTTTCAATTCAACCTTTATTAGGTACCAACAATTTTCCAAGCTTTTGTTTGTTGAATCAAGATCTCGTAGGAGATATGGTTTTGATCAAAGATGAGTTTCTTGATATACACATCTAGCCTCCTGAATACTGTCTTCATCAATTAATCATTTTGATGCATATACTGTAATCATGACAAAAGAAATACTTCCACCATCTTGTGCCCGAGATTTTAAAGAGTGTGATTCTTTCTTCTGTTAAAATGATGGGGTGCCTGCATCTTTCTCCACTTGGGCATATGCTCAGCCAAGATAACTTTATCATCCCCATTTTCTATTTCGAACCATCTTCATGTCTGATTTGGAATTTCAAACAGGTTAATAACTGTTTTATAGAGGTTAGGAAAAACATGTTTTTGATGGTTATCATTAACCTTTTAAGAGGTTAATGGTTAGGAAAAACGTGTTTTTGGGCGTTGACATTAACCTTTTGAGAGGTTAAGAAAAACGTATTTTTGAACGTTATCATTAACCTATTGGGAGGTTAGGAAAAACACGTTTTGGGAGGCGATCATTAACCTTTAATAACTTGAGGCTCAGAAGTTGGGTTTTAGCGATTTCAAGTGCTGTGCGGAGCTGCTAACGAGTAGGAGACATGGAGGCTTAAAGACTCACAAAATTCAAAGATAGAATGGCCAATTTAAGACTTAAAACCAGGCAAGTTTCAAATATTAACCATGGCCTATAAAATTGAAACAATTTTATAACCGAACAACAAATAAGATATATACTTGCGGTGAACTATTTGACCATTGAATACACCGTACCAGACTTATCATATAACAGAGAAATCCATTGATTTGAATCATATTTAGGAATGAGATACAAGCGTGTGAACGAGATATAATACATATATTAGTGAATTCAAACTTTTGAATTGGTCAATTTCAGAATTACACGTTCAACTATTCTGATCATGTCCATCTGTGACTTTCTGCTATGAATATATTGTATTACGGTTAACCATTTCATTTGATCTCCCCATAACACTTTCAATTCCACCCAGCTCTTCTTTGTGGTCAGTTAATGAACGAAAATCTACATTTTCTTGAGCAGTTAAAATGGCATGCTCAAAGCTTATAAGAATTATGAGACTGCTTCTTGTTATAACTATTTTATTTGCTTGTGCAAGTTTCTGCTCGATATAGCCTTAAGACGGATGTAAATGTAAATGTAAATAATGGTGCAGATGACAACTCCAACAAAGCAAGCTTTAATTTTTTTCAAGTAGTGGAGAGATTACGATCGTGTATTAACTGCGTCAGCCATATTCCAGATCCCAAGTGCTGCAGATGAAAATATATACTATTCCACTAATATTCGTATTATTCTTTGTTCGAAATGAATTGGGTGATATCTTTGATTGACTTTTATCTCGTATAGTGAGCGCCGATTAAAGAGTAACTCGATTAATTATTTTTCATTGTTTCCCTGCTATATTTTGTAGATCCATTTTGTAAGATTAACTTTTGGATGATGAAGTTAGATTTGAAGTTATATTGGTGTTCCTTAAATAATAATATTTCAATTATCTTTGACGAATAATTTTTTTTTGAATTGTAAGCGAGTTAGTCTTATGAAGGTGGTTTGAGGACCATCTGTTATTTCGATCTGTAGAAAACAGTATTCTTTACCTCCTCTTGTAATGGGTGAACAGCTTGATCATTCGAGGAAGGGAAATGTCTACATAGCTATTAAGGCACATTGTATTAACGCACATTGTATTTTGACTATCGATTAATTTGTAAATACAATGAAGTGGGTATTATCTTCTTAATGTCATATTTCACTCTTCAAAACAGTGAAGACGGACGACATTATTTAAAAACAATAGATGCAAGTGTAAATGCTCTTATCCACCGTAGTTAAATGGTATTGCATGTAAATTTAATGCAAGAAAAGGATATCCAAATGAAATAGTCACAATGATTCACTTTATTGAGATAAACTTTATTTGAAAAATATTATTGTAGTCATTTATTATTTATGATTTATCTTAAAAGATTTTTTAAGTGTCAAAAATTAATTCATAGCTAATATTGAAAAAATACAATTGCAATTTCACTTAACAGAAAGAAATTGCAACACAATACCACAATATTTTTGAACAAATTGATCCTAGATAAACCCCTAAGGAAAAACTAATTCTATAGATGAAAAATCATATTAAACTTTACCAAATCAAGTGATACAAAATTCCTTGCCTCTTACTAACATGAATCTAGTAAAATTATCGCAAATGCTATATTTGTCCCAGTGTTGATCAAATACATGAGCGAACCAATCAATTTCTTATATAAGGTGGGATCTACATCCTTCTCCCTGGATGTATCTACCTTTCTTCAATTTGTGATCATAGTTTTAGACATAGCTTTGTGATCCTCTACCTTAAATCTAATCAAGATTTCAATGCAATATTTCCCCTAGCCAATAAAAATCTCTTTATGTGTCGGTTAGATCTCTATACCTAGAAAGTAGTGCATAAGTCCTAAATCTTTCATTTTGAACTCTTTTGCCTCTTCTACTTGCTCCCTCTTGCAATTCTCTATGAGCCCTATTGAACCTATAAATAACAACTCATCCACATATAGAATAAGAATGAGAACCTCACTGCCAACCACCAAGTAGTAGAAGTTAGCAACTAGCTTAGTCTTCACAAAGCTCATTTCCTGTAAGTATGTATCAATGCAATCATACTCTAATTTGGGAGCTTTCTTGGGTCTACATACAAAGCTCTATTCAATTTGCCCATGTGTGTCTCTTTGTTGCATGCTATAAAGCCTTTCAATTGTTCTATGTATACCTCCTTCTTCAATTCAACATTATGGAATGCTATCTTGGCACTCATTTGATGAATCTACCATCCCATCTATGCTATAAATGAGATCACCGCTCCTATAGAAGTATACCTAACAACTAGAAATTTTTTTTTCTCATATTCTATTCCCTTCTTTTGAGAGAACCCCTTTTCCATGAACCTTGCCTTGTATTTCTCGATGCTACCCTATGCATTGTGTTTCTTACAGATCCAACATGATTCATCTGTTTCCCTATGTTTTTCTCTAGGCACTATGCCCCACAAATCATTTTGGATTATTTAGGAATGCTCCTTAACCATATCATCTTGCCATAGTTGATGTTGTACAATCTCCTAATGGCTGGAAGGTTCACTGTTAGCCACCTAACTAATTAATGCCACATAGTCATTAAACTTTGTTGGTTGTCTTTGTTGTCGCATACTCTTCGTTAGAGCTCCCACAAATTCTTGAGTATACCTTTGTATCTCTTGAACATCATGGTTCTTGCTGCTAACTGTAGAGGATAAAACATCAACCTCTGTGTCTTCTTCATGCATTTTCTTTTATACCAATTTCTCTGTATTCTTTGAATCTTCACTACATGAGCCTACACTTGTACTAGTAGCTATACTTGACCTTTGTTTCTCTTGAATTTTTCTTGGAGCTTATGTTGGAAGCTCACTAGAAAAATATATGGAGCTTCTAAATACCTTGTCCTCCATGAACTTGATATCACATCAAACTATAATTCTTCTAGTCCCTCAATCCTAAAACTTATATGCCTTTGAGGCTTCAATGTACAAAAAAATGTACCTCACCTCTATAGTGTGATCTAGCTTTGTACATGCTTCACTTGGAATATGATAGTATGCCTAACTTCAAAATATCCTAGAGTTACTAACATTTGGCTTCTCCCCTATGAAAGCTTCCTCTGGTGTCATCGTCCCTAGTACCTTCTATGGAACCATGTTCTAAATGTATACAATTTTACTATATGCCTCTACCAATAAGTAGTGTGTCATATCTGGGTCACGTAACATAGCCCTTGTTGCATCCAATACAAAATGGTTCTTCCTCTTAGAAAATTCATTCTATTGTGGGTTATGTTATGTCCAAAAATTAAAAACCCATAAATAGAGTGCTAATTTCTTTTTGTTTCCTTTTAATTAGTCATTCAATCAACTTCTTTGAAACTAAAATCAAAGATATTAAATCTACACTTTAGTTAATCTCACAAGTCATGAATCTAAGACATAAATCCCCATCACAACAGAATATTAAATAACATACAACGTTTCTTCCATATCATTTCCTTACAACAATAATAAATAATAAATCTAATTTGTTCATGAATCTATTTTATGAAACTTTTTTGCTCGATATGGCCTACAACTTTGGTTCATGCCTATAAAGTCATCAAGGGGATGGATCCCACCCCCATAATTTTCCCCTCCATCGGATTTGGTACATGTGTGCTTGGATTTTAAACTAGTCCTTTACTCTATATCTCAAAATGATCACATGTTACATTTGGTGGTGAATCCTTGCCTGGCAAAGCCATGTGGTGATCTTGAAGATTGTGCCTGTTTGGGCCCCCACTCTTTGGAGAGTCCCATGATGGCTATGGTCTAGACCAAGATCCCAAAGTCAAACTAGCTAAGTGCTATTGTTGGATCCAAGATCACCATGGAAACTTGAGAGGAACCCACATTTTCCTTAGGGGTTACAAGCCCATAGATCTCACTCCTAGAATCTGTGTTTGATTCGATTTCCTTGGGACTCTCTGATGCGTAGATAAACTCAACGGATGCAAAAACAAAAGGAACCAACACTAGAAAGAGACAGATAACAATAATCTTCTAATTGATTCATCAAACGAACAATATATACACTTTCTCTCCTATAGATTTCTTCTTCCTGTAATTTTGTATCAAAAACTTGACTTAAACCTAAACCTAAAAACTCTATTTATATTTGCTAGGACGGTCTACAGAACATTCTAGATTATTACAAAATAGGAAGAATGGCTTACAAAATACTCTAGATAAATATAGAATAGGGAGAAGAATGACCCTAGAATGGTCTAAAAATATCCCAAGAAAAGATCTTATCCTAATGATGAAATTGAGATAAATTCTTCAAGTCGGCTCATGCAGAAATCATGTCTAAAATATCTTTATGTGGGTTCTCCTGCACCATTCTCCCAGGGACAATAGAATCCAAGTCCCTTGGATTGGCCTTCCTCTTTTGGGCCTTCCAATTCTTTGGTATTTTTTGTTTGTACTCTTGACCAATATCCAAATCAACTGCCATATGTGCATAAAGTTTTTCCATATTTCGATGAAACTCTAGAAAACCTACAATGAATGGATTAGATGGAACCTCATTAAATATGACTTCACCAATTTGGATTACTATAGGAATTGCTGCATCCTTTGTTGTGATGTCTTTATGCTGCAATATCTCCATACTTGGAGATAAATTCATCACTATTGGAGCCTTCTCTATCCTCTTAGCTTCATCACAAGTCTTCTTCCTTCTTGTTAGTATCCTTTTGATATACTATAACACCTTGTTTCTTAACTTCAAATGTCATTTCTTGGTTGCATTAAGGACCATCACATCCAACTCTTTATTAACCATTTCATCACAATACTCATCAACCATTTCAACCTATTTTCTATCTTTAAGAACATCTACATCATAAGTTTCATCAAAAACATGTTGTTGCTCACCTTGTATATCAACATCACTATGTTCATTTGGTATGTCAGCATCGATCTGTTCATCTGGTATATCAGCATCAATGTGATTAGGTTGTTCTTTCAATAGACAACTCTTCTCTTCCAATGTCTCAGTATAGGCTTCTATAATCTGAATTGGTTGATGCTCAAGATCTGTATTTTCTTTTTCCATATTTTTCTACAATTCTTCTCTTAGTCGCATAGAATTTTATTCGTGCTTTCTTAGTTCTTGCGTTAGGAATTCCATTTGTTCTTTATCTCTTGATCTATTATGGCTTCCTCTTCTCTCTTCTTCCTTTTCTCTTCCACTCTTTTCCTTGCTTCTTCCTTCTTCTTGTTCTAAAAATCCCAATATGAAACCCATGCATCGAATAGTATCTTCTGATCATGAGATAACTCTCCTCTTGTGATCATTGTCTCTTATCTAGGTTCTCTCCACTCAACCTAGTCTTTTGGACACAAAATTCAATTCACCTTAGAAGCTGAAAGCTTTTCCCAAGCTTTTCCCAAACTTTTCCCAAGTGCCTTAGGAGCTTTCCCCAAGCTCTAATACCAGAAATGATGTAGAGATAAACTCAACGGAAGCAAAAAAAAAAGGAACCACACCAGAAAAAGATAGATAACAATATTCTTCTAATTGATTCATCAAATGAATAGTATATACACTTGCTCTCCTAAAAAAAATTTCTTCACATAATTTCACATCCAAAAACTTGACTTAAACCTAAACCTAAAAACTCTATTTATATTTGGTAGGATGGTCTATAGAACATTCTAGATTATTATAAAATAGGAAGAACAACTTACAAAATACTCTAGATCAATATAGAATAGGGAAAATAATGACCCCACAATGGTTTAAATGAATCCCAACAAAAGATCTTATCCTAATGATAAAATCAGGATAAATTCCTCAAGTCAACTAATGCAGAAATCACGTCCAAAATAACTTTATGTGGGTGCTCCTACACCACTCTCCTTGTGACTATTTTGTGATGGTAGGCTTCCTTTTCCTATTTAGTTTTTCTGTTGAAATGGTCTATGATTCATTCATGGTAGGTTTGTAGAACTTTGGTAAACACCTATTGATGGTCATGAAATGGAAACCAAAATTTAGCCCTAAGCTTGACCTTTGTAGATCTACACCAGTTTGGATAAAATTACCCAAACTCCCCTTGGTGTTTTGGGATGAGCGAGTGTTTAGATGGATTGGAAACTCTTTTGGACATTTCACCAAAGTGGATATAACAACTAGCTCAAATAGTAAACTAGGCTTTGATATGTTTTGTGTGAATGTGGGTATGAATATACCACTACCAACTAAGGTGGATCTGAAATCAAAATGGGGTATTTGGTCACAACCGATTGTATACAAGAATGTTGCACCCTTCTACCAATGTTGCAACATGCTTGGCCACTTGATAGTGGAATGTAAAAAGGGTGATAAACTTGAAAGAGAAAAAATATTAAATGCTGAAATTATTGATTCAGATTTTCATTAATACATATGGATACAAACTGAATTGATTCTAAATATCATTAACATTGATGTTTGAGCATCTATATATAGTCTTATTTTCCCTTATAGCAACTACTTATGGGAATAAATTCCCACAACTCTATATTGAACTAATTTTATTTATCTAATCTAAACAAAAAACCTAACCTAATTAATGTAATAAGTCTAACATTCCCCCCTTATTACATTAATTCAACAATCTAACATTCTCGCTTATTAAAAACTAACCTAATTAATGTAATAAGTCCAACAATCCCCCCCTGATTACATTAATCCAATAAAAGTGAAAGCCTTCACCAATATTATTCCTTTGGAAACTTTGATGAAGCCCATTCAACAATCTTTGAAAGTAGATCTCTCTTTGCAACTTCAGTTTGCAAATCCTAATCCTGAAGGTGCCTTCATATCCCCATATCACAACTTCAAACTATAAATCTTAAAGTTGAGCTCATAATAAAAAAATTTCCAGCTCCCTTACACAATGAGACATAGGTCCTCCACAATTTCACATCTACATGGAGTGTGCCTGATGCCTCCTTTGGTGCTACACATGAGATCCCTTTCCTTTGAAAGTCCACATCTCCTCTGAGTGTGTCTAATGCCTCCTCAAGTGTCGTAGAAACAATCACCACCAATATGTCTACATATGGACATCTTTCCTCCAAAAGTTGACATCTCCTCTGAGAGTCTCTAACACCATTCTTGAAATCATGCCCCCCCCCCCCCCCCCTGCCCTCACTCAATAGAAGGACAATCATGTAGCCAAGCCCCCTCTTTTCTTTAGGGACACAAATCTATCAAGTCCCCTCTTATCTTTAGGGATGAGTTTTCCAAGCCTTGACTTTATAGGGACACAAATAGTTGCTTCCCATGCAATAATCATCTTTAAGCAAGAAACTAGCTTGAGATGATAAAAATCCTCTGACCTCCATTGCCTCCAGCCTCCTATTTACTTATTTGTTATTCTTTAATGCACAAATCTTGTATCAATTTCAAGTGGACTATCATAATCATTAGTATTTGAATGTATTGTGAAATCACAAAAGTGCATCTCACCTTCAACTGCAACAAAGGCTATATTTTTCTTCAACTTCCCATCGATAAGATCTTTGGCCCAATGAAAACAATTCATTTGTACATGTCCACTTTTTTGACAATAAACACATTTTAGTTCTCTTCTGCCAGGAACACTAGATTTCTCTCTAGTAAATAAAACACAATCCTCAAAATAATTCTGACTCTTATGAGCTCTATTTCCTTCATCAATTAAAGAAGGAATTATAGTTTCTAGGCTAGGATTCATTTTGTTCAAAGTGAAAACAATATGATCAAAGCTTGAAGGAATGCTACTAAGTAGGATTGCTTTGGCATCATCATCATCAACTTTAGAGTTCACACCTACAAGTTGATTAAGAAGTGAACAAAAAGTACTTATATGTTGAACAATGTTATCACCTTCATTCATCTTCAACCTAAACAACTTTGTTTTATGGACATTTTTGCGCTAGAAGCTTGTGAACCAAACAAGGTGTTAAGCCCATCCCATATTTCTTTTTAAGTCTTTGAAAGACCAATATGGTGCAAATATGCATCTGATAGACCAAGTCCAATCAATGCAGAGGCTCTATGATCTTTGGCTATCCACTTTGTTATTTCATCTGCATCTTGGGGTTTTTGAATAGTTCCATTAACAATTTCACATAGATCTTTATCAATCAAAAGCAATTTTATCTTAATTTTCCATGTGTGAAATTCAATCCCTTCAAATTTAGGAATTGTAGATAATTTATCCATTATTTAGAAAACAATATTGCAGAACAAATAATGTAATTGAAAAACTGAGCAATGCATGTAATCTATAACTGGTCCCTATTTTATTCCTGATAAGGAAGAACAATCACACCATATTCATGATAATATAACATTATAATATCTACACAATAAATCTCAAACCTCTCTTCAATAAATCCACAGAAGTTAGGGTTCTCTCTTATCCAAAATCCATTTACACTCTTCTCCCATTGATCAACCCGCTCTGATACCACATGAAAGAGAAAAAATATTAAATGCTGAAATTATTGATTCATATTTTCATTGCTACATATGGATACAAACTGAATTGATTTTGAATATCATTTACATTGATGTCTAAGCATCTGTATATAGTCTTATTTTCCCTTACAACAACTACTTATAGGAATAACTTCACACAACTATATATTGAACTAATTTTATTTATCTAATCTAAACACAAAACCTAACCTAATTAATGTAATAAGTCTAACAAAACTCAAGAATAAAGTATCCTCACCTGGTGTGGTGCTCGTTGGAAGATCAAACACAATAAAGATGAAAAACTAGACCAGACCCCAGGGGATTACAAAACTGGTAAGATCGATGGACGCAAGCATTGAGGAACTCTTGGAATTGAAGGAATCTTGTAGTAAGGAAAGGGGGAGGGTGAGGACCCCTATGAAGGAGGGTGTTGATGAGAAAGAAGAGGAGGTCATTTGTGGTCAACCTGAGGAAAAGGTAACAATGGAGCATGAGGAGGGGGAGATTATTGAAGTTCATACCATGCAATAGGCCCAACTTGGGGAAGGACAACTTGAACCAATTGAAGATGGATGCTATTGAAATGATTGCTCCCCACAACATATCCCTAAGCAAGGGGAATGACTCACCATTGCCAAATGGTAACCTGGTGGTCTCACTCCGAAGTATTGTGGAAATACTTTCCCCTACCTTTATAGGTGCAAGCCTTGACTACCTAAATACTGAAGCTGAATGGACAGTTCCTAAGAGGAAGACTAGAAGTGGAAATAGGAGTGATGTAGGGTCAATAGTGAGGGTGGGAAGATCGCTGATCAAGAACCTCTATTAGAAGGAAACAGAAAAGGATGGCCTACTCTTGGATCTGTGGATGCCCTCTCCAACTTCTGGATTATTTTCCCTTCGCTTCTCCTCTTTCTTGTTTTTTCTTGCCCTTTACTCACTTTTTCATCTCATTCTTATGGAGTTGTCATTTAGATAGTGTCATCTCATCTCTATGAAGGTGTCATTCTATTATCGGTTGTCGTAATCACTTCTTTTAGATTGAATAGAAATGGGGTCTACCCCCTTGATAACAATTTGCGAAAGAAAATAAAAATTAAATAAATAAAATATAAAGTATTGAAAATATAAAAAGCATAGTAAAAGAAAGTATTTTAATTTATTGCAAAAACTTATTTCTTTAATTTTTTAACAGAAAATTAGACAAGTCACCATATTTTTATTTAGTCAAAATATATTTTCTACAATTTTATTAACATGGAAATATTTTTTTCTAAAAGATTAAAATTTAAATAAATATTTTATAAATTTTCTATATTTTAAGGAAACTAAATTATTCGAAAACATGAACCTTAAACTTTCAAAACTAACACAAATTCCACAAATCAATATTGAAATATAAAATTGACAGCAACTTTTAAACCGTTCTCATTGCAGAAATATTAAACGCCCGTTGCTGAATGGCATCAATTCAAAAGTTGAAGAGGTCAAAGGAAAAATGGAATCAACAATTAATTCTTCTTGGGATGTTTGGTGCAATTAAAATCCGTCATTTCTGAATTGTCTCGCCTCTTGAATTGCTGCCTCTTCAACGCGTCATTCTTTTACTTTGAGTATCGCCCTTTTTTTAATTGAATGAGAATGTTGACGTATTCTCATTCAATTAAAAGAAACCCTCTCGTCACATAAATGAGAATATTGACGTATTCTCATTCTATAAATACGATTGTCATAACCCATTTCCCCCTCTAACGAATAAATCGGCATCACATTTCCACGTGGATGACAAAATGAAACAATTTTATAATTATAATTAATGATTAGAATTGGTTATCGTTAAATTTAAAGATGGTGGATTGGATCAGTTATCATTTTAGTTTTGGAGAGGTCATCTCGGGTGGGCATGCAAATACAGTTGCGCTAACAAAGAATGGGGAGGATGGTTATTGGAACGGGATGCCTCTATCTTCCTTTTTACGTGTCTTTTTCTACGCCCTCTAGTTTGATTATTCTCTGCTCTTTCTCTCCGGTTTCTACAGACTCTTTGTATATTCTCACTCTAAGATCTCTCATTTCTCATTTTTTTTGGAAACTCTGTTCTGTATGTGCTTTTGGGTGATCACTACAGCCTTGGCTCTGGTCTCAAACGCCATACAATCTTCCAATAGAACTATCCAGGCTGCTGCCGATGATCTGGATCATTACCACAAACTTTTCTTGAACTCGGCAAGTAAAGATTCCATAGCAAAGCATCTGAAGAAGCTCGCAGTGGAGCCGCATGTGATCGGCACTCCAGAGAACTTCACCACTGCAGACTACGTTTACTCTGGATTGGATACCCACCTTGCAGACTATGAAGTTCTTCTAACATACCCTCTTCAAGATCCCTCACCTTATCTTTTCCTTAGGGGGATACGCTTCATCTGAAGCTACGAGAGCAGCCGTTGGATCCTTACTCCAGCAGCCCTAAGGTTATTTACTGTGAAGCTCTAGGACACATATGAACAATGCATATCAATCAGTAAAATTATTAGACCTTTAGGATTCTGTGAACACCGAGCTAGACTGAGAAGAAGCAATCAGGAAAGGAGACGGGGAGTTAGGCCATTTCAATCAACCAACCAGTTCTTCACTGTCTCCAGGTTCCTTTCGATACTTCATTCATTAATATTAGTTTTAGTGTAAGAATGAAATATTATTAAATATTTCTCTCCCTGCATGTCAATTAGACATAAATTCGGTTTTACAGTTCCAGTGTAGACTTTTTTAATTTCTTTTTTTTGGTTAAGGAAGTTCTTTTGAAAATTGTCAAATCTTACATTCTGTCCAATCAAACAAGGCTTATTTTAAATTTTGAAATGGACTAGATGTAATGATTGTGTGTTAGAAGACCCTGTTATAAAGTAGCAAAATGACTCTTAGACTTTACTTTCTACGATTGTAAAATGATTGAGTCTAGTAAACAACCATTTGTAACAGATCTATTTGAAGGGCAATGTCCTACTTTGCCTAATTAATTGGTGTAAATTGCATCCCATTTTCTTTCAGGCACGATCAGTGTAATAACCCAAGGGTGTGCTTAAACTTGGGTCAGTATAAGGGTTTATATATGTTTTATTTTTCTAGATGTTGAATGGTGGGCAATAAGCTGAGTTGAAAGAAAATGTGGCTTCTTGAAATATGGGATCAGGGAGATAATGTGGTAAATATTGACAAGATGTCTCAATCAATCATAAACTTTTCCTCAACTTTTCTTTATAATGTCCTCTGTACATGTTACAATGAAATTTCTATAGCAAAAACTAGTCCATGCTGGCCAATTATTGTTCAGGTTGATATGAAAATTCATGGTAGCATTAGTGCTGTAAATGTTAGGTCTGTTCTTTGAGCTCTTCCTAGTTAAGTATCTTCACTGTTAAAATCTCACCAATCAGATTTTACCATTTAATGAAACCATTTAATCTTAAGCTCGGTATATTGTTGTTTTGAATGTTATCATCTTATTTAGATAGATTGATGCTTGGATTTCTATATAATCTTACAACTAAGACCACTTAATTTCATCTCTAACCTAAATTGCTGCTTAAGAGAGATACCATTCTTAGCATTGGAAAATACATATAGAGGTTATCTATTTAGGACATTGCTAGAAGATATTTATTAATACTTATTATTTGTATTCGAGAGTTATGGAATTAATCAAAACTATGTGCAAGCAAACTCTAGATTACTAATCCATTGAGTCAAATAGTTATGAGAATTCCATTGTTCTTTGTCTATGAGAGAGATGTTTGTATGATTGACAATAGAAAGTGATGTCCTTAAATGTTTACTTGAAGTTGAAGTATCTATTCATCTTGAATAGTGAATAACTATATTTGAATCATGTACATTAGATGATGTAGGATGTGTAGGTCTAAGTCATTGGATAAATGTCACAGTCTCACATTTATTTATAGATTAACTACTAATTAACCTTTGAATATGGTGTTCAATTCCATGATGATTGATAAAGTCATAAAGTGTTTATGTGATGGTCTAAATGGCATGTTGAGGATGCAATATTTTGAATTATTTATGATGCTTATCTTACATGTTTCACATGCATATATGATGGTTATGTCATGAATTGGAATTAAGGATAAATTCATTAATAAGGTAGATGGATACTGGCTTGATATGTGATTTGTGAGTGACTGTGTAGTATAAAAGTTAGAATATGACTCTTGTTTACTACATAATTCCATTACCTTTCTCTTAGTTTTTCTTATTTAGTCTTCCTCGATGTCGGGCTGGGTATCTTTCATGTCAGGAAAGATTCCGGAGAAGCATAACAGCTTCGTGATAGGGTGGTAAAGCACTCCTGCAATATTCTCACCCTTGTGTTCTTAGACAGGTTTTGGAGCTCTTTTCAACTTGGTCATCATGGTTATACCAGCTGGTATCTAGTATCTGGTATTAGTAATCTGGTAATGAATTTATAGTTTTTTTAAAACTTGAGCATATATGTATATGCATCAATTTAATTAAAATTAATGATAGTTAATTGACTAATGTTGACTGGTCTATATTCAAAAGACTTGACTCTCACTGATTTTTCTACATATTATGGAGATTGTTTTGCAAGGGCAGTCGTTACAACGATATACTCTCATTATTCATCTCCATTCCCAATGTTCGCAAGACATTCCTAGATTCTTCCTTCTCCATTTGCAACTCATTCTACCAGTTATTATGGCTAGATCAATTCAATGCTGCTGAAAATCATGGTAATACTGTTGGTGCTCAACTCTATGTTTTCCATGGCTGCGTCTACTCGTCCAATCATCAAGGAAAAAGTGAACACATTACCAGCTGGCGTTGATAATCTGCTTCAAATCGTGGAGATATTAGCGTCGTGTAGTAACTATGCCGGCAACATTAAATATCCCAACTACTGCAAAAGATGAAACAAAGCTGCATGGAATTACTTTGCAAAAGATTTCCCTCCATGGACCCTCTGGACACGCTTCTCATCTTGTTTAATCCGTGGTTAGAGGGAGAATATAAGAATTGTCTATAGAAGAGATTTTCCACAGCAAGTCAATATTTCTATCAGAATTAACCTGTATAATTTTTTATAATTTTTTGAATCGAATTTATTCGTCAATGGACTAATAAATTTGGAAATATCGTTCGAATATATCATATTTGCCCCTTGTCAAGTTTACAGTTTAATTCAAGAAGTGTTTCAAGGGACGTGCATTGTATATTATTTCTAAAATTTCCAATTTTTTGCATTGTTACAAGTACTAGTTATTATTGACCCTATAATCTTATATTTCCATGCTTTAAGTATCATTTTTGTTTAAATTTAAGTAGGTGAAGTCTTCTCATGTAAATTTTTAATTCAAGAAAAGGAAAAATTGAGATCTTTCCCTATGTTAGCCTACTAGCTACAAGTGTCTTTATAAATAAGAATTATCTTGACTTTCATTGACTTAAAAAAATTCAATTACATTTTATTAATTTTTTATTCAAAAACTATATTTAAGAGGAATGTTGCCTAGCAGCAACATGAGAACATAGTCTAATATGCATCGTGTGTGCTTGCTTTGTAGTGTTACTGTATTCTCTTAAACAACCCATTTTCACTACCCATTTTCACTGAAGAATTTTCTCTTGCCGTACACCCCAAAAAATTTTCTAATAAGAAAAAATAATTTTGTTTTAATTAAGCATTTTCTCTTCCCATACAGAGCGTAAACCTCCAATTATGATTAAGTATACCGATGAACTTAGTCAAGATGGTCTTTATTGTCATAAGCTAGACCCTCAAAATGTGTAATATCTTTTGTATGTAATTCATTTAGTTTATAAAAATATATACTATTAAATAAATAAATAATATGGAGCATTCAAAAATGAATTTTGCGCTTACTGATTTTTCAATGTATCATTTGTCTAAAAGAGGGATAAAAATTTATTAAGACAAAATGAGAAACAAAAAGGAGAGCTCAACAAGGAGCTCTAAACTGAGCACATCCAAGGGTAGTTGTCCCCTATCTACAATATTCCAATCCAAAACATGATAAGAAGCCAATTTCGCCATACAATCAGCAGCTCTATTCCATTCTCAAGGAATGTAATTAGAACTAATTAACTCTAGAGAAGTACAAAAGGGAAGAGTTTGATGAACAACTTAAGCCAATTTCCAACTAACATCCTCACGCAATTGTGAATTAAGAAAATTCACCACCACTTGAGAGTCAAATTCATAGATAAGCTTGTGCCATCCCCTTAAACAACATTGCTTCACAACATAGTAAATGGTTAGGGCCTTCATGAGATTGTTAGTATGCCAAACCTAATGCACTGAGAAAAGAAATTGAACTTCTAGAGAGCTACATTTAGCCACACCCCCAATGCTAGCAGGACCCTTATTTTTGAGAGAAGAATGATCGGTGTTGACTTTGAGAATTCCAGGTATAGGAGGCAATCAATGACCCACATAGTTCACTTGTTGCTTCCCCTGACATCTAGGATGGTTTGGAATATTATGATACCATTGACCTACAACACTTGAGAACTCATCCTAGAAATGAAAGTTAAGATGACTACAAATAGAAAGATCACTAGGATGCATACCTCCATCTAATTTATACTTAGCTTGAATAGTTTCATGAAAAGAGTGAGAATGAATTCATCCATTTCTCTCCAACTAGATGTGCCAAAGAATAAAAGACGGGTAAGCAATCCAAGCAATCCATGTAGCTTGAATAGGTGAAGCCTTGGCAGGGGCACTCCCTAAGTGATCCAAAAACTCAAGCAAGGAGGAAGCATGCCGACAAGAGCAACCCCAAGCACTCCACCAAAGATACCATAAGTGGGTAGAAAAAGTACAATGCAAGAAGAGATGAGAGATAGGCTCCTCTCAATTACCCCATAACACACAAAAGAATGGGTCCTGAAATCTATGTTTACAAAGATTATCCCATGTAAGACACTAGTTGTGGGCCACCAGCCACATGAAGAAATTACATTTGGACAAAGAAAACTTATTCCAAACTTGTTTTCACCAAGGGACCTCAACATTTCCTAACAATTGTCTAATAATCTCTTGGTATCCAATAGAAATGGAATATTTACCAAATAGGGTACTACCCCAAGCCAAAACATCTAGCCCCAGTATAGAGCAACACTTCTTAGAAGAAAAAATCCTAGAAAGCTCATGGCGGTCAGACTCTAAGCCCCTAGGAAGCCAATGTGAAGAGCTCTTCCATCTATATCTGACAACAAGATGTAGCTAATAAGGAGTATTATAATGAGCCACTTTACCCAATCTAGTACGAAAAAATGAATCACACAAAGTCTATAGATTAGGGTAAATGGTTAAGATGGGAGGGTTTCCATCCCAAGCATCAGACCTAAACAAAGCCTTAGAGCCTCCCTTACATATCCAAAAAAGGTGCATGCTAACCAATTGAGCTCTAATCTTAAGAGTATTCCACACCATAGAGCTACAACCTTCAAGAGGAAGCATGGAAATAGATGAAGAATCAACACCTCTAAAATACTTATGAGTAATTTACAAGTCCAGAGTTGATTTCAATGAGAGCACCATCACTAGTAAATTTTAGTAGCCAAACTTTGGCTACTCAAGGTAGAAGATCAGAGGCCAAGACCACCCTCCTTCTCAAGCCTATAAAAAGTCTCCCAAATGATCAAACTTAGTTTAAAGTTATGGAAATTTCCAAAGGATTTCTAACAAAGAGCATCAAATTCCTTGAAAAAGTAAACAAGGCTAGCTTGAACCATGCTAATATAAATAGGGAGTGCCTAAGTAACATATGGAAGAAAGGTAACCATTAGAAGCTATTTTTTCTAGGACTAGAGTTATGTGGATCTTTGTTGTTTAAATAATAAAATTACATGATCCAAAATAAGGGGCATGCAACTACTTTAAGGTGTAAAGGTGTGTGTCATCATTAGTCTTCCAGGTTTATTATTTTAGTGAGTGAATTTTACTAGACATCTTTTAGGAAGATGTGGCGGAAAAATATCTTTAGTAAACTCACATTGTTAATTCTTTTCTTGACTACAAATAGTATACCTTTTATCTACAACTATGTAACTTCTATGCTTGGTTGAAATATGATGTCTTCAATTTCAAGTCATTACATTCTATTCTTTTATCTCAAAACAAGAGGGGTTAAAATATCTTTCTTTGGTTATTGCTTATGCCCGTCCCAAGGAATTTAATCATGTTGGTTGTGAATTGTTCTATAAACCTCAGTTTTGAGTGATGATCCTAATTATATTAAACAAATAAGGATTATATGGTTAAATTATTTCAATTTCATTTGGCTTTGGAGTCCATCATTTTATTTTTGTGTCTCGTAGTTGTAGCTATTCACTAAAAGCATCGAGGACTTGTATCAATAATTAGATATTAGGAAATGTTAAAAGAATTGTATAGTGAGTTAAGATCTATTGGAATATTAAATGTATTTGGTTTTCTCATGAGCCTCCAATTATTCTACCTGTTAGAAGTTGATATCCCCATATCTCTTGGACACTACAGCTCTAATAGTCAAAAACATTTAATGTGGCAGGTGAGTTTGAATTCAAAAAAGTGAGGGAAACTTTGTGTGAACAACAAGAGACAAAAGGGGTGAATGTTCTTTCATTCCTGAGAGTAGAGACATTCAGAGTGATTCAAAAGAGTTTAATAGAGCAACAACAACAAAAGAGTTTTATTGGAGTGCAACAACATAGGTAAATGAGTTTATGATTTTTATAGAAAGTGAACATTTGTCCTATATGAGAAGTGATTGCTTTAGACTTATTTGTATGCAAACATACTTTTCTGAAAGTTTATTTTCCAGACACACATATAGTTGTGGCTTTTGTAGTTTTACATTCTATATTTGTAATAGTTTGATTCAGTAAATAGAAAGTAAGCTAGTAAACTTTCCCATCTCTAGTGTATTGTGTTGTCTTGTCTCCAATTATTTATTTCGTTGTGCATTTAATTGTTTGAAAAAATATAGAAACATCTTTATTCTAGTTTGTGCATTGTTTTTGGAATGTTGTTTGTGATTTTCATGTGGGTTAACACGGTACTTTGTTGATTGTTAACATTTACTCAATTTACTCTTGGTTTGTACTTTTACTGAGTTGTTCTTGTATTGACCAAGTGATTTGATCCTTTCTTTACCGAGTTGCCTGGGATTAACACATTGGTTATCCACCTTTTTTTGGTTTTTTGACATGGTATCAGAGCCATTTGGCCCCACATCCTTCTAATTTTGGCCATTTATTTTTTTATGGGGACTTAAGTTTTTTCTATAAGAGACAAGATTGGAGATGAAGGAAAGAATAGGTAGCAACCACCATCCTTTAATGGACAAAACTAAGATACTTAGGCAAAGAAGGTGAGAACCTTTATGATTGCAAATAAGTTGTGGGAGTTTGTGGTCAATGGATTCAATGATGTGATAGACCCAACATAGTATGCCACCCTCACCAATAATTAAAAGACTTGGCTAAAGGAGTCAAGGAGGAAGGATGCAAAAGAATTTAGCTTGATTGAGCTAGCCATGACATAGACAATTTTTTCCAAGATAGTAGGAACTAACTATTGAAAGGAAGCATGGAATATCCTTTTAACGAATTTCAAAGGGTCTAATAAAGTATGCATAGTGAGGCTATAGATGATTCAAAGAGAGTGTGGGAACCTTTAATTGAAGGTTAATGAGTCTATTACAGACTTTAGCTCAAGGATCTCTAGTTTGATAAACCACTTGAAGTCAAATAGAGAATAATATGAAGAGAAAATAATAGTGGAGAAGATATTGAGAAGTCTACCTATAAAGTATGATAATGTTGTGATGACCATTGAAGAGGCAAAGGACCTCACCACTTTGAAAATGGATGAGTTAATGGGTATTTTCCAAACCCATGAGCACAAGATCAATAGATCAGCAACATATTCACAAGAGAAATCTTTTCAAGCTCAAGCCAATGCAAGAGGCAGGGGGGAGGGAGAAATAGCTCCAGAAAAGGTAGAGGTAATGGTAACTATGGACAAAGAAATGGTAGAGGAGAAAGCTTAGGAGAAGCAGGCAGCCATGAGGGAGTGAAAATATAATGGACACCCAGGAATTCCCAAAAGTTTAACCAACTACTAAAATTATATTAATTCTAAAAATGTTGCAATCAAGTACAAGGAGATGTATTCCAAAGGCCAAACCCTAAGGGAATGACGTCTAGAATGTTACAACAGAGAATGAAGGTCCTCTATTGCCAAAAACAAGAGTGTGATTCACACATCCGAGCTCTTACCAAATGCAAGTCATAAACCTTCGATACAATAATTCCATGCTAAACAATGAGACTCTCACCCCTATTTATCCTATTCCTTCGCCATTCTAGAAAGAACTAAAACATTAGTTAATTGCAAGTGCTAGAAGCTCCCCCTTCCAATAATTAATGCACTCTCTAGAAACTCCTCTCTTGCAATAATTTATTGTGCTTCTAGAGGCTTCCACCTTTCCAATAATTAATACACACTCCAGACGCATCTCCTTTGTAATACAATAATTAATTAAATTAATTAAATATAAAGCCACCTTTTAATTTTAATTTATTTAATAACTTTATAAGAAATTAATTTAATTTTTTCTTATCCTCCACTTAGACTTTGGAGAACGTGAAGGACAAAAGATGGGATCATTACAAATCCGCCCTCCTTGAAATTGCTTGTCCTCAAGCAATTAAGTAACATAATGGACTCCAACCTCCACCTAGATCCCAATATGTAATATCCATATGGAAGTTAAACCAACTGCAAACCCACATCATCAGGACCAACCCCTGTAGCCTAGCATTCAAAACTTGTGTTGATGGAATGGACACCTAGGAATGCCCAAAAGCTGAATCAACTGCTGAAATTATATTAATTCTAAAAATGCTGCAATCAAGTACAAAGAGATGTATTCCAAAGGCCAAACCCTAATGGAATGACGTCTAGAATGTTACAATAGAGAATGAACATCCTCTATTGCCAAAAAAGGAGTGTGATTCACACATCCAAGCTCTTATCAAATGCAAGTCATAATCATCCGATACAATAATCCCATGCTAAACAATGAGACTCTCACCCCTATTTATCCTATTCCTTTACCCTTCTAGAAAGAACTAAAACATTAATTAATTGCAAGTGCTAGAAGCTTCCCCCTTCCAATAATTAATGCACTCTCTAGAAAATCCTCTCTTGCAATAATTAATTGTGTTTCTAGAGGCTTTCACCTTTCCAATAATTAATACACACTCTAGATGCATCTCATTTGTAATACATAAATTAATTAAATATAAAGACACCTTTTAATTTTAATTTATTTAATGACTTTATAAGAAATTAATTTAATTTTTTCTTATCCTCCACTTAGACTTTGGAGAACGTGAAGGCCAAAAGATGGGATCATTAAAAATCCGCCCTCCTTGAAATTGCTTGTCCTCTAGCAATTAAGTAACATAATGGACTCCAACCTCCACCTGGATCCCAATATGTGATATCCATATGGAAGTTAAACCAACTGCAAACCTGCATCATCAGGACCAACCCCTGTAGCCTAGCATTCAAAACTTGTGTTGATGAAATCAGAATGTCATCATAAGGCAACTCCACAGAAGATCTATGAAACGTCTTCTTCCCTTTATCCATCCACATAATATATATTGGACTGGAATGCATATTATCACCATCATGCATTGAAAAAGATGTAGTTGTAGGTGAACCATATGTACTCATGCTAACTATATCAACAATAGGTGTTGCTGCATCGAAATATATGGACATAGGAACAACATTAACTGCTGCAACAGAAAATTGAACTGAATTTGTAGTTGATGAAAACTCATAATCATTAACATGTGTGGCTTCATTAGAAAATGAATCAACCACTGCATTTATACCATTAAACTCCTCATTGGATGCTTCAACTGACATAGAAGTGGCTGCTGATATGATAGTATCCTTGCATTCTCCTAATTCCACTATTGCCATGTCATCATCCCCTGACAAGGCTTCATCTGTGGTCTCCTGACTTTGCACGCATGTCTCTATTGACTCTGCCAAAATGCCCACATCACCAACATCATAGCTGGCTGGCTCTATACATGTCTCGATCCCACCTGAGAAATTGACTACCTTCTGGTTTGGAGCAATGTACAAATCATCAATGTTGATGCGCATCTGTCTAGCCATAAGCTGCAACATCATATCCATTCGCCTATTCTACTCCTGTTGCATACGTTGCCTCTTCTCTAATGTACCCAATAACTATCTGAACATCACATCTTGATCTGGACTAATATACATATTTATCCGGCTATCAATATGATCTCCACAGGATGGCAGAATTAATAGCTATGATACCACTGGAATGGACACCCAGGAATGCCCAAAAGTTGAATCAACTGCTGAAATTATATTAATTCTAAAAATGCTGCAATCAAGTACAAAGAGATGTATTCCAAAGGCCAAACCCTAAGGGAATGACATCTAGAATGTTACAACAGAGAATGAACATCCTCTATTGCCAAAAAAGGAGTGTGATTCACACATCCAAGCTCTTATCAAATGCAAGTCATAATCATCTGATACAATAATCCCATGCTAAACAATGAGACTCTCACCCCTATTTATCATATTCCTTCACCCTTCTAGAAAGAACTAAAACATTAATTAATTGCAAGTGCTAGAAGCTTCCCCCTTCCAATAATTAATGCACTCTCTAGAAACTCCTCTCTTGCAATAATTAATTGTGCTTCTAGAGGCTTTCATCTTTCCAATAATTAATACACACTCTAGACGCATCTCCTTTGTAATACAATAATTAATTAAATTAATTAAATATAAAGCCACCTTTTAATTTTAATTTATTTAATGACTTTATAAGAAATTAATTTAATTTTTTCTTATCCTCCACTTAGACTTTGGAGAACGTGAAGGCCAAAAGATGGGATCATTACAGAAAAGATCTCAAAATGGCTCTAGAGGAGGCAAGAAAAATTATAGTTCTAACAAAATCAATGTGGAGTGTTATTACTACCACAAAATTGGGCATTATGCAAGTGAATGCTAGAAAAAGTACGGTGATCAATCAAGGTAGAGTCCAAATGTGGCTGATGTGAATGTGGGTGAAGAAAAAAATCCCACAACCTTCATCATGTAAAACGTTGGTGAATAAGGAAGCCCTAACATATGGTATTTGGACAGTGCTAGTAGAAACCACGTGAGTGGTAACAAAAACTTATTTTCTTTTATTGATAAGAATTTCAAGTTTGAGAATAGAATGGGAAACAATGAAACCATTCCTATTCTAGGCAAGGAATCTATCATGGTCTACACACAGAAAGGTGAGAAGAGGGACATTCAAAATATTTATTCTACCCTGGGTATGAAGCACAATTTGATAAGTGTTGGACAACTCATTCAAAATGGTTACAAAGTGTTGATGGAAAATGACAACTATGTCATTCATGAGAAAGATGGGAGTAAGAAGATCCTTGGTGTAGTCCAAATGACAAGGAACCAAATGTTCCTTTTTAGGATAGAGACGTGTTTGTCTTCTCAAATTGTTCCTACACCTCCCAAGAATGCATATACAATAGTATATTAGCAATCATCTCTAAAGAGCATCATTGAAGACCCCTCCAAGCTATGACATCTTAGATATGGACAATTTGGTTATGCTGGTTTAAATTTATTGTCCAAGAAAAGAATGGTAGATGGTTTGCCTAATATTGTAGAGTCATGTGACAAGTGTGAGGCTTGTATTTTGGGTAAGCAACATAGGCCTCCCTTTATTTCTGGTAATTCGAGATAGGAAAGGGCACAATTAGAGCTAGTGCATACTAATTTAGTTTTCCCTATGAAAATGAATTTTATTGGGGGGAGTTCATATTTTATGACATTCATAGATGATTTCAGTTGTAGGACATTGGTATATTTTTTGAAAAATAAATCTGATGCATTTCATAAGTTTGTAGAGTTGAAAGACTAGGATGAAAAATAATTTGGACATTATATAAATCCTAAGGTCAGATAGAGGGGGGGAGTATACCTCCAATTATTTTGCAAATTTTTCTAGGAGAAATGACATCAAGAAGGAGCTTACGACCAGCTATACTCCATAGCAAAACTGAGTGGCTAATAGGAAGAATAGTAACATTGTTGACATGGCAAGGAGCATGATGAAAGAAAATGGACTCCGAATTGAATATTGGGGTGCGGTTGTAGCAATAGTAGTATATTTGATTAATAGGTGTCCAACAAAAGAGGTTGGTGACAAGATTCCTCTTGAAGCATGACCAAAACATAGATGGACAGTTGAGCAATTGAGGGTGTTTGGGTGTGTAGCATATGCACACACGTCAAAGGAGAAAAGGAAGAATTTGGATGAAAAGGGTGTCAAGTGCATCTTCACTGGTTATAGTTTAGAATCAAAGGCATAAAGATTATATGACTTGGTCATGAAGAAGATCATCATCTCAAGAGATGCAGAGTTTATTGAAAATTAGTCATGGGATGACTCCATGGATAAATCTTCAAGCACTTCAAGTAAAGTGCCCATTATTGATGAAGAAGATGAAGTTGGTGACCAACAAGATGAAGAAGTAATAAATACAGATAGCTCCAGATAGCTTTGGATTGCTACTGACAGAAATTAGAAGTAGTAGTGATATTTCAAATTCCACTCTTGCCTCCCTATTGCAAAGAAAGAACAAGATTCTAAGGGAAATATATCAGGATGAAAGGTATTATGAAGAGTTTGATGAGAGTATAAACTTTGCATTATTTTCTCATAGGGATCCAATTTATTTTGAGGAAGCTATGAAAAAGAAGAAATGGTGTAAGGCCATGGACAAGGAAGTAGATGTAGTAGAGAGAAATGAGACATGGGAGATAATTGATTTACCTCCCAAGAAGCAAGTTATTGGAGTTAAATGGGTCTATAAGACCAAGTGCAATGTTGAAGGAAAAATAGATAGGAATAAGGCATGATTGGTGGTCAAGGGTTACAAAAAAAAAGTTTGGTAGATATTATGATGAGACTTATTCCCCAGTTGTAGGAGAAATGGTGAGCCCACTCTTTACATCAAGGCAGATGATGGTAAAATTTTAATTATTGTCTTGTATGTAGATGATTTTATTTATACTAGAAATGATAATTCCCTCATTGCATATTTCAAAGAGGCCATAAAAAGTGAGTTTAAATGACAGATTTGGATCTCCTGGAGTACTTTCTAAATATAGAAGTAAAACAAATACATGATGGAATCTTTATCTCTCAAGAAAAATATGTAAATCAGATCTTGGTGATATTTAAAATGTAAAATAGTAAGGTAGCCCCAACATCAACAACTACAGGTCTAAAGTTGAGTAAGGAAGATTGCTACAACAATGTGAATCCAACATTGTATAAAAGTGTGGTTGGAAGCTTGATGTATTTGACAACAACTTGGCATGATATAATGGATGCAGTAAGTTTTATTTCAATATTTATAGAAACTCCAAACAATTCTCATTGGCAAGTACAAAAGAGGATCTTGAGGTATGTGAATGGCACCAAAGGATTTGGGATTTTGTATAATGCTGAAAAAAAATTTGGGTTGGTTGGTCATACAAATAGTGATTTTGCTAGAAGTTTGGATGATAGGAAGAGAACTTCCAGTTATTTATTTCATATGGGTTTGAGTGCAATATCATGGGCATTGAAGAAGCAACCGATAGTTTCTCAATCTACAATAGAGGCTGAATATATAGCAGCAAATGTAGTAGCATGTCCAACTATTTGGCCAAGAATAATCTTGGCAAATTTGAAGAAAAAACAAGAGGATGGAGCCAAAATCTATTGTCACAAAGCTTCCCCAATAGCTTTGATAAAGAATCCAATCTTTCATGAAAGAAGCAATCACATTGAAATAAGACATCATTTTATTAGAGAGATATTTGAGAATGGTGAAATTAAGATGGAGTATTGTAAGTCCAAGCAGTAGTTAGTGGACATCTTCACTAAACCATTGGGCATAGCAAGTTTTCTACACCTGAGAAGAAGTCTAGGCATAGTTGATTTGGATCAACAATTATCCTTGTATTTTTGGTTTGGGACAAAAGGGGAGTGTTGGAATATTAAATTTATTTGGTTATCCCATGAGCCTCTAGTTCACCTACTCATTACAACTTTAGATCCTTAGAACTGCTCTGACACTACAGCTCCAACAGTCAAAAACATTTAATGCAGTAGGTAAGTTTGAATTCAAAAATGTGAGGGAAACCTTGTGTGAACAACAAAAGACAAAAGAGGGGAATTTTCTTTAATTCCTAAGAGTAGAGACATTCTGAGTGATTCAGAAGAGTTCAACAGAGCAGCAACAATAGAAGAGTTTTATTAGAGTGCAACAACATGGGTGAATGAGTTTCTTAGTTTTGTAGAAAGTGAATATTTGTCCTGTATGACCAGTGATTGCTCTGGGGTTTTTTATATGCAGCCATACTTTGCTACAAGTTTATTTTTTAGTAACAGATATAGTTGTTAGTTGTTTTCCCTTCTAGGTTCTGTAGTCTTACACTCTAGATTTGTAATATTTTGATTCGATAGATAGAAAGAAAGAAAGAAAAAGTTCTCATCTTCAATGTATTGTGTTCTCCTCACTCCACTTATTTATATTGTTGTGATTTTCAAGTGGGTTGACATGCTAATTTATCGAGTGTTAACATTTACATGATTTACTCTTGGTTTGTGTTTTTTCTAAATTATTCTTGTATTGACTGAGTGATTAAGTCATTGCTTTTCTAAGTTGCTTGGTGTTGACACATTGGTTATCCCCCCTATTTTTGGTTTCTTGACAAGATCTACAATTAATATTGGTTAGTTGAATTCTTAATCTATTCATTTTGATTTCTCTCCTATCAAACCCCTATTTATATCATGTTTTCAACTCCTACATTGAGATATTTCTTATTTTAATCACACCATATTCTCTAAATCACGGATCCAATTTAATGGAAATATCAACCCTTTCCTTATCAAATCCAGCTTTTGAAGGCAAAAAGAAAGTCAAATATAACATAAAATTTATAATTTTATTGCCTTACTGAAATACACTACATGACCCCTCTACTTATAGAGGTATGTGAATACTTTAAAATTCCTACCACACTTATTACATATCTTAAAATATAGAATTTTAATACATTGAAATTAATATGGGCAGCTAAGGAGGCTAGATGTCAAGCTACGATGAATTGCACTAAACAACTAAGGCCTCAAGATTGTCTATTGCATTTAATGTGTTGTGTAGCCTTTGGAAGGATGATGAACAATGAGTTGGTGGAGAAATTAATATCTTCCAACACTCCCCCTTAGTTTCTACCATTATTTTTTTTTGCATCAATAGTACTTATTTTTCCTGTAGATATTCAAAGTTACTTCTTGGTACTCCCTTAGTGAAAACATCTACCAATTGATCTTCATATACACAAAACTCAAGGTAGACTTCTCCATTGTTAACCAATTCTTTGATGAAGTGATACCTTTTATCAATATGTCTACTTCTTTTATGAAATACATGATTCTTGGATAATGCAATTGTTGATTCATTATCACATAGGATTAGTGTTGGTTATTCTTGACTATGTTGTAGATCTAAGAGAAATTGACACATCCATATTGCTTGACATGCAATGGCGGTGAAAGCTACATATTCTGCTTTGGTTGATGAGATTGTGACTATAGTTTACTTCTTTGATGCCCATGATATGACTTCCAATCCAAAATGAAAGATATAGTCATAAATTATTTTCATGCCATCAATGCTACTTGAAAAATCACTGTCAGTATAACCAATCAAACCAAAATTGTTAGCTTTGGAATATAGGATTCCATGTCCTATTGTTCATGCAACATATCTCTATATATCTCTTTTCCAACTTCCTAGTGAGAATTTTTTGGTGATTCCATGAACCTAGAAATAAAACTTACACCATACATGATATTTGCCCTCGTAGATGTCATATACATTAAACTTCCTACAATTCTTTTAAACACAGTTGGATCAACATTTGAGCCCTCTTTCTCCTTGCTCAATTTTGTTCATGTTACAACTAGAGTTGACACTAGATTTCAATTCATCATTTTAAATCTTTTCAAAACATCATTTATATACTTTCATTGACAAATGAAGATATCTATTTTATATTGAATAACTTTGAAATTCCTAAGAAGTATGTAATTGACCCCAAATCTTTCATTTCATATTCTTTCATCATTTATGACTTTAACATGTCTATTGATAGATTTCTATTTTAAATCAAGTCATTGACATACAAACACATAATCAAAATTCGGCCTTCTTTATTATTCTTTACGTACAGTGTGGGCTAACTATTACTTCTATTGAATTGATTGTACTCATCATGTATGAGTCAATCCTCTTATACCAAGCTGTAGGTGCTTGTTTTAAACTATAAGGAGCCTTTTTTAATTTATATGCTTTGTCTTTGTGCCCACAAACCTCATAACTAGGTGGTTGCTTAAATGTAAACTTTTTCATCAATAAAACCATTCAAAAAGGTTGATTTTACATCCATTTGATACACATTCCAATTAATTTGTGTAGCTACAACAAGTGAAAATGTTTCATTATAGTCAACTTGATATTGTTGTGAAAATCTTTTAACAACTAGCCTTGCCATATGTTTAACAATTTTACCTTTTTCATCAAATTTAGTTTTACATTATTTTCCTCTAGGTAAATCCTTTAATTCCCAAATTTACTTTTTTTCAATAAAGTCAACTTCTTTATTCATTGTCTTGATTCATTTATCTTCTTTAATTGTTTCTTCAAAATACAATGGATTACAAGAAAATAAAGAAAATTTTGAGAAAATGTCTACATTCTCTTCTTCTTGATTATATATGTCTTCTAACCTTCTCATTTTCTTACCTTTATACCTTGGTTTTGAGAATGTAGAATCTGATTCATCACTTATATGTATAATTCAAAGTGATGCTCGTTGCACAAAGTTCCTTGTTGGAGTACTAGGTGGTGTTTGACTACCTTATTCATTTGATTCATTGTCACTTTGCAATATTGGTGCTCCTCTTATGACTTGTTTGTTATCATTTTCATCTCAACTTATTAGACAATTCGAGAGAATACCTTAAATCTATCTAATGGGACCATTGAAACTTGGTGTGAAAAATTTTGACAGGTCTTCCCCATCCTTCATGTTAATGTCAAGCACAACCTCCAGAGGTTGACCATGAATTTCTCCTCTTCCATCACTATCTCTCTCAAATCCAATATGGAAGTCTTTGAGATTTACAATATCTCATTCATCTCCTTAGTGAAGAGATAGTCCTCCAAACCCTCTGATATAGCCACTGTCTCATTATGTTCCACCATCGAGGGGTTCACTTGCACATTGATAAGATGCACAACCACAAGGGGGCCAACTAAGGTAGAACCGGCCTCATTACTTGCAAATATGGAAACCCAAGGAGAGGATATTTTCACATTATTTTTTTAGTAAGATGTTTTACAGTCTAGATCCTTATTTTGTCTTGTTGAATTATTAGTGGAGACAATTTCTTTTTTTGAATTTTCTACATAAGAAACATACAAATAAAATAGTTGTAAGTAGATGGTGTTTATAGGATAAAATACTAATATTGAATTACTGATCTGTTATTTAATAGAAGAAATATAATTACACAATTATTCAACATTTATGAACACCAAGAAACCTTTATTTTTTTTTAAATAATTGAACTAAAATAAATAAATAAATAAATATTGAAAATATTAAAAATGTATTAAAAGAAAATATTCTAATTTAATGTAAAACTTAATTCTTTAAATTTTCAGCTGAAAACTTAACAAATCAGTAAGTTTCTTTATGTAGTACATTTATAATTTTTACAGAAACAGAAAACATTTTGAAGAAAATTAAATTTAAACAAATATTTCATAAATTTTCTATATTTAAAAAGCAATATTAATCCGAAACGTGAACCTTGTAACTTTCAAATCTAGAAGAAATTCGATAAATTAATATTGATATAAAAAATTGACAGTAACTTTTATAGCATCATCAATTCACAAATATTACACGCCCAATGATTGATAAATAACAATGCAATATTTAATTGATCAATGACATTGATTCAAAAGTTTGAAAAGGTCAAAGGAAAAACACAATCAACAATTAATTCTTCTTTTAATGTTTCGTGCGAGAAAATCCGGCTCGAGCCCCATTCTCGCCTCTTGAATTGCTGCCTCTTCAACGCGTCATTGTTTTACTTTGAATATCACCCATTTTTTTTTCTTGAATGGCAATGTTGACCTATTCATTCATAATCTTGCACTCTCGCATCCCTTCTCTATAAATATCATACAATCTCATTATTCATCTTCATTCCTAATATTCTTCGCAAGACATTAACTCGATTCTTCCTCCTCCATTAGCAAACCGGTCATATTTCTTTGCATAATATTCATTGTGCGCCCGGTCATTATGATAAGATCAATGAAGCTAGTGAAAATCATGGTAATACTGTTGGTACTCAATCTTATGATTTCCGTCGCTGCCTCTGCTCGTCCAATCATCAAGGAGAAAGTGAACACATTAACAGGCATTGATAATCTGCTTGAAATCGTGGAGATATTAGCGTCCTGTACTAACTGCGCCGGCAACATCAAAGATCCCAATTGCTGCAAAAAATAAATAAAACAAGGCTGCATAGAATTACTTTGCAAAAGATTTTCCGCCATGGACCCTTTCGACATGCTTTTCATCGTTTTTAATCCGCCTTGAGAAGGAGAATATAAGAATTGTTTGAAGGAGAGATTTTCCATAGCATGTCAATATTTCTATCAGGATTCAACTGTAATTTTATGTTTCCAATTTATTGGTCATTGGACAATATATCAGAACCCAATTGTAATTTATTGAGTCAAATATATTTTAACATTTGGTTCGCATATCACATATTTGCCCCATGTCAAAGTTTACAGTTTACTGAAGAAGCGTTTCAAGGGACGTGTATTGTAAATTACTCCAAAAAATTGTTTAAAAAATTACGTTCCATTTATTGATACCTAAAATTTCCATTTTGGACCCTGTTAAAAGCACGGGCTATTATCGACCTATAATATGCATCGTGCTTGCTCTCAAGGGTTAAATAGACTATTTTTTTTATGGACAGCATTCAACAATATATAGATATTTGAGTTTTGATATATTACCTTTTATGTGCTCTCGGTTTTAATATATATTTTTTTTAATCAAACAAATCAGTGAAGAATTTTCTCTTGTTACGCACACCAATTGAGTTTTCTAATAAAAAATAATAATTGTTTCAATTAAGCATTTTTGTGTAATTCATTTTTTTAAAGATAAAATTATAATTATTACTAATAAATAATATGAAATGTCTTTCTTCGTAATACAGAATGTCATTTGAAAATGATTTCGGACTTACCGAGTTTTCGAGGACTAGATTTCTGTGAATCTTTTATGTTTAAATAATAAAATTGCATGATACGAAAGAAGGCACCTGTAACTACTTTCTGAGGCTGTAAATCTCACTTCCATTAACGTGTTTTGTGGAGTAAGGCTGTGTGTCATTTGTCTTCCAGATGTATTATTTTAGTGAATGAATTTTATTGGACATCTTATATCTGACTGCAAATGGTATACATTTTATCTGCAAGTTGTGTGATTTCTATGCATGGTGGAAATACGATGTCTTCAATTTAAAGTCATTAAATTTTTTCCTTTTGTTATAAAAAAGGGGGGTTAAATGATCTTTTTCCGTTATTGCTTTTGCCTACAATTAGGAATTTTGATAGAGGAAGGTACGCTCTGATACCACTGACGAAGGCCCACACCACCCTTACCAAATCACAATCAAGAATGCAACAAGATCTCTCAAGATCCAATCCAAACCCAAGCTAGCCTAGATCCACACTCTGGTAGAAACTTTTGAGATCTCAATTTGTGCTCGCAAGCCACCAAGCAACTTCCTTGTTTCTAAACCCCAATCATTAGCTCTTCTCACAAAACTAATCCAAGATCCAAGTGTAAGCTGCCTCACATTCGGCGCTCTGTCTACACAGTCACAAGTCCATCACAATCCTGCTGTAAACTGCCTCACATTCGGCGCCCTGTCCACATACTCAGGAAAACTCACTCTTCACTTCCTCCTTCTCACCTTGAAACTTTTCAAGCTTTCCAAGCTTCACCTTCCACAACTTTCACCTTTCCAAGCTACTCCTCGAGCTTCTCCTCCTCGAGCTTCCACTTCTCAAGCTACTCCTTGAGCTTCCACTTCTCAAGCTACTCCTTGAGCTTGATTAGAAATGCTCATATGCCTTGCTTAAATAGGCAGTTACCACCCAATGCATGACTTATCCACAAGCCTCTAGAATTCCTCCACAACCTTCTACAACTTCCACAACCTTCTACATCTTCCAAAACTTTCTACAATATTCATAACTTTCTAGAATTCTTCCCACACACCTCGATAAATGGAATGACAACCATTTATTTTTTATTTTTTTTCTATTATGCCACCTATGCACCTCGAAAATAGAAATCCTCTTTTTCTCTCTTTTCTCCTTTTTCCCCTTTTTTATTTTTTTATTATTTCTCCTCTAATTTTCGTCACTTTCTCTCTCCTCCAGATTTTTTTTTTCAATAATTTTCCCATGCAAGATGCTCCTGCATCAAATTTAATCATGTTGGTTGCGAATGTCATTGTTCTATTTTGTAATAGGCATGTTCTTGTATGGGCCTCATTTTTCATTTTCGCACTAGATTTCTTTGAAACATATTCTCGTTGGGTTTGATTTGAAGAATTAAAGCTCACTTAAGATTTTGGTTTGCAGGAGAAGTTATTCCCTATATGATGAGTGTAAAATAGGAACTTTTGCCGCTTTCATGTAATGCTCTACCTCTACATGTTTCCCTCCACGCAATAAAAATTGCATTTAGACATCTTGTCGTAATGGTTTAAATTGCAATGGAGAAGATAAGCGATATGGGACCTCTATTTACAAGCCTCTATTGCTCTTTTCATGGCTGTAATTTAGACCATAACACTCAGATTGATTCCTCGCGAGAATGATTTGGAGATTTATTATTGCCTTTGACGCTATATTTTTCTAAAAGACTAAAACAAAAGAACCGAGATGTTGGTTTTTTAATAACAGGTGTTTTGTGCCAAAGGATTCAACGATATTTCCTCCATGTAGCTTCCCTATCTTTAATATTTGTGCCAATTTTCTGTCAAATGATTTAGATCCACTCTTGTTATTGATGATTGATAGGTCAAGAGGTGATTTCAGATTATGTTAATCTCTAATATAGTTTCATGCTAAAAGCTAGTCGATCTTAAAAATTATGTTGTCAGTATGATGTTTTTATAATTACATCAATGAATTAAAGTATTTAGATTATCCGTTTACTAATTAGCAAGTTAAATATTTGAATGCAAAAGAAAGGATAAAATTTATTCAAGTAATTAAAAAATATACAGTTGCCACACAAAATGTCCTATATGGTTAAAGATAATTGACCCTTATCTATAATGCTCCAATTTTACAGTTTTGCATCAACAAAATGGGAAGCACCCAAATTAAAAATCCGAATAATAACCAAAAGTAAGCTCCCTTTAACAATATGACTTTTATATGCATTTCTTTTTTGCATTAATAAAGTATTTTGATAATTTTTATCATTAGTTGATAAGCATCGTAAGTTAATAGTCGTTAAATCAAAGTTTCTTTACATTTGATAAAAAGATGACGATGGATAAGTATTAAAAATTAGTTTACAAAAATATTATCTTAAACCTCTCTTAATCTTACATATATGTAGTGGGTGAGGTAAATCTATAAGGAAAATCAATGAAAATTGTATTGGAATTGATGAAAAAAAATTATATAGATGCTAGTGTTTAACTTTTTAATAGCATAAAAAATATGACAAAATGTGAGAAAGGCTTCAACATAAAATGTACCTAGAAACAAATCCAAGGTATTGTTAAGTATTATTCTAATGAGCTCAACATTTTCAAATTTAATAATGTAGAAGAAGTATAAAAAATAGCCTTAGCGAGATCCAATAAATAGACAATTAGATTTTGATTCTCAATTAAACTACACCAAGCCCTTGTTAGACAACTTCATTGGCCCTTATCAGAATGAGTTTTTCCCAGGAAGAAAAATTCTAGATGTAGTTATTACTACCCATGAGCTTATCCTCTCCATAGAGAAATGTGGGAACCCAGGTACGGCTCTAAAACTTGACATTTCTAAGGCCTATGATAAGGGTAAGGAGAGAATTTTTGTTTGCTATTCTTAGCAAGCTAGGATTCAAGGAGATCTTTGTTAAGATAGTCATGGCTATTGTTTCTACAGTCCAGTTCTCTATTCTAGTGAATGGGACCCCAAGAAGAATTTTTACCTCCTACCAAGGTCTTTGGCAAGCGGATCCCCTATCTCCTTATTTATTCATTATTATGGTAAAGGTACTGGGAATACACTTAAAGGATTTAGCGCAACAAGGTAAAATAAATGGCATAAGATCTACCTCCTTGACTCCTCCACAAGTGCTCCAACAATTGTTTGATGATGCCTTCTAATTTGGTATTGCCTCTATCCATGAAAATGAAAATAGGCGCCTCTATCCAAAGGTTATTTTAATCACTGTTGGGATTGATGAAAATGAAAATAGGCGCCTCGAGAATGATTACTCTTGATGTAATATATATAGAGGTATATATAAGCTAGTGGCAATCACGACGCGATTGGAAAAGTATTTTTAATTTTTTTTCTATTTTTTTAAGGTAAGTGCTGAATTATTTATTTCTTTTTAAATACAATAGTATAAACTTACTATAAAAATGTAATAGTGTAAACTTACTATAAAATTATTCTTGATTATTTTATTTTTTAATTGTATATATGGTGTTTATTTGCATCACTTTAATTCAGTTTTATTTTAAGCATATTGTTACGTAAAATGTTATATTGAAGAGTAGAGTTATAGTTAGGGTTAGGGTTAGTGTTAGGGTTGGGGCTATTGTTAGGGTTAGAGTTATGGATAGGGTTAGAGTTACGGTTAGGAATAGAGTTACAACTAGAGTCAGGATTAGCATTAGGGTTAGGGCTAGGGTTATTTTTAGGATTATGAATCTTGTCAAGGTTATAGTTAAGGTTACGTTTATAATTAGAGTTAGAGTTAATGTTAGGATTAGGGTTAGAATTTGGGTTACAAATATAGTTAGGGTTAGAATTAGAGTTAGGGTTAGGGTTAAGGAAAGGGCGAGGTTAAGAATAAGGGTTTAGGTTAAACATATAGTTAGGGTTAGGATTAAAGTTAGAGTAAGGGTTTGAGTTAGAGGTAGAGTTAGAATTGGAGCTCGAATAAGGGGTAGAGTTATAGTTTAAATTAGGGTTATAATTAGGGTTAAAATTAGGCTTAGTGTTAGGGTTAAAATTAGATTTATGGTTAGAGTTAGAGAAAGGGGTAGAGAAAGGGTTAGTTTTAGGGTGATGGTTAAGGTTAGGTTTATATTTAGAGTTAGGGTTGTATATAGAGTTACATCAGGGTTAAGGTTAGGGTAAGGGTTTGAGTTTGGGTTAAGGTTAGGGTTAGGGCTATGGTTTTCATCTAGATTAAAGTAAGGGTTAAGGTTAGAGTTAGAGTTTTGAGTTAGGGTTAAGGTTAGAGTTAGGGTTAGGTTATGGTTTTAGTGAAGGTTAAACTAAGGATTAGGGTTAGGATTAGAGTCTAATTATGGTAGAGTTAGATTTCCAGTTAGGGTTATATTTAGGGTTAGAGTTAGGGGTAGGATTATGGTTTTGAAAAAATAATTTTCGTTTTGGTATATTGTAATGTAAAATGTTATAGTTAAACATAGATATATGGTTAGGGACAAAGTTACCATTACAATTAATGTTAACCTTAAGGATAGAATAAGGGTTAGGGTTAGCATTAGGGTTAGGGCTGGAGTTAAGGTTAGGGTTTGAGTTATGGTTAAGGTTAGGGTTAGAGTTACGGTTATGGTTATTGTTAGAGTTATGGTTAAGATTTGGGTTAGAGTTATGTTTATGGTTAAGGTTAGGGTTAGAGTTATGGTTATGGTTAAGGTTTGGATTAGAGTTATGTTTATGGTTAACGTTAGGGTTAGAGTTATGGTCATAGTTAAGGTTAGGGTTAGAGTTATGGTTATGGTTAGGGTTAGTGTTATAGTAAGGCTAGGGTTAGGGTTTGAGTCAATGTTAAGGTTAGAGTGAAGGTTAGGGTTTGAATCAAGATTAAAGTAAGGGTTAGGGTTATGGTTAGAGTCCAATTACAGTAGTGTTAGATTTAGGGTTAGAGTTATGCTCATGGTTAAATTTAGGGTTAGGGTTATTGTAGGGCTCGAATTAGGGTTATTGTAGGGATAGGGTTAGGGTTTGAGTCAGGGTTAAGGTTAGGTTTAGGATTAGGGTTAGGGTTTTAGTTAGGATTAAAGTTAGGGTTAGGATTAGGGTTAGAGTCTAGTTATGGTAGAGTTAGATTTAGGGTTAGAGTTAGGGATAGAGTTATGTTTATGGTTAAGTTTAGGGTTAGAGTTATGCTCATGGTTAAGGTTAGGGTTAGACTTATGGTTATGGTTAGGGTTAGGGTTATAGTAGGGCCAGGGTTAGGGTTAGGGTTAGGGTTAGGGCTTGAGTAAGGGTTAGGGTTCTAGAGTTATGGTTAGGGAAAACTTTTGAGCCAAGATTAAAGTTAGGGTTAGGGTTATGGTTAGAGTCCAATTATGGTAGAGTTAGATTTAGGGTTAGAGTTAGGGACAAATTAATGTTTATGGTTAACGTTAGTGTTAAAGTTAGGGTTAGGGTTAGTGTTAGAGTTAAGGTTAGGGTTAAGGTTAGCATTAAGGTTAGGGTTAGTTTTAAGGTTAGGGTTAGGGTTAGAGTTAAAGTTAGGGTTAGCATTAGGATGAAAATTAGGGTAAGGGATAGGGTTTGAATTAGAATTAGGGTTCTTGTTAGGGTTAGAGTTACAGTTAGGGTTAGAGTTAGAGTTAGGGTTAGGGTTAGGTTTAAAATTAGAGTTAGAATTGGGATTAGGATTAGGGTTAGAATTAGGGTTAGAAATATAGTTAGGATTAGAGATAGAGTTAGGGTTAGGGTTAGAATTAGGGTTAAAAATATAGTTAGGGTTAGTGTTAAGGTTAGAATAAGAGTTAGGGTTAGGGATAGAGATAGAGTTACAATTAGGGTTACAAATATAGTTAGGGTTAGTGTTAGGGTTAGAATAAGAGTTAGGGTTAGGGTTAGAGATAGAGTTAGAATTAGAGTTTGAATAAGGGTTGGAGTTAGAGTTAGAGTTAGAGTTAGGGTTATATTTAGGGTTAGAATTCAGGTTAGGATTAGAATTAGTGTTAGGGCTATGGCTAGGGTTAGCATTAGGGTTAGGGTTAGGGTTAGTGTTAGGGTTATGGTTAGGATTAGCATTAGGGTTAGGGTTACAATTAGAGTTAGAGTTAAAATTAGAGGTAGTGTTAGTGTTAGTGTTCATATAAGAGTTAGAGTTAGAATTAGAGTTAGAGTTAGGGTTCAAGTTAGAGTTAGAGTTAAAGTTAGAGATAGAGTTGTGATCAAGGTTAGATTAGGGTTAAGGTTAAAGTTACCTGATTAGATTTAGGGTTAGGGTAAGAGTTAGTGTAGGATTAGGATTAGAATTAGTGTTAGGGTTAGAATTAGCATTAGATTTAGGATTATAAAGGGTTAAGGTTAGGGTTAGGGGGAGAATTAAAGTTAGAGATAGAGTTAGAGTTAGAGTTAGGGTTAGGGTTAGGGTTAGGGTTAAAATTAGAATTATCTAGTTAGAGTTAGAGTTAGAGTTAGGGTTTGTGTTATTATTGCCGTTAAGATAATTTTTGGGTTACTAATCATATTATAGCTAATAAAATTATAATTAATAAATATTATTACTCTAAATTATAATTATAATTTAGGGTTAGGGTTATGGTTAGGGTTAATTTTAATCACACTCTCTCCCACATGTCCCATTCTATAATTACCCACCCCCCCCCCCATAATAATGTATACCCTCCCCACTCCCCCTACGTTTTTCTCTTTGTCCATCTCTTTCTCTACATATATACATGTCTCCCTCCATAATTATTGTCATTGTCTATCACTATCTGTCATACTCTTCCTCTCCCCATCATTGTCTACATCTCTTTTGGGCCTTATATATTCTTTTTCTTATTTAACTCATCTCTCCCTACTCCCCTTCTATATATCTACATCACCTGCCCCCTCTAATCATCTCTCTCTCTCTCTCTCTCTCTCTCTCTCTCTCTCTCTCTCTCTCTCTCTATCATGTAGGGAATTTGAAACAAATTCGTGGAATGTTTCTATCTTTCTATTTGAAAAGGGGGCTAATAGTCTAGATGACTATTTTTAGGTGATTACATTTGCCCCTCTTTGACTAATGCGTGATCGATCTAGTAACACATTAAGTCAAAGAAAATAGAAAGACAAGTAGGCCGTGATAGATATAGATGTTTGATTCCGAAGAGTGAAATGCAGAAATACATAGCAAGTCTTGAATGCACAGCTTCATAGCGGTAGTATTGAACACTAGGAAGATGATGTTAGGATCCAAAAAGAATTCTAACACATAGCAAAGGGAGTAGATCGAGAGCAAGTGATAAGGTCAAACAAATGCTCCTAAGAAATAGATAGTTGTAACAATTAGCAATAGAGGATTTCTGCCCCCTCGGGATCGAAATCGAAATGAGGTAAGGGGATACAAAAATTGGCTAGACATGAGAAAATTACAATATAACAATGTCCAAGATGACGGATAGATGATTAGAACCCAAGAATGACTATAAGAAAAAACTGATAAAATGCCCCAGTTTGACTAGAGTTGACCTTGAAGGATATAGCATAAAAATTAGGTCAAAATGAGTAGGAAGGGGATTTAGATGTGAAAAGGTGAATAGAAGTAGATATAAAGCATAGAAATGATGAAGACATGAAAAAATGAAGATGCCCCAGTGATGACTCAAAAGATCAACTAACTGCTCAGAAGAAAATAGAATTTTAAAAGACAATTTTGACCATCAAGATGAACTCAGATTTGGATTTCGATCCCGTAAATGAATCCAGGACGTCAAAATTATTTAAGAGGTCAAAACTTTATATAATGTGATGATAATATAGAAAAGAGATGAAGTGAAAGATTAAAAAGGTGAAAAGACATGAACAAGAAGAAAGTAAAGAAATATATGAAAGGAGTTAGATGATATGTCCACAAAAAGATGAAGAGAGAGCTCTCCCCATATGTAAGAATACAATATTCAGCTAGAAAAATGAACCTAAAATGCAAGCTAATATGCAAAGTGGTTTACCAACAAGAAGCGCATAACATTTAGACTCTTAATTTCATCATTGAGCATTTATTAGGGACATCATGAGATCATACAACCATCACTAGTATAACTATGAGGATATGAATATGATCGATATTAGATAGGTATGTGGAAATCCAATCTAAGCATTAGAGACATGTAAGTCAAGATAACTACACAATTAGATTCCCTAAGTTTAATTTAGCAAGATTACACTTGTATCAAGGCATAAGCGCCGGGATAAACTTTGAGTGCGGTCTTGCAAAATAGTCAAGGATGATACATTTATAAGTCAACATGTTGGATAGGACAAGCATAAATGCTTACAACACTATAGACAAATAAAGTATACCCACAAGCAAAAATCAAGAAAGTATGTCCCATGCCCCGAGTCTTCTAGTCAACGACATCCTCGAAAGATTATTTGGGAGGGAACACATGGCAAAGAAATCATCATAGACAGCACACAAAGTAGATAAAGATCAGCATAGCTTAGTTGTTTAAGTGTTAAAGTGTGTGTGTGTAAGTCACTTGGCCATTTCTTCAAGACTTGATTCGGATAGTGAGAAATATCGTGACATCGAAGACTGTAGGTAAACTATCTGAAAAGTATTGAGAAACACTTGATGTCAAAGTGGGTGGGGATAGTGTTGAGAAACACTGTTTTGTGAGTTGTCAAAGAAACCCTAATGCACAAGAATACCTCAATAGGCTAAGTAGCTATGCCCCCAAGACGAGGACAAGAAACAATTCCAAGCCAAGAAATGTGTAGCGAAGTGGATGATTGAGATTGATAGACATAGGTGCAAGGGTTTCAAGTAGTTCCTGTTTCCAGGTTTTCACCACTTGACAGATTTTTTATTTTTTTTTCAAGGCTTTTTTCAACTTTTTGTATTTTTGAATTTTTTTTATTTTTTTGGTGATACATCAAAGTGCCTATTGCTAGGTTTTCACTAAGATGGTCATTTTTTCAGGACATTTTCTAATTTTTAGGATTTTTTCATCGTCATATATGATTTTTTGGATTTTTTAGAAGGTTTTAGAGATCACTAGTTCTCAAGCAAGATCACATCATATTTGCTCAATGTCTAGCAAGGTATAGGATATGATGGAGCAACGAGCCGATGGATAAGAAAAGATGGATGAAAAATGAGTATGAAGCAATTGAAAGTGATCCTCAAGGACTGACTCCTCAAGAGTACCCAAGCTAGGGAAAGAGGTGAAATAGTCATATGAAGCATGTTTTGGATAAGCAATGGAAGAAATGAGAAAGATAACGTGTAGGATAAGCGGTGAAGCCAACAAGTGAGATAGCATGAAGTGTGTAGTCCAAAAGAGTAGCCATGTCAAGAGACCTATGAGAACCATTTTCATTTATTATGATCAAGACCAAGGGGTCAACTAGATAGGATAGCAATGGGATAGAGAAATAAAAATAAAGCTCAAGATGGAGGCTATGAGGGAATGGGAGAGCACAATAGAAAATATGGTGGATAAGATAGCCAATATGCAAAGATAGCTCAACATTGTCAAGATCAAAGAGAGAAGAGGGGATAGATGGATGATGGAAGAATTACACATGATGCCTGTTTGCCAGGTTTTCATCATGGTACTTATCTAAGGTGCCACAAGAAGTAGTTTTCACCATAGGATGGATTTATTTCTCTTTACTTTTGCTACCAAGGTGCCACAAGAAGTGGTTTTCACCAAGGCACATTTTCATTTTTTTTTCATGTTTTTTTTTGAATTTTTTCTTCTTCTTTTTTTTTTTGAATTTTTAGAAAGAGCTCAAGCTTTTTGAATGTTGATATTGCTTCTATAAGAAAGATAAGTCATGATAAGCCAAGACCATAGAAAGGTATGCTCAAAGATGTTGATAGGGTGATGAAAGAGAAATGGTAGTAGGAAGAGTATATGGAGGATAATAGTTCATGTATAGAAAGTAAGTGTAAGCTTCAGAGGATTTCATGAGGGTAGTTGAAATATTGGACAAGATCAACATTGACACACACCTTGAAGGGTATTGGAATGATGGAGGAATCATGGATGAAGTAGCTTGAGGTTTAGATGTATGAGGTGGTAGAAGAGATTTTGAAAAAAGTGGAGTGGAAGGCTTTGGAATATTTTTAGAAAGATTTTTGGAAGAAGATGGAATGGAAGCCTTTCGAAGCGTGAATGTCAATTTTGAAGTATTTTCAGTATTCAAGTCTTTTAAAAGAGACTTGGGAATCCATATAGCTTTAGATTTTCCTTTGGATAATTCAAAACACATTTCTTCAATAATGGGTTTAGGAACCCATATTTTCTTTGATTTAGCTTTTTTAATAGTGGACCTTTCGAGTCTCTTGAATTTTTTTCCTTCCTTAGCTTTCACATGTCTATTAGATGGGACATAGTGATCTTCATTTTTTAATGGATTCTTATGTTAATTCTCATTTCCAAAGGAATTGAGATTTGTGGATGAATAAGGTTGATATGACTGGTTTAGATGTATAGATGGGTGAAAAGTCATCAAGGATGAGTATCTTTGTTGATCTTGAGGTATGATGGGAGAGATAGGGAATGAGCTAAGAGTGAATGTAGGAGATGGAGGAACATAAGGCCCCAATATTGATGGAAGGTTTGAATGCTTTAGCTTAGATGGATAAGGACCAAGGATAAATTTAGAAGATGCAAAGGGATAGTGGGAAGGGATATCAACATCTTTAGAGTGAGCAACATGGTCAAAGCCATCAATAGACTCATGAGTACCTTTGATAGGAACAACATTCTTAATAGAAGCACTTGAAGCTTGAGTAAAATTTTGAAGTGCATATGGAGAAGTAGAACACGAGGGGACACTTTGATCCTTACAAGTAGCTTTGGATAGCATAGGAAGAGAGCTTTTCTCATAATTTTCAGTAAGCTCAAGGGAGATAGTGGAAGTGATATCTTCATCATACTTAGGAGGTGGACAAGATATAGGATATGGAGGGGAAAAATCTTGAAAGAGATGAAAGGGTGCTTGATCTTGATCTTTCTTGACATTTATAGCTTTTTCATTTTGAGAGCCCTCTTGACATGGAGCCACTTCTAAGGACAAGGGAGAATGAAGAGTGAATGGAGTAGTGCTTGGATTAGGCATAGTAGTGCATGAAGGTTGAGGATGTTTAGGATTAGTAGCATGGAAAAGGTTTGTAGCCAAGTGAAGGTTAACTTGAGTTTCTTTTAGAGGTAGCCTTTGAGGATATGTGTAGTCAATGTGGAAAGCATTAGGTTCTTTATTTGATGGAGGCATGTTGGAAAGCTTTGAAGTGTTGGGAGATGCATGAGTGTTGGAAGAAGTGGAAGATGTAATGGAGCCACTACTAGACATAGGTTCATCGATGTTATCTTGCTCAAGAGAAGTATCCTCAGCACATGAGTCACTAGAGGTTCCAAGATCAACAATCTCATCATCAATGAGATCTTGGATTTTATGTTTCAGCTCTATACAATTAGAAGTAGCATGGTCATTAGATTGATGATAGGCACAATAGGTATCCAAGAATGGATTTCCATAGGAGCTAGACTTAGGAAACATGATGAGCTTGGTGCTAAGAAGTGTTCTCAAAATGTCATCATAAGAATTCCCCAAGGGAGTAAAATTTCTTTCAAAAGTATGTCTAGAGTCCTTTGGTTGCTTCCCAAGTGAATAGCATGCATACATGTCTTCATCATTATCTTGGTCAAAGATAGGTTTATCATGAAATTTTGATGTATGCTCCAAGGATGTATCATTTTCTAGCTCTCTAAAGAGGTCTTTAGATCTAGAAGATGAAGACATTTGATGTCTTGAAGTAGAGCATGTAGACCTAGAAGAAGAGGATGACCGCAAAGAAGGTGACTCACATGCATGTAAAGACCTTAAGGAAGATTCACGTAATGATGCAATCTTCTCCTCTAACCTTTTATCAAGTTTAGACTTCATTTCTATCATGCGCTTAGAGAGATGAAGGTAAGAAAGATCATTTGTCTCTTCTAGTTCTTTGTATTGCGCATATAGATCTTGAAACTCTTTAGTGACATGGAGGATATCATGATCATCTAGATTCGGCTGAAGTTTGGTAGCACAAGGTTTAGATCCCATAGTTTTAGATGCAAAGCCAAGCATAAAAGAGCCTAGAAGATAACTTGATGTTGAAGCTATAGGAGGTAGAGTGTTCACTTGCAAAGATAATAGAGAGAGATTAAAGTGACTTGTCAAACAATATGTCCAAGAAACTTATGACATCAATGACTCAAGTCAATAGCTAGGCAAGATGCCCAAATAGCCAAATAGATAGAGCAAGTGGGGTGACAAGTGAACAAATCCCTAACCCAAGAGTGTAGACAAGAAATCAAGGCAACCATTTTAGCAAAAGGATAACTAGCAAGCATGCATAGACCATGAAGACAAAAAGACCTAGAGCACTAAGACCAAAGAACCACTTTAAGCATGTTTAAGCACTAGAGACATAACAAATCATAGCCAAATGATGAAACCCCCCTTAGTAAGTAACACAAGAAAATGTTTGCACTTGACATTTTGACTTGGTTGACAAAGTTTGACAATAATTGATAGCATAGAAAATTTGATGTTCAAAAGAAATTTCTTTCCAAGCAAGATAGTGACACATGGAGTAGTCTTCAAACAATCAAGCAGGGGAAAAAGCAACCTTGCATGATACAAGCATATCTGAGGTCTCAAAAGAAATCCCTAGAACTATCGTCATGTGTATGTTCAAAAGATTTTCACAGGTCTAGCACATTCAAGAACACATCAAGAAATATCTACCTAGAAGTCATGGTTCATTACTCAACAACTTGGCCCACGCCTGATGCTCCTTCGCGTCACACCAAGTGGTTTTCCACAAGAGATATTGGCTTTGTCATGGAAATGCCATAAGCATAACCAAGGGAACACATATGGTGAGTATAAATCTTGGGGCGATCCGGGTAGTCTACTAGGATCAATCCTTGCACCAAGAAGTTGAGCGGCTAAAAAGGGTAGTTACTAACTTAGGATGTTTAGATATGGCTTTTGTTCATAGTGTTCCTCTTGCTCCCAATTACAGGACATATCACCTTGTGATGAGTAACTGATCTCGTGATCACAAGAGCACCTTAAGCATTCTTGCCTAGTAATCTCCTTATGGTCGAAATCCCATAAGCGATCACACTAGGCAAAGATAAACACTATGTCTACCAAAGTTTTGTGTCCTTGATAGCCTTGAGTTTATAGTGGGTTGGAAGAGCCAGGTAATCAGCTTGTCCCCACTTGGGTCGTTCCTCTTAGGTTGTCCGAGAGCAGGCCCTCTAAAGGATTCTAACTACACAAAGTGGATCAACTTTTAAAAGCCAAGATTTATGGTTCACCACAAGGGTGAAGAGCATACTCTCCTATTCCAATCATTTTCTTCCAAACACGCGAAGAAGATTCAGTTACCCCTTGCTTTTGAAACCAAATGGAAAGTCAAGATTTTTGATTCACCACAAGGGTGAAGAGCATACTCTCCTATTACCAAAAGACTCCAATCACAAGTTTTATGTGCCTATGAAAAATGAACAATTAGTCAATTCCACACATAAAAATAAAAAAGCAAATTTTTTTGAATTTTTATGCTTTGGGAAGCGCTGCAAACAATTGTTAGTAGCCCTTGTGCATTTGAAGCTTTGACATGCGTTCTTTTTATGCAATGTTTCAATTTTTTTTCATAAGGATGGCAACCTGTAATCACAACTTGTTAACACCAAAAGTTAGTGTAAAATAACATAAAAATTTTCAATAAAAAGTGGTGAGTTGCCTCAAAAATCCAATTTATCTTCCAACCAAGTGCATGCAAAGAAAGTGCAAGTTAATCACAAATGCTCTTATTTTTACTCTTTGATTTTGACCTAGTAAAAAAGATTGGACTTTTTTGCTATGATTTCGTATCCAAAAATAAAAATGAAAAGAAGAGACCCCTATTAAAAATCAGAGAGCTTTCCAAAAATGCAAGAAATTTTAAAAAACTCTACATTTGTGCTCTAGAGATCGATTTTGTCCAAATAGGCCAAATTTATCAAATCGAGTTTTTGATCCTTAATACGACCTCAAAATTTAAAACACAAAGAAATAACCTTAATTATAATTGAAAACCATTTTTGAAAATATAAGTTTTGTTGAAAAATTCGCTGATTTGCGATCAGAAATAGCTTTTTATGAAAAAAGAAAAGAAAAACTCATAACTCTCGCAAATCATATCAAAATTTTCTGAAAATTAGAATGAGACATTTTGAACACATACTTAACTTGAAAAAAAAAATTTAGAACCGAACTCCAAGTGGTTTAAAAGATATGATCAAATCTTTAAACCAACTATATTTTTGGCCTTCAAACCAATGTACTTATGGGTTGGCCTTAAAATCCAAGTGATAATTCTAAAAAAGAACTTGATTAGATCGAATATGCTTCTGTAAAAAATTAGATATGAAATATAAAATCAAATGGAGCTAGAAACTTGATTCAAGCCCGACAGTGGGTGCCAAAAATGTACACTCGAAAGTGTCACACTCTAAACCATTCTATCCAAATGATTCCATGAGTTGGAATGTTCGGATGCCGGCTTAGAGCTCCCTATACACGGAGTGCAAGAGAGTGTATTTCAAGTTCAAGGGCTCTCAAATGAGCCTTAGAGATACTCTTCTTGCTAGTAAACCATGCAATGGGAAGTTCCAAAGACAAGATGCAGGAATGCAAATGTCCCAAGGAGTTCCTCAAGAATGCAATGCAAATGAAAATTAAGCTAGAATGAGATGCAAAGTGGAGTTATGCTAAAATATGTATGAGAGTGTTACAATACCATTATTAAGCTATGTGAGATTAAGCTACATGTAAAAATGAAAGCTAAGCTAAGCTAGAATGCCATGATGCCATGGATGAGAGAATGTAGACAAGAAATAGAAGTTCTCCACAAAGCTCCAAAGAAACCTGTTAGAAAACCTGCAGCATAACAATATTCAAACTGAAGATTGGATTGAGGGGGAAATCTCTCTCTCTTTTAAAGATGTATGGATGGTAGAGATGAAGATGAAGATGGTGGATGATCAATGGTGGAAGTCGAAAATAGGTGTGATCCATGTGCACACACAAGTCAACCAATAGAATATAAGTTGACTTGTCATATAAGACAAAAGTCTCACAAGCCTTTTCTTTTAATTGCAAAATAAAAAAAGGACTTTATGTGTGCACTTTAAGTGGGTTAGAAGAATGGGGTCTTTTATTTAAATAAAAGGGGACATGTTCTTTTAATCAAATAATGAACTTAGAATAGCATAGTCAAACTATAGGTTATAATCAAATAAATTGATTATTAGCAATTTGGCTTAGGTAAGTGATTAAATTAATTTAGCCAAAATGTTGAAAAGGGGGCTAATAGTCTAGATGACCATTTTTAGGTGATTACAATAATAGCGATCAATGGTATACTAGTTATGGTCTCTAGAAGTGGACACATCCAAAAATATAATTTGTAAATTATCTTGAGTCGATCTTATGTAATAAAGTGTAATGTAATTATATAATATGAGGTTGGTCACCCTCAAGGGTTACAGATTAATGTCTGAAACCTTCTTGGGCAGTTAAAAGTGCTTATACAAGGAAGGCCCATGGTTTATCTAGGGAAGTTCTGGGTGATAGTCACAACTCTATCTTACAAACTGTTGTAAGGAAGGCGCCCATGTGAGTTTGCATACTGTAATTATGCATTCATAGCGATAATAATAAGCCCATATTTTGTTCTCTCAATTTTTATTATTCTTTATTTCTATTGTTTGTTGTGGTATCAAGGGGAACACCCTTCATCAAAAGGTAGGTGGGATTTGATAAGAAATAATTGGGATTTAAAAATTGGATGGTTTTATTATTGATTGTGTCTCATGCACCTTAGTTGAGCATTTTCCTATATTTTATACACTAGCCTTTGTTTGATGGTGATTGTTGCATTTCAAGATGTTCATGGAGGTAGTGATGTCTAATGTTGTAAAATTTTCTTTAATCGTTTTCCTCTTAGTAGTCCTCCATCCTTGCCTATTTTAGAGATGGATTATTTTGTGGTTGGAATTTTTATTGAGATGATCTATGAGAATTACTTTACTCATAGTGGACCACACAGATAATCTAGGTTTCCTTTCTTGCAGTGAATTCTTTTTGGACCATCTGGGTTGTAATCTTTTGTACTAGTGCTTCAATCAAACCAAAATCCTTTGCTGGGGGTGAAGAATTAGGAAGCTTACCCAAATTGTAAGTACCAAGATGTACAAGAAGAAATATACTAAATTTAAACCCAAAAACAAGAGTGCACTGAACTAGAAGTTTTCATTGACTCTTTCTTTAGTAAACATACATTGAGTTAGATAAAGTTTTCTTTAAGTTTTTAATAGAATTATTATATCTATCATTTTGGATGAACATTGTTAAGTAGTTTTGTTGTACTAATGCAAATTAGAATATTCTATTCTAAAGCATCAAAAGACTTCGTACCAAATAAATTCCTATAGCAACACTGCAAAAGTAAACATGTCAGTTTTCTCATCAACTGTCCCATGCATGAAATAGTCTAGTGCTAGATATCTTCTCAAAATGTTGCACCAATTAGAAAGCGATGAGAGAAAAGTTTTGTGAGTTGCAAGTTACAAAACACAAGATAATGGAAAAGCTTAACTTATCCATAAGTTCCTTCAATGGGAGTTATAGAGTGGTGGGTCCATTTCCCTAGGAGCCATTTTGCCAATCCAAAGTTTGAAATCAATAGCAGAGGCCAGTCAAGGATCCCAACAAATGAATGAATATTCATTTATATAAGTTTGAAGTTTATTCATTACTAGATCTTAAGGATCATGCAACTCTATAATGACAAGTTTTCTTACCCGGGGCTCAAATTCTCTATCTAGAAGAATATTGGATGTTTTGATATCCTTGTGAATGATTCACCTTTGGCAATGTTTGTGAAAATAATTTAGTCCCCTAGCTATACAAACATCCACATTGTATCATATTGACCACTCCAACAATGGAGTATTTGTATCTAGCCTCGGGCTCTTCTCTCTCTCCTATTTACATACATGCAAATCAATGATAAAGAGAAACTAGGGGACTACACAATGAAATCTTTTATTGAGTTGGGGGAATGGAAGGGAAATTTAAAAAAATAATTTGATTAATTATGTTATAACTTATGGCCCTACTAGTTTTCATATACATTCAATCATTTAGGATTTAGGAGTGAATATATATTTTCTCTCTTCTTGTGTCCTTGTAATCTATGTCTCTACAATGATCTTTTCCAATGGAGAAGGAAGAAAAGGAAAAGGAAAAGGATGAGTTTTGTATATATCACAATGCAATACAAGTGGTTTTTAAATACAACCACATTAGTGGCCATCCGAAGTTGTTGGAATTATTCAGGATAAGACAGGTTACTGAGAGGGGAGGGGTGAATCGATAACCTATCAAACTTTCAAACAATTTAGCTTTTTAACCATTCACCATTCATTCATCTAATCTACTGCATAACTGAAAAAACAAACATTCATTGCACATGTACATAGAGATTTGGTGACCCAGAAACCTTCCAAATAGAAAGTAAAACTGGGGTGGGGATGATGCCCACAAAACTTCAATACTGCAATATAAAGTTGGCCTGTTAAGGCTTACAATGATCACTTTTGGTGATCTGCCCTGTTAGGAGTGAGTAGGACTGCTAGATCCACCTTGTTAGAGGATTTACAAACATATAGTAAAGTATGCACTCTGTTAGGAGATTTACGGAAAGACTGTTAAGTCTACCCTGTTAAAGGATTTATAAATTGATTCGCCTATTAGGATGAAGCAGTGGATCTACTTACAACTATTTTCTGATAAGATCCTTTTTGCATTGATCACCTGATGTGATATATATAACTTTTCTGCTCCTATGTTGACCTTGCTGAATCCCTTTTATATTGTTGTTGATTTGCAATTCCTTCTTTTCATGCAAACATCAATCTCTTCCTTTTTATATCTTTTTCACACCCCTCATATATATCATACTAAAAATGATATCATACATTACATATATACCATTTCATTATTTACAACTACAAGGTTGGCCAAAACATACATGAACAAAACATTACTCGGTTAGCCAGATAGTAGAAAACTCGAGTTCCTCAAGCTGACTCAGTGACCTTCTAATACTCGGCATCCACTACATTACTCAACATCGTCATGCACTCGGTAGAAGTAGAGGCTTGATTCATACTAGCCATACAATACTGCTTGGAACTCGGTAACCATTGGTCACTCAGTGGATATAGTGTCACTTGGTAGAAACTAACTTCTTTGTTTACCTTGCTTTGCTCAGTGAACATCGAGTTCTTCATTTACCTTGCTTTGCTCAGTGAACACTTGAGTTCTTCATTTACCTTGCTTTGTTCGGTGGACACTGAGTTCTTCATTTACCTTGCTTTGCTCAGTGAACATTGTGTTCTTCATTTACCTTTCTTTGTGATAAAGAGCCACACCTTGGAAAGCTCAGGAGGAATCAGACACTCAACTGAGTTGCTTCAAGGGGCATCTACAACCTCCAGGATCACACACTAAAATTAGATTCAAAACAAAACTTTGAAAATAAAATCCTCCAAAATATCTTCTTGATGCCTCTGGATAGACCTGTACTCAGACATGACTAACTTTCTAACCAAAAAAGATTAACTCAATCCAACCGTTGAGATTTGGCGTAACTAGGTTTCAAACAACATATAAAAATTTGAGAAAAATCCAACAATTCAAACACAAGATATTGACCACGCATCAGAGTACATTTTTCTGCAAAACATTGCTCATTGCTGTCTCTAGATAGACCTGTGAACAGACATGTATAACTTTTGAACCAGATCAAAACTCTTCAATCGCTCAGGTGAAGATGGGCGTAATTAGGCCTATAATAACATATCCAAAGCTCATGAAAATCCAATGGTGCATTTGGGAGATATTACCCACACACTGAGACTAATTTTCTGCAAACATACCAAATTCGACCCAAAACTAAAACTTTTTAATCTTCTGCAAAATATCAACTTGTTTCCAGTGAGAAGATAAGAAAAATCCGTTCAAAACTCAGACTATCGAAAACTTGCACAAAGACAAAATGAAAAACATTCCATATCTCTCCAAATTCGATTCGTGTCTTACATAGCCGACTGGCTCACCCTTAAAACTGACTTTCTTTTTTTCTTATTAAAGGATGTGAAACGTTTTCTTCTTATTTTAGAAAAGAAGAACGTCTTCTATCCAAAAAAATGATAAGAATCTGAAACGTTTTTTCTACCAATATTAGACAGTCATTTTTTAAGTCAGGAATATTCCAAAAACTACCTACTACCTATTATTGGATTCTAAAAATCATTAAACACTCCACCTACAAACTTAAAAAAACTATTCTAATTTAAGATCCACACACTTGGTCCTAGGTGGCTATATCTGGAGAGCTTATCGAACTGCTACTCTACGTATGCCACCACATGTAGGACGTTATTACAAACTTCAAAAACTAAAAGCATTTAAAACATAACATTAAATTTCCTATTACATTTTCAACAATGTTGTCTTTTATAGCGTTTCTCTTCTCTGCCACTGCAACATACTCCCCTATAGAATGAATCTCAAGTCCTCTTGAGATGATGTGTTGTAGAAATGAATCTCATTCTTCTTTCGAACTTTCCAATTTCTTTGAACTAGGATGAGCATATCTACAAGAAAAACAAAGATAATATCCAACTTCTCCACATTGTAGCTTTGATTCTTTAATGCTATAAATGTCACAGAAAATTCTCCAGCATGATTCACTATACGTGAAATCTGCATCCCTGCATAAACATTATTAGAAGAAAACATATCATCAGCATTAAGATTGTTTGAGTTCTCTTTTTTAATATGAGCTTCCTTATACACCATGTAATGTGCATCATATCTATCTTCATCAATAGTAACCATAAACTTATTTGCTTCTTGACTATCAACCAGTTTCACATCTTGAATCTTAAGAATCGTATTTATCTCTTCTTCCTTTATTAAATATTTATCATCATCTTGATCTTCTGTAGTAATCTCACTTTCAAATATCTCTTTCTTATTACAACTTTGCTCAAGAATAATAACAGTATTGCACTCTTTCCTTTCTTCTTCAAGTTGAGTTTCCATACTACCGCCATGCCTTTTCCATTCTCCTACAAGTGCTGCAAATTTTTCCCATAAATCAGATTCTTCTTCAGAACTTGCTGTTACACATTCCTTAGCTTCATCTCCATGCCATTCCTCTTGACATTTTTCTTCATTATGCATATTTAAGGCTTCATCAGTTGCCTCCAAAATCTTTTTCATAGGAGTACCTTCCAATATTGTACTCTTCTCTATTTTCAAAGGACATGTTACTATTCCAACCACAGATTGTTTGCATTCAAATCCAATAGGGCTTGTCTTATTACTGCTCTCACCAATAGTTACTTGCTGCACTTCTTCTTTCTGCATTTTATTTTCTCTCAACTTAGCTTCATTCTCTTCAAGTTTCCTTCTCAAACTTTTTATTTCCTCTTCTATCTTACTTACCTCTTCTCTTTGTTTTCTCATTTCTTCTTTCTCTCTTTTCTTCTTTTCCTCTATCTCTTTCTGCTTTGAATCCTTTCTCTGCCGATACTTTCTAAAAAGATATAATAAAGCTGCTTCTTCTTGTCCCATCATTTCTCAGCTAGGTTATTTTCTTCTTATCTAGTCTCCTGGACTTCTTCTCAGACTATTTCTCTCAATCTTTCACAATCACACAAACATATACACAACTACTTTTTTCCAAACCTTTTGCTGAGCTCTGATACCAAAAATGATGCAGAGCCACACCTTGGAAAACTCAGGAGGAATCAGACACTCAACTGAGTTGCTTCAAGGGGCATCTACAACCTCCAGGATCACACACTAAAATTAGATTCAAAACAAAACTTTGAAAATAAAATCCCCCAAAATATCTTCTTGCTTCCTCTGGATAGACCTGCACTCAGACTTGACTAACTTTCGAACCAAAATAGATTTACTCAATCCAACCATTGAGATTTGGCGTAACTAGATTTCAAACAACATATAAAAATTTGAGAGAAATAAAACAGTTCAAACAGAAGATATTGACCACGCATCAGAGTACATTTTTCTGCAAAACATTGCTCCTTGTTGTCTCTAGATAGACCTGTGAACAGACATGTATAACTTTTGAACCAGATCAGAACTCTTCAATCGCTCTAGTGAAGATGGGCATAATTAGGCCTATAATAACATATCCAAAGCTCATGAAAATCCAACAATGCATTTGGGAGATATTACCCACGCATTGAGACTAATTTTCTGCAAACATACCAAATTTGACCCAAAACTAAAACTTTTTAATCTTCTGCAAACTATCAACTTGTTTCCAATGAGAAGATAAGAAAAATCCGTTCAAAACTCAGACTATCGAAATCTTGCTCAAAGACAAAATGAAAAACATTCCATATCTCTCCAAATTCGATTCGTGTCTTACATAGCCGACTGGCTCACCCTTAAAATTGACTTTCTTTTTTTCCTATTAAAGGATGTGAAACGTTTTCTTCTTATTTTAGAAAAGAAGAACGTCTTCTATCCAAAAAAAGGATAAGAATCTGAAACATTTTTTCTACCAATATTAGACAGTCGTTTTCTAAGTTAGGAATATTCCAAAAACTGCCTACTACCTATTATTGGATTCTAAAAATCATTAAACACTCCACCTACGAACTTAAAAAACATGCCACCACATGTAGGATGTTATTACAAACTTCAAAAACTAAAAGCATTTAAAACATAACATTAAATTTCCTATTACATTTTCAACAATGTTGCCTTTTATAGCATTTCTCTTCTCTGCCACTGCAGCACTTTGCTCGGTAAACACTGCGTTCTTCATTTACCTTTCTTTGCTCAGTGAACACTGTTGACTTCTCATTCACTTGGTATCCTCCAAAATGCTCAGTGAGAACTGTTTACCTGCTGAACTTATAAGGTAACCACTGAATGCTCGGTATATATTATAGACTAAGTGATGAGCTAGATAAGCATTCAAAATTGAATAAGTGTTTGCACTAATGAAAAATATACCATAATTCCAATAGAAGCAACATGAGAAATAGAATAAGAGAGGGAAACTCATCTTAGACAACATAAGGAAAAGAAGAAGTTATCAAAATGGAACTTACATAAGTTAATCTTCACTATATGAAGTCTTGAACTCCATCTTTGTTTTCTATGATGGAATTCTTCTAAAAATGCATTGGCTAGTATATAGTGATGTTGTTGCTACCACTGATGGTGGGTGCTTCATCATAACACCTTCCAACAGGCATAGTTTCATGAGAAAGGAGGACACTATTTTCAACTAAACAAGGTTCCATTATGTATGTATATACAACATTAAATTAAGATTATATATAACTTGATCATGTTATTGATATCATAGTAACCATCTCGGTTTATGTGAATGCAATATTAGCATTCACTCAATCATAGCCGATCACATTTTGCTTGGCAAAATAACTTGATCTAGTTATGTAAACATGGAAATATCATTCATGCCTTAATAACCCGATTGGGTTATTTGAAAATCTAAAACCTGATCAAGTTTATGGCTTAGCCTTGGGAGTTGACCCAAAGTCTTGGTGGCTCATTTTTCCTCCATTTCAATCCTTTACATGTTCTTTCATCTTTTAAAATGAATTATCATCTTTGCCTTCACCAGTTTCCAAACAATAACATGGGTATTTCTGAAATCACTACCATAATCTCACATGTCTTCTTAGCTTTATAACCATATATATTTTTTTCATTTTTTAGACAACATTAACAATGTAAATTTTAATTAGTTTTACCACTATCTTCATAGTCTTCACAAACATATGTCTAACTTTTTTTTAAAAAAAAATTGTAGTATAATTAAGAAAATGCAAAATAAATTGCATATTATTGTTCTTCACTTCATTCTATACACTTAATAAAAAAATCATTTTCGGTTATTATGATGCAAGTTATGGCCTGCATACAAATATGTACCAAAATTTTAGGATGCAGTCACTTCAATTATTCATTAAAAAATACTCATAAGAAAATTATACAAAATTACAAAAATCATCCTACCAAAAGAATTTGCAAATACTGAATAGAACTGTCCTTTTGTGCTGCACATGAAAATAACTATATTAAAATTTCTTAAAAAATCAGAAACCATTTTTTTTGTGCACAAGTTTTGACCCACCTAATCTTATTCATTTTGTAAAAACTCTAGTAAATTAGAAAGTAGATTCAAAGTACTACAATTTATATTTTTTTACACATCTTTTATTTTGAGTGGATGGCTTTCAAACATCTTGTCCAAGTTCAAGTTTACCTGATTTTAGAAAAAAAAGGTGTCCACTTATACCCACTTTTATACAAAATGGCTACGCAACACGTGAATTCCATCTTTTTTGTATTTATAAATAAAATTAAATATCATACCACAACTATCTTGTGGTTTTCAAATTAATTTTAAAATGCAAATAATTTGTCTCTTCAATTGCATTTTCATTGTTGCATAGACAATGCCCTTTTTGTACACCATCTTAGTGTACTTACGGCATGAGAAGGCCCATTGACATGACACATGTCAAGGGAGAGGTTCGAGGCAAGGTTCGCTATTGTTTGTTCCACTGGACATTGTGGCACAAGGTGGTCAATTGAGTTCGTCACATGTATCCATAGATTTTTTTTAGCATCGACGTGTCTGTTATGAGAATACCTTTTACAATTTTAACTGTCATCATGGTTCTCCGAGCATGATTTAAAAAATGATTGTCAATATCATTAAATATTTTATAGTTGATAATTTTCTACGTAAGGGTAAAAAGTTATGTTTTATGGGTTCATTCTTCTCTAGTTTAGGATTGATGTTTCGAAAATAGAAGAGACTATTATTTGTCTAGCAACACTTTAAGATACTTTGCTCAGACTTTAATAAATCACTAGCTTATATATACCTCTATATATATTACACCGAGAGTAATCGTTCTCGAGGCGCCTATTTTTATTTAATCCCAAAGTTATTTTAATCGAAGTTGGGATTAATGAAAATAAAAATAGGTGCCTCGAGAACAATTACTCTCGGTGTAATATATATAGAGGTATATATAAGCTAGTGGCAGTCGCGGCGCAAAAGGAAAAATATTTACTTTTTATTTTTTATTTTGATAAGGTTACTATAAAATTGTTAATTAATTTTTAATTAGAGTTGTATGAAGTTACTATAAAATTATGCTTCAAAATATTTTTTAAAATTTCATATAAGGAGTTTAATATAGATTAAAAAAATATTTTTTATTTTTGGGATATTATAATGTAAAATGTTATAGTCATACATAGATATATGGTTAGGGACAAAGTTACCATTATAGTTAATGTTAACCTTAGGGATAGAATTAGGGTTAGGGCTAGCATTAGAGTTAGGGTTGGAGTTAGGGTTAGGGTTTGAGCTATGGTTAAGGTTAGGGATAGAGTTATGGTTATGGTTATTGTTAGAGTTATGGTTAAGGTTTAGATTAGAATTATGTTTATGGTTAAGGTTAGGGTTAATGTTATGGTCATGGTTAAGGTTAGGGTTAGAGTTATGGCTATGGTTATGACTAGGGTTAGTGTTAGGGTTATAGTAAGGCTAACGTTAGGGTTAGGGTTAAGGTTTGAGTCAAGGTTAAGGTTAGAGTTTAAAGGGTTAGGGTTTGAGTTAGGATCAAAATTAAGGTTAGAGTTAAGGTTAGAGTCCAATTATGGTAGAGTCAAATCCAAAGTTAGAGTTATGCTCATGGTTAAGGCTAGGGTTAGACTTATGCTTATAGTTAGGGTTAGGGATAGGGTTAGAATCCAATTATGGTAGAGTTAGAATTAGGGTTAGAGTTAGGGATAGAGTTATGCTTATGGTTAATGTTAGGTTTAGAGTAATGCTCATGGTTAAGGTTAGGGTTAGAGTCATCATTATGGTTATGGTTAGGGTTATAGTGGGGATAGGGTTAGGGTTAGGGTTTGAGTCAAATATAGCTTTTAATTTAATATAAGGAATTTAATTTAGATTAAAAAAAAATTGGGATATTGTAATGTAAAATGTTATAGTCATACGTAGATATATGGTTAGGGACAAAGTTAACATTACATTTAATGTTAACCTTAGGGATAGAATTAGGGTTAGGGTTGGAGTTAGGGTTAGGGTTTGAGCTATGGTTAAGGTCAAGGATAGAATTATGGTTATGGTTATCATTAGAGTTATGGTTAAGGTTCAGATTAGAGTTATGTTTATGGTTAAGGTTAGGGTTAGAGTTATGGTCATGGTTAAGGTTAGGGTTAGAGTTATGGTTATGGTTATGATTAGGGTTAGGGTTTGAGTTAGGATCAAAATTAAGGTTAGGGTTAGGGTTAGTGTCCAATTATGGTAGAGTCAGATCTAGAGTTAGAGTTATGCTCATGGTTAAGGCTAGGGTTAGAGTTATGCTTATAGTTTAGAGTCCAATTATGGTAGAGTTAGAATTAGGGTTAGAGTTAGGCGTAGAGTTATGTTTATGGTTAAGGTTAGGGTTAGAGTAATGCTCATGGTTAAGGTTAGGGTTACAGTTAAGATTTGAGTCAAATATTATTTTAAATTTAATATAAGGAGTTTAATTTAGATAAAAATATATATTTTATTTTTGGGATATTGTAATGTAAAATGTTATAGTCATACGTAGATACATGGTTAGGGACAAAGTTAGGGTAAGGGTTTGAGCTAGGGTTAAGGTTGGGGTTAGGGTTAAATTCTAATTATGGTAGAGTTAGATTTATGGTTAGAGTTAGGGGTAGGGTTAAGGTTAGTGTTAGGATTAGAATTAGGGTTAAGATTAGGATTAGAGTTAGGGGTAGGGTTAGGGTTATAGATAGGGTTAGGGTTAGGGTTAGGGTTAGGGTAAGGTTTTGGGTTAGGGTTAGGGCTAGGGTCAAGTTTAGGGTTAGAGTATGAGTTAGGGTTAGAGTTTGAGTTAGGGTTAGGGTTATAGTTTGAGTTAGGGGTAGATAGAGCATTATAATTTGGGTTAGGTTTAGGGTTTGAGTTTGAGTTATGGTTAGAGTTAGGGTTAGAGCTAGAGCTAGAGTTAGAGTTAGGGTTAGAATTAGGGTTAGGTTTAGGGTTTGAGTTACCAATAGAGTTAATTTTATAGTTGGGTTAATGTTAGAGTTAGGGTTAGGGTTAAAATTAAACTCCAATTATGGTAGAGTTAGATTTACAGTTAGAGTTATGGGTAGGGGTAAGGTTACACTTACAGTTAGGGTTAGAGTTAGATTTAGGGTTAGGGTTAGGGTTAGGGTTAGGTTTATATTTAGAGTTAGAGTTATATATAGAGAGGGTTATATCAATGTTAAGGTTAGGGTAAGGGGATTGAGTCAGGGTTAAGGTTAGAGTTAGGGTTAGGGTTAGGGTTTCAGTCAGGACTAAAGTTAGGGTTAGGGTTAGGGTCTAATTATGGTAGAGTTAGATTTACAACAAGAGTTAGATTTAGGGTTAGAGTTAGGATTAGGGTTAAGGTTAGGGTTAGGGTTAGAGATAGGGGTAGAGAAAGGGTTAGGGTTAGGCTTAGGGTTAGGGTTAGGTTTAGGGTTAGAATATGAGTTAGGGTTAGAGTTTGAGTTATAGTTAGGGCTATAGTTTGAGTTAGGGGTAGATAGAGTATTAGAATTCTAGCTATGATTAGGGTTAGGTTTTGGGTTATGGTTATGGTTACGGTTAAGGTTAGAGTTAGGTTTAGGGTTACAATTATAGTTAGGGTTAAAGTCCAGTTATGGTAGAGTTAGATTCAGGGTTACAATTAGTGGTAGGGATAGGGTTACAGTTATAGTTAGGGTTAGGGTTAGAGTTAGAGGAAGGGTTATATTTAGAAGTTTTCTTATGGTCACAGTTATAGTTAGGAGGGGAGTAAGGGTTAGGATTTTAGATTATATTTATTATTATATAAGGTGCCCTATATAATAATATGTATATTCCCACGCTCATGGATAAGGTTAGGGGAAGAAGTAGGACCGTGGTTATTAGTGTTACATTTAGAATTTCATTTAGGAGGGCATTGTGTGCTATTTTTCCCCCCTATTGAACCCATCATTGATGTCTGATCTGAGAGACCTTAAATGGGATAGGTTCTTTGCAGAGGGTTAACATCGCTAAAGTTGGCGGCTAACATTTTGTGTTGGCTCAATTTCTTCATTGACCACGTTGGATCATTTTTTCTTGGTCAGGTTGATTCATGCTGCGAGATTCGATAACTCTTATTTCTTCACGAGCTATCTTCCCATCTTCCCAAAAGTGCAAGATGTTGCCATGCATTCCCATTCTAACATTTCTTTATACACTAGTGTCTTCGAAACACTCTAAAGCATAGAATTGCACAAGATGCTGCCATGCATCTCCATTCTGATGCATCATCATGCTACATTGTTTCTTCAATTCTCTGAAGCCCAGAATTGCATCATGCTACCACGCATTTCCTTTCCAACATTTCCTCACTCCACAATGCTTTAATGAGTCTTTGAGACCCAAAATTGTGCCACATCGAGGGGGTTCGCACCTTTTGTGCTATCTGCTTCGTTCGTTGGGAGGAATCTCTTCACTACATCTTAGTCATCCATTGGAAATAAAGCCAATCTTGATCGATGAATGTGACTTAATCCTTCATTGGGAGGATTTTCCTCGTTGCATCTCAGTCATCCTTTTTTAGGGGAGAATCTACATTGATGGTTGCGACTTAATCCTTCATTGGTGAGGATTCACGATGCATCTATGCCGTCTATTTTGAGAGGAAGACCTTCATCGATGACCATCATTCATTTTTGGGGAAACCAAATTCCCCCTTGTGGTCAACCTTGCATTTTTTTTGGGAGGTTAACACATCATGTTATCTCTTTTCGTAGTTTTCTGCCAACGACATGAAAGTCTTTCCTCTTCTTTCCATGAGTCTCCATTCTAGCACCTCCTTACGCTGCATTGTTTCTTCAATGCTCTAAAGCCTAGAATTGCATCATGCTACCACATGTCAACTTTCTGACATTTCCTCACTCTGTAGTGCTTTCGCGAGGCTCCAAGATCCAGAATTGTGCCATGTAGCGGGGGTCCCCACCTTTTGTGCTATGGTTACAATTTAGATTTTAGGGTTATGGTTAGAATCAAGGTCAATTCTAGAGTTTATAGAATATTTAGAGTTAAGATTAGGGATTAAATATACATGAGGGTTAGCATTGGGTTGTATGATAGTTACAGTTAGGATTATAATTAGATATATCATTTAGATTAGGTTTTAGTCAGGGTTTAATTAGACTTAAGATTAGGGTGAGGATCAAGCTGAAGTCTATATTAGGGTTCATATCATGGTAGGATTGAAACTAATGTTAGGGTTAACACTGAAATTATGATTAGAGGTAAGGTGAAGATTTATATTTGGTCATGATTGTGGTTTGTGCTAGGATTAGGGTCTAAGCTATGATTAATTTTATGATTGTACCTTTAGGGTTAGGGTTTTGTTTAAGTTTATGATTATGGTTACAACTATGGTTTATGGTTCAAGTTTAAAGTTGGGAATGTGATTCAGATCAGGGATTAGTAAATTTTTTAAGAGTTTGGTTATAGGTTTACACCATGGTTAGGACCTTGGGATTGGATTTAGAGTTTAATATCATGGTTATCCCTATAGTTAGGTTTAGGATTTTGATCAATATTCTGGAGTTTGTTTTTACATTATAGTTAAGGGTTAGATTTTAGGGTTAGGACTATAACCAATATTAGTGTGTAGGTTTTTGGTTTAGATTATGGTTTGGGCTGAGATTTTCATTATGATTAGAGTTTAGAATATCAATAGGGATATGTTTTAGTGCTATAATTATAGTTTAATGTTGGATTATAGTTAGATTGTACATCATTTTTGGGGCTAGGGCTAAGGTAGGGGTTGCTGTTAGGGTTAACTAAGGATGACAATTAGGATGGTTTATCTTTTCAAGAAGAAAAAAAACTCATATTGATTGAAAAACAAAGAAATTATATTTCGAAAATAATTTTCTATGTCATAATAGATTCATTTATTTTAATTATTGTATTAGTTAATTAGTTGTTTGATGTTTCAAAGTAAACATGGCTTATTTTATTTAAATTTAAATAATATTAATGTTTTGAACTGAATTTAGCTTAATTGTTAATGATCATATTTATATTTCTAATATTAACTCCAATTTGATCAAAGACCAAATATATTTTTGGTATTTTTGTAAACGAACTTGCTTAACACTTCCCTATTTCAAAGTTAATAAAATATCATTTCTATTGTCTTAGATTTGAGATTAAGTATATTAAATAAGTAATAATAAATGAACATTATGATTAATATATTTCTAAAATAAAAATATATTACTTAAAAACTTGTTTACTTTAAATGAATAAAGTACTCATTTACTTGTAAATTTTAAAAATAGAAATTAATCTACATATATATTAAATATTTATTCTTTTTCCTATTTGCATACAAATTAATTAAAATCTAAACTTTAAACTACATAAATATTTTTAAAATATATATCCATCAATAATTAGTTTAGAATAAAGTAAAATCTAAAAATTAGACACATATAGAATCTTTTTAATTTCTAGATACATGTTTTTCTAATTTATTTCTACAAACATGCAACTGATATTTCTAGTATCCATTTTTTTCCATTCTAAAAAAATCTAGATGTAAATAGAATTGTTTTAGATGCATGCAATCTTTCTAATTTTTTCTACATACATATATTAACATTTCTATTTTATATTTTGTTTTTACATTATGGTTATTTCAATCAAAATATCTAGATGTAAATAGAATTTTTTTCAAAAAATCTAGATGTATATAGAATTCTTTTAATTTTTTACATACATAAAATCTTTCTAATTTTTTTCTACATACATAAAAGAATAATTTCTATTTTCTATTTTAGAAAAAAAGCTATCATAAAGATTGATAAAAAAATTGATTGAATATGCATTCTTTATTTTGTGCACTAAATGCATTAATTTTTTTCATTTATCTAATGGTTTTGAATGAACTTTGTCTCATCTTGGCATTGCATCTTCCAAAGATGTGTAAGCAATATCAAGATATAAAATATCAAAGTTGAAAATATTAAAATGAATGACTAAAATATCAAATGCTCAGGATGCAAGGAAGAAATAAACTGTGCTGAAGTGTATTTTATTGATTAAATGATGACTTTTATATTGAATTACTAAATTACCAAATCTACCCACCCCATTGTAAAACTTAATTGCTCTGTTTCAAAAGTGATTAAATTAAAAATAGAAAATCTACACAACATATATCTGTTCTGCATAATGCAGATTTTAAAACTATGTAAAAGATTTGTTGTTCTGCATAATACAAATTTTAAAACTATGTAACAACAATTTATTCCTGACTTCCAACTATTTGTATCTTCTCTAATATAAATTATTTTGTTCATATCATACATTATATAATGAAAGTAAATCCATACTAATTAATATTAATGTAAGTGGGAAATAATCTTTTTTCACATTGATAGAAGGGTATGATGGAGTCCAAAATGGGTTTGCCGTGGATTTGCATTCTTGCATCAATAGTTTAAACTAATTCTGTACTCATGAATCACATTGGCTAAAATACACTGAAAAACAATCCATTGCAGGGAGGCAATAAAGATTAGTAAAGAACTTAAAGAAGACACACGAGTATACTACGAAGAGTTTTTAGAAGTGAGCATCTTATTAGCTCCAAGCTGGAACCTCACAGAACAATCGAATATTCATTTAATTTTTTTTTATAAAAGCATTACAAATACTATATTTTCAAAACAGAGAGATTGATGCTACCAACACTCAAATGAACAACACTCATTCTTATTAACAACATTTATAGACAAATAAAATAAATAAAATCTAAGAAGACCGAGCAACTCTGGAATTTTGTCCAAATACAATGACCCAAATCAAAGTCAAATAGAAATTAAAATCAAAAGGCTCCAAAAATTCAATGTTTCAATTTGTCATGGATCTTCAGAATTCTGCAAAGATTTTAGTGCGCTCATAGACTGGAAGGAACCTATAAATTGGAGCCGCAACAGAGCCAATTCCAAATGCATATCCAGATCTAGAGTCAGTCATTTATCTTTAATCCATTCCCATTCAGTCCCAGCAACGCGCTAATAGCGTCAGGAAGCTCCATGCATGAATCAGAAGAAAATGGATAGATTTGGTTAGGAAAGTACATATTGGACCAAAATATTTTAGAAATAGAAAAGAAGACACCCCTAAAACACTCCCATCAAGCACCATTAACAATGAAAAGTATTATAAAATATATATATTAAATAGATTTTGAATACAAATCTAAATCTAAATCAAACATGCAAGACTAAACTATTAAATGCAAGCCTAAATAGTTATGAACAGAATTCTAAATCTAAATGAAATTAATTAAAATTGAAATCTAAATCAAATTAGAATATTATAACTAATTTTGAATTTCAATTTACATCTACATCTAAATCTAAATGAAAATGTAAATAAAAAATAGAAATCTCACCTACAAAAATGTTACTCCAAAACTTCAATTTACTGCTATTCAAAAACTCCAATCTAATCCTCCAATAACCTCCACCTCTTCCTTCCTACAAAAACATAAAATGAAAATGAAATGAGGAGCCTTGGTTTTATAACTTCTGAGAGGCTCCTCATATCCCCCAACAGGTGTCTCTTCACATTCCACGAATTTGTTTCAAATTCCCCCACTCCCCGCAAAAAAAAGCATGAATGTGCATGCAAAATTATAGTTAACAAAAAAAAAATCATATTGAAATTATTTCGCCCCTATTTTTTCGGGCCCTATTTTTTCGGGTCCTACTTTTTCAGGCCCTACTTTTTCGGGCCTATTATTTCGGCCTCCATTTCGCTTCCTATTATTTCAGCCAGCTATTATTTCAAGAATTCTTTTTTAATATTTAATTTGAAAGTTTGTAACTGCTCCCAAATCTTTTTTATTGACAAAGAATCTTGGCATATTCCTGTGCTGGGCATTTGTGCTGCCATTGTATAGAACGCCTCTCAATTCCACCCAGCTCTTCTTTGTGGTCAGTTAATGAATGAAAATCTACATTTTCTTCAGCAGTTAAAATGGCATGCTCAAAGCTTATAAGAATTATGAGACTGCTTCTTGTTATAACTATTTTATTTGCTTGTGCAAGTTTCTGCTCGATATAGCCTTAAGACGGATGTAAATGTAAATGTAAATAATGGTGCAGATGACAACTCCAACAAAACAAGCTTTAATTTTTTTCAAGTTGTGGAGAGATTACGGTCGTGTATTAACTACACCAGCCATATTTCGGATCCCAAGTGCTGCAGATGAAAATATATACTATTCCACTAATATTCGTATTATTCTTTGTTCGAAATGAATTGGGTGATATCTTTGATTGACTTTTATCTCGTATAGTGAGCGCTGATTAAAGAGTAACTCGATTAATTATTTTTCATTGTTTCCCTGCTATATTTTGTAGATCCATTTTGTAAGATTAACTTTTGGATGATGAAGTTAGATTTGAAGTTATATTCGTGTTCCTTAAATAATAAAATTTCAATTATTTTTGATGAATAATTTTTTTTAGAATTGTAAGCGAGTTAGTCTTATGAAGGTGGTTTGAGGACCATCTATTATTTCGATCTGTAGAAAACAGTATTCTTTACCTCCTCTTGTAATGGGTGAACAACTTAATCATCTGAGGAAGGGAAATGTCTACGTAGGTATTAATGTACATTGTATTTTATTCACAAATATCATGTATAATGTATTTTGACTATCGATTAATTCTCTACCATCAGAGAGCCTCACTCCTACAGCTTTTCCATTTTCCAGTTTAATATTTGTGACATTTGCCTTGTATAGAATTGAGCCACCATTATTGATTAGACCTTTAGCTAGATTTGTGGCAATTCCACCTACACCACCAATAGGATAATTTATTCCTCCAAAATGTCTATCACGTAGAACCATACTTGCATTTATCATTGGTGTCTGCAAAGCTTTTACCGTGCTCACAATGAAGCACTTTGCATCAATGAAATTAAGTAAAACTGGATCTTTAATATACTTTCGGGCTATGTCACCAGCATTTTGTGGCAAGTAAGAGGCAAGAGTTAGGCATGCCACTGGATTCTTGAAAAACTGGCCAAAAAGATATAGTGGCTCCTCCAAAGATTTCAATTCCAATGAATTCAAAGAATTAAACACCTTCCAACATTCATTGTAAAATTGGGAAATTCCTTCCTTTTCATGGGGGAAATAACTAGTAAGTTCAACAAGAAAATCTTCAAACTCTCTGTGCACACGAATAGAAAGACCCCCTAGCAAATGGTAATGAACGGTTATTGGATCAGGTATGACCTCCATTTTGCAACCAACAGTTGCTAATGCTTTTGTGATTAGATTTATAGAGCCCGTTTCATTCCTCACGAGCATCTTTCAATTCAACCTTTATTAGGTACCAACGATTTTCGAAGCTTTTGTTTGTTGAATCAAGATACCGTAGGAGATATGGTTTTGATCAAAGATGAGTTTCTTGATATACACATCTAGCCTTCCTGAATACTGTCTTCATCAATTAATCATTTCGATGCATATACTGTAATCATGACAAAAGAAATACTTCCACCATCTTGTGCCCGAGATTTTAAAGAGTGTGATTCTTTCTTCTGGTAAAATGATGGTGTGCCTGCATCTTTCTCCACTTGGGCATATGCTCAGCCAAGATAACTTTATCATCCCCATTTTCTATTTCGAACCATCTTCATGTCTGATTTGGAATTTCAAACAGGTTAATAACTGTTTTATAGAGGTTAGGAAAAACATGTTTTTGATGGTTATCATTAACCTTTTAAGAGGTTAATGGTTAGGAAAAATGTGTTTTTGGGCGTTGACATTAACCTTTTTAGAGGTTAAGAAAAACATATTTTTGAACGTTATCATTAACCTATTGGGAGGTTAGGAAAAACACGTTTTGGGAGGCGATCATTAACCTTTAATAACTTGAGGCTCAGAAGTTGGGTTTTAGCGATTTCAAGTGCTGTGCGGAGCTGCTAACGAACAGGAGACATGGAGGCTTAAAGACTCACAAAATTCAAAGATAGAATGGCCAATTTAAGGCTTAAAACCAGGCAAGTTTCAAATATTAACCATGGCATATAAAATTGAAACAATTTTATAACCGAGCAACAAATAAGATATATACTTGCTGTGAACTATTTGACCATTGAATACACCGTACCAGACTTATGATATAACAGAGAAATCCATTGATTTGAATCATAATTAGGAATGAGATACAAGCGTGTGAACGAGATATAACACATATATTAGTGAATTCAAACTTTTGAATTGGTCAATTTCAGAATTACACGTTAAACTATTCTGATCATGTCCATCTGTGACTTTCCGCTATGAATATATTGTATTACGGTTAACCATTTCATTTGATCTCCCCATAACACTGTCAATTCCACCCAGCTCTTCTTTGTGGTCAGTTAATGAACGAAAATCTACATTTTCTTGAGCAGTTAAAATGGCATGCTCAAAGCTTATAAGAATTATGAGACTGCTTCTTGTTATAACTATTTTATTTGCTTGTGCAAGTTTCTGCTCGATATAGCCTTAAGACGGATGTAAATGTAAATGTAAATAATGGTGCAGATGACAACTCCAACAAAGCAAGCTTTAATATTTTTCAAGTTGTGGAGAGATTACGATCGTGTATTAACTGCGCCAGCCATATTCCGGATCCCAAGTGCTGCAGATGAAAATATATACTATTCCACTAATATTCGTATTATTCTTTGTTCGAAATGAATTGGGTGATATCTTTGATTGACTTTTATCTCGTATAGTGAGCGCCGATTAAAGAGTAACTCGATTAATTATTTTTCATTGTTTCCCTGCTATATTTTGTAGATCCATTTTGTAAGATTAACTTTTGGATGATGAAGTTAGATTTGAAGTTATATTCGTGTTCCTTAAATAATAAAATTTCAATTATTTTTGACGAATAATTTTTTTAGAATTATAAGCGAGTTAGTCTTATGAAGGTGGTTTGAGGACCATCTATTATTTCGATCTGTAGAAAACAGTATTCTTTACCTCCTCTTGTAATGGGTGAACAGCTTGATCATCCGAGGAAGGGAAATGTCTACATAGCTATTAATGCACATTGTATTAACGCACATTGTATTTTGACTATCGATTAATTTGTAAATACAATGAAGTGCGTATTATCTTCTTAATGTCATATTTCACTCTTCAAAACAGTGAAGACGGACGACATTATTTAAAAACAATAGATGCAAGTGTAAATGCTCTTATCCAGCGTAGTTAAATGGTATTGCATGTAAATTTAATGCAAGAAAAGGATATCCAAATGAAATAGTCACAATGATTCACTTTATTGAGATAAACTTTATTTGAAAAATACTATTGTAGTCATTTATTATTTATGATTTATCTTAAAAGATTTTTTAAGTGTCAAAAATTAATTCATAGCTAATATTGAAAAAATACAATTGCAATTTCACTTAACAGAAAAAAATTGCAACACGATACCACAATATTTTTGAACAAATTGACCCTAGATAAACCCCTAAGGAAAAACTAATTCTATAGACGAAAAATCATATTAAACTTTACCAAATCAAGTGATACAAAATTCCTTGCCTCTTACTAACATGAATCTAGTAAAATTATCACAAATGCTATATTTGTCCCAGTGTTGATCAAATACATGAGCGAACCAATCAATTTCTTATATAAGGTGGGATCTACATCCTTCTCCCTAGATGTATCTACCTTTCTTCAATTTGTGATCATAGTTTTAGACATAGCTTTGTGATCCTCTACCTTAAATCTAATCAAGATTTCAATGCAATATTTCCCCTAGCCAATAAAAATCTCTTTATGTGTCGGTTAGACCTCTATACCTAGAAAGTAGTGCATAAGTCCTAAATCTTTCATTTTGAACTCTTTTGCCTCTTCTACTTGCTCCCTCTTGCAATTCTCTATGAGCCCTATTGAACCTGTAAATAACAACTCATCCACATATAGAATAAGAATGAGAACCTCACTGCCAACCACCAAGTAGTAGAAGTTAGCAACTAGCTTAGTCTTCACAAAGCTCAGTTCCTATAAGTATGTATCAATGCAATCATACTCTAATTTGGGAGCTTTCTTGGGTCTACATACAAAGCTCTATTCAATTTGCCCATGTGTGTCTCTTTGTTGCATGCTATAAAGCCTTGCAATTGTTCTATGTATACCTCCTTCTTCAATTCAACATAATGGAATGCTATCTTGACACTCATTTGATGAATCTACCATCCCATCTATGCTATAAATGAGATCACCGCTCCTATAGAAGTATACCTAACAACTAGAAAAAATTTCTTCTCATATTCTATTCCCTTCTTTTGAGAGAACCCCTTTTCCATGAACCTTGCCTTGTATTTCTCGATGCTACCCTATGCATTGTGTTTCTTACAGATCCAACATGATTCATCTGTTTCCCTATGTTTTTCTCTAGGCACTATGCCCCACAAATCATTTTGGATTATTTAGGAATGCTCCTTAACCATATCATCTTGCCATACTTGATGTTGTACAATCTCCTAATGGCTGGAAGGTTCACTGTTAGCCAACTAACTAATTAATGCCACATAGTCATTAAACTTTGTTGGTTGTCTTTGTTGTCGCATACTCTTCGTTAGAGCTCCCACAAATTCTTGAGTATACCTTTGTATCTATTGAACATCATGGTTCTTGCTGCTAACTATAGAGGATAAAACATCAACCTCTGTGTCTTCTTCATGCATTTTCTTTCATACCAATTTCTCTGTATTCTTTGAATCTTCACTACATGAGCCTACACTTGTACTAGTAGCTATACTTGACCTTTGTTTCTCTTGAATTTTTCTTGGAGCTTATGTTGGATGCTCACTAGAAAATCTATGGAGCTTCTAAATACCTTGTCCTCCATGAACTTGATATCACATCAGACTATAATTCTTCTAGTCCCTCAATCCTAAAACTTATATGCCTTTGAGGCTTCAATGTACAAAAAAATGTAGCTCACCTCTATAGTGTGATCTAGCTTTGTACATGCTTCACTTGGAATATGATAGTATGCCTAACTTCAAAATATCCTAGAGTTACTAACATTTGGCTTCTCCCCTATGAAAGCTTCCTCTGGTGTCATCGTCCCTAGTACCTTCTATGGAACCATGTTCTAAATGTATACAATTTTACTATATGCCTCTGCCAATAAGTAGTGTGTCATATCTGGGTCATGTAACATAGCCCTTGCTGCATCCAATACAAAATGGTTCTTCCTCTTAGAAAATTCATTCTATTGTGGGTTATGTTATGTCCAAAAATTAAAAACCCATAAATAGAGTGCTAATTTCTTTTTGTTTCCTTTTAATTAGTCATTCAATCAACTTCTTTGAAACTAAAATCAAAGATATTAAATCTACACTTCAGTTAATCTCACAAGTCATGAATCTAAGACATAAATCTCCATCACAACAAAATATTAAATAACATACAATGTTTCTTCCATATCATTTCCTTACAACAATAATAAATAATAAATCTAATTTGTTCATGAATCTATTTTATGAAACTTTTTTGCTCGATATGGCCTACAACTTTGGTTCATGCCTGTAAAGTCATCAAGGGGATGGATCCCACCCCCATTATTTTCCCCTCCATCGGATTTGGTACATGTGTGCTTGGATTTTAAACTAGTCCTTTACTCTGTATCTCAAAATGATCACATGTTACATTTGGTGGTGAATCCTTTCCTGGCAAAACCATGTGGTGATCTTGAAGATTGTGCCTGTTTGGGCCCCCACTCTTTGGAGAGTCCCATGATGGCTATGGTCTAGACTAAGATCCCAAAGTGAAACTAGCTAAGCGCTATTGTTGGATCCAAGATCACCGTGGACACTTTAGAGGAACCCACATTTTCCTTAGGGGTTACAAGCCCACAGATCTCACTCCTAGACTCTGTGTTTGATTTGATTTCCTTGGGACTCTCTGATGCATAGATAAACTCAACAGATGCAAAAACAAAAGGAACCGACACCAGAAAGAGATAGATAACAATAATCTTCTAATTGATTCATCAAACGAACAATATATACACTCTCTCCTATAGATTTCTTCTTCCTGTAATTTTGTATCAAAAACTTGACTTAAACCTAAACCTAAAAACTATATTTATATTTGCTAGGATGGTCTACAGAACATTCTAGATTATTACAAAATAGGAAGAATGGCTTACAAAATACTCTAGATAAATATAGAATAGGGAGAAGAATGACCCTAGAATGGTCTAAAAAAATCCCAAGAACAGATCTTATCCTAATGATGAAATTGAGATAAATTCTTCAAGTCGGCTCATGCAGAAATCATGTCCAAAATATCTTTATGTGGGTGCTCCTGCACCATACTCCCAGGGACAATAGAATCCAAGTCCCTTGGATTGGCCTTCCTCTTTTGGGCCTTCCAATTCTTTGGTATTTTTTGTTTGTACTCTTGACCAATATCCAAATCAACTGCCATATGTGCATAAAGTTTTTCCATATTTTGATGAAACTCTAGAAAACCTACAATGAATGGATTAGATGGAACCTCATTAAATATGACTTCACCAATTTGGATTACTATAGGAATTGCTGCATCCTTTGTTGTGATGTCTTTATGCTGCAATATATCCATACTTGGAGATAAATTCATCAATTTCAAGTGGACTATCATAATCATTAGTATTTGAATGTATTGTGAAATCACAAAAGTGCATCTCACCTTCAACTGCAACAAAGGCTATATTTTTCTTCAACTTCCCATCGATAAGATCTTTGGCTCAATGAAAACAATTCATTTGTACATGTCCACTTTGTTGACAATAAAAACATTTTAGTTCTCTTCTGCCAGGAACACTAGATTTCTCTCTAGTAAATAAAACACAATCCTCAAAATTTTTTTTGACTCTTATGAGCTCTATTTCCTTCATCAATTAAAGAAGGAATTATAGTTTCTAGGCTAGGATTCATTTTGTTCAAAGTGAAAAAAATATGATCAAAGCTTGTAGGCATGCTACTAAGTAGGATTGCTTTGGCATCATCATCATCAACTTTAGAGTTCACACCTACAAGTTGATTAAGAAGTGAACAAAAAGTACTTATATGTTGAGCAATGTTATCACCTTCATTCATCTTCAACCTAAACAAGTTTTTTTTATGGACATTATTGCACTAGAAGCTTGTGAACCAAACAAGGTGTTAAGCCCATCCCATATTTCTTTTTAAGTCTTTGAAAGACCAATATGGTGCAAATATGCATCTGATAGACCAAGTTCAATCAATGCAGAGGGTCTATGATCTTTGGCTGTCTACTTTGTTATTTCATCTGCATCTTGGGGTTTTTGAATAGTTCCATTAACAATGTCACATAGATCTTTATCAATCAAAAGCAATTGTATCTTAATTTTCCATGCGTGAAACTCAATCCCTTCAAATTTAGGAATTGTAGATAATTTATCCATTATTTAGAAAACAATATTGCAGAACAAATAATGAAATTGATAAACTAAGCAATGCATGTAATCTATAACTGGTCCCTATTTTATTCCTGATAAAGAAGAACAATCACACCATATTCATGATAATATAACATTATAATATCTGCACAATAAATCTCAAACCTCTCTTCAATAAATCCACAGAAGTTAGGGTTCTCTCTTATCCAAAATCCATTTACACTCTTCTCCCATTGATCAACCGGCTCTGATACCACATGAAAGAGAAAAAATATTAAATGCTGAAATTATTGATTCAGATTTTCATTGCTACATATGGATACAAACTGAATTGATTCTGAATATCATTTACATTGATGTCTAAGCATCTGTATATAGTCTTATTTTCCCTTACAACAACTACTTATAGGAATAACTTCACACAACTATATATTGAACTAATTTTATTTATCTAATCTAAACAAAAAACCTAACCTAATTAACGTAATACGTCTAACAAAACTCAAGAATAAAGTATCCTCACCTGGTGTGGTGCTAGTTGGAAGATCAAACACAATAAAGATGAAAAACTAGACCAAACCCCAAGGGATTACAAAACTGGTAAGATCGATGGACGCAAGCATTGAGGAACTCTTGGAATTGAAGGAATCTTGTAGTAAGGAAAGGGGGAGGGTGAGGATCCCTATGAAGGAGGGTGTTGATGAGAAAGAAGAGGAGGTCATTTGTGGTCAACTTGAGGAAAAGGTAACAATGGAGCATGAGGAGGGGGAGATTATTGAAGTTCATACCATGCAATAGGCCCAACTTGGGGAAGGACAACTTGAACCAATTGAAGATGGATGCTATTGAAATGATTGCTCCCCACAACATATCCCTAAGCAAGGGGAATGACTCACCATTGCCAAATGGTACCCTAGTGGTCTCACTCCGAGGTATTGTGGAAATACTTTCCCCTACCTTTATAGTTGCAAGCCTTGACTACCTAAATACTGAAGCTGAATGGACAGTTCCTAAGAGGAAGACTAGAAGTGGAAATAGGAGTGATGTTGGGTCAATAGTGAGGGTGGGAAGATCGCTGATCAAGAACCTCTATTAGAAGGAAACAGAAAAGGATGGCCTACTCTTGGATCTGTGGATGCCCTCTTCCAACTTCTGGATTATTTTCCCTTGGCTTCTCCTCTTTCTTGTTTTTTCTTGCCCTTTACTCACTTTTTCATCTCATTCTTATGGAGTTTTCATTTAGATAGTGTCATCTCATCTCTATGAAGGTGTCATTCTATTATCGGTTGTCGTAATCACTTATAAAGTATTGAAAATATAAAAAGCATAGTAAAAGAAAGTATTCTAATTTATTGCAAAAACTTATTTCTTTAATTTTTTAACTGAAAATTAGACAAGTCACCATATTTTTATTTAGTCAAAATATATTTTCTACAATTTTATTAACATGGAAATATTTTTTTCTAAAAGATTAAATTTTAAATAAATATTTTATAAATTTTCTATATTTTAAGGAAACTAAATTATTCGAAAACATGAACCTTAAACTTTCAAAACTAACACAAATTCCACAAATCAATATTGAAATATAAAATTGACAGCAACTTTTAAACCGTTCTCAATGCAGAAATATTAAACGCCCGTTGCTGAATGGCATCAATTCAAAAGTTGAAGAGGTCAAAGGAAAAATGCAATTAACAGTTAATTCTTCTTGGATGTTTGGTGCAATTAAAATCCGTCATTTCTGAATTGTCTCGCCTCTTGAATTGCTGCCTCTTCAACGCGTCATTCTTTTACTTTGAGTATCGCCCTTTTTTTAATTGAATGAGAATGTTGACGTATTCTCATTCAATTAAAAGAAACCCTCTCGTCACATAAATGAGAATATTGACGTATTCTCATTCTATAAATACGATTGGCATAACCCATTTCCCCCTCTAACGAATAAATCGGCATCACATTTCCACGTGGATGACAAAATGAAACAATTTTATAATTATAATTAATGATTAGAATTGGTTATCGTTAAATTTAAAGATGGTGGATTGGATCAGTTATCATTTTAGTTTTGGAGAGGTCATCTCGGGTGGGCATGCAAATACAGTTGCGCTAACAAAGAATGGGGAGGACGGTTATTGGAACGGGATGCCTCTATCTTCCTTTTTACGTGTCTTTTTCTACGCCCTCTAGTTTGATTATTCTCTGCTCTTTCTCTCCAGTTTCTACAGACTCTTTGTATATTCTCACTCTAAGATCTCTCATTTCTCATTTTTTTTGGAAACTCTGTTCTGTATGTGCTTTTGGGTGATCACTACAGCCTTGGCTCTGGTCTCAAACGCCATACAATCTTCCAATAGAACTATCCAGGCTGCTGCCGATGATCTGGATCATTACCAAAAACTTTTCTTGAACTCGGCAAGTAAAGATTCCATAGCAAAGCATCTGAAGAAGCTCACAGTGGAGCCGCATGTGATCGGCACTCCTGAGAACTTCACCACTGCAGACTACATTTACTCTGGATTGGATACCCACCTTGCAGACTATGAAGTTCTTCTAACATACCCTCTTCAAGATCCCTCACCTTATCTTTTCCTTAGGGGGATACGCTTCATCTGAAGCTACGAGAGCAGCCGTTGGATCCTTACTCCAGCAGCCCTAAGGTTATTTACTGTGAAGCTCTAGGACACATATGAACAATGCATATCAATCAGTAAAATTATTAGACCTTTAGGATTCTGTGAACACCGAGCTAGACTGAGAAGAAGCAATCAGGAAAGGAGGCGGGGAGTTAGGCCATTTCAATCAACCAACCAGTTCTTCACTGTCTCCAGGTTCCTTTCAATACTTCATTCATTAATATTAGTTTTAGTGTAAGAATGAAATATTGTTAAATATTTCTCTCCCTGCATGTCAATTAGACATAAATTCGGTTTTACAGTTCCAGTGTAGACTTTTTTAATTTCTTTTTTTTGGTTAAGGAAGTTCTTTTGAAAATTGTCAAATCTTACATTCTGCCCAATCAGACATGGCTTATTTTAAATTTTGAAATGGACTAGATGTAATGATTGTGTGTTAGAAGACCCTGTTATAAAGTAGCAAAATGACTCTTAGACTTTACTTTCTACGATTGTAAAATGACTGAGTCTAGTAAACAACCATTTGTAACAGATCTATTTGAAGGGCACGGTCCTACTTTGCCTAATTAATTGGTGTAAATTGCATCCCATTTTCTTTCAGGCACGATCAGTGTAATAATCCAAGGGTGTGGTTAAACTTGGGTCAGTATAAGGGTTTATATATGTTTTATTTTTCTAGATGTTGAATGGTGGGCAATAAGCTGAGTTGAAAGAAAATGTGGCTTCTTGAAATATGGGATTAGGGAGATAATGTGGTAAATATTGACAAGATGTCTCAATCAATCATAAACTTTTCCTCAACTTTTCTTTATAGTGTCTTCTGTACATGTTACAATGAAATTTCTATAGCAAAAATTTGTCCATGCTGGCCAATTATTATTCAAGTTGATATGAAAATTCATGGTAGCATTAGTGCTGTAAATGTTAGGTCTGTTCGTTGAGCTCTTCCTAGTTAAGTATCTTCACTGTTAAAAATCTCACCAATCAGATTTTACCATTTGATGAAACCATTTAATCTTAAGCTCGGTATATTGTTGTTTTGAATGTTATCATCTTATTTAGATAGATTGATGCTTGGATTTCTATATAATCTTACAACTAAGACCACTTAATTTCATCTCTAACCTAAATTGCTGCTTAAGAGAGATGCCATTCTTAGCATTGGAAAATACATATAGAGGTTATCTATTTAGGACATTGCTAGAAGATATTTATTAATACTTATTATTTGTATTCGAGAGTTATGGAATTAATCAAAACTATGTGCAAGCAAACTCTAGATTACTAATCCATTCAGTCAAATAGTTATGAGAATTCCATTGTTCTTTGTCTATGAGAGAAATGTTTGTATCATTGACAATAGAAAGTGATGTCCTTAAATGTTTACTTGAAATTGAAGTATCTATTCATCTTGAATAGTGAATAACTATATTTGAATCATGTACATTAGATGATGTATGATGTGTAGGTCTAAGTGATTGGATAAATGTCATAGTCTCACATTTATTTATAGATTAACTACTAATTAACCTTTGAATATGGTGTTCAATTCCATGATGATTGATAAAGTCATAAAGTGTTTATGTGATGGTCTAAATGGCATGTTGAGGATGCAATATTTTGAACTTTTTATGATGCTTATCTTACATGTTTCACATGCATAAAAGTTAGAATATGACTCTTGTTTACTACATAATTCCATTGCCTTTCTCTTAGTTTTTCTTATTTAGTCTTTCTCGATGTTGGGCTGGGTATCTTTCATGTCAGAAAAGATTTCGGAGAAGCATAACAACTTCGTGATAGGGTGGTAAAGCACTCCTACAATATTCTCACCCTTGTGTTCTTAGATAGGTTCTGGAGCTCTTTTCAACTTGGTCATCATGGTTATACCAGCTGGTATCTAGTATCCGGTATTAGTAATCTGGTAATGAATTTACAGTTTTTTAAAAATTTGAGCATATATTTATATGTATCAATTTAATTAAAGTTAATAATAGTTAATCGACTAATGTTGACTGGTCTATATTCAAAAGACTTGACTCTCGCTGATTTTTCTGCATATTACGGAGATTGTTTTGCAGGGGCAGTCGTTACAACGATATACTCTCATTATTCATCTCCATTCCCAATGTTCGCAAGACATTCACTAGATTCTTCCTTCTCCATTTGCAACTCATTCTACCAGTTATTATGGCTAGATCAATTCAATGCTGCTGAAAATCATGGTAATACTGTTGGTGCTCAACTCTATGTTTGCCAGTTATTATGGCTAGATCAATTCAATGCTGCTGAAAATCATGGTAATACTGTTGGTGCTCAACTCTATGTTTTCCATGGCTGCGTCTGCTCGTCCAATCATCAAGGAAAAAGTGAACACATTACCAGCTGGCATTGATAATCTGCTTCAAATTGTGGAGATATTAGCGTCGTTTAGTAACTGTGCCGGCAACATTAAATATCCCAACTACTGCAAAAGATGAAACAAAGCTGCATGGAATTACTTTGCAAAAGATTTCCCTCCATGGACCCTCTGGACATGCTTCTCATCTTGTTTAATCCGTGGTTAGAGGGAGAATATAAGAATTGTCTATAGAAGAGATTTTCCGCAGCAAGTCAATATTTCTATCAGAATTAACCTGTATAATTTTTTATAATTTTTTGAATCAAATTTATTCGTCAGTGGACTAATAAATTTGGAAATATCATTCGAATATTTCATATTTGCCTCTTGTCAAGTTTACAGTTTAATTCAAGAAGTGTTTCAAGGGACGTGCATTGTATATTATTTCTAAAATTTCCAATTTTTTTCATTGTTACAAGTACTAGTTATTATTGACCCTATAATCTTATATTTCCATGCTTTAAGTATCATTTCTGTTTAAATTGACCCTATAATCTTATATTTCCATGCTTTAAGTATCATTTCTGTTTAAATTTAAGTAGGTGAAGTATTCTCATGTAAATTTTTAAGTCAAAAAAAGGAAAAATTGAGATCTTTGCCTATGTATATTATTTCTAAAATTTCCAATTTTTTTCATTGTTACAAGTACTAGTTATTATTGACCCTATAATCTTATATTTCCATGCTTTAAGTATCATTTCTGTTTAAATTGACCCTATAATCTTATATTTCCATGCTTTAAGTATCATTTCTGTTTAAATTTAAGTAGGTGAAGTATTCTCATGTAAATTTTTAAGTCAAAAAAAGGAAAAATTGAGATCTTTGCCTATGTTAGCGTACTAGCTACAAGTGTCTTTATAAATAAGAATTATCTTGATTTTCATTGACCTAAAAAAATTCAATTACATTTTATTAATTTTTTATTCAAAAATTATATTTAAGAGTAATGTTGCCTAGCAGCAGCATGAGAACACAGTCTAATATGCATTGTGTGTGCTTGCTTTGTAGTGTTACTGTATTCTCTTAAACAACCCATTTTCACTACCCATTTTCACTGAAGAATTTTCTCTTGCCGTACACCCCAAAAAATTTTCTAATAAGAAAAAATAATGTTGTTTTAATTAAGCATTTTCTCTTCCCATACAGAGTAGTCAAGATGGTCTTTATTGTCATAAGCTAGACCCTCAAAATGTGTAATATCTTTTATATGTAATTCATTTATTTTATAAAAATATATAATATTAAATAAATAAATAATATGGAACATTCAAAAATGAATTTTGCACTTACTGATTTTTCAATGTATCATTTGTCTGTATGTAATTCATTTATTTTATAAAAATATATAATATTAAATAAATAAATAATATGGAACATTCAAAAATGAATTTTGCGCGTACTGATTTTTCAATGTATCATTTGTCTAAAACAGGGATAAAAATTTATTAAGACAAAATGAGAAACAAAAAGGAGAGCTCAACAAGGAGCTCTAAACTGAGCAACAATGTGTCATCTAACTCACGAGACACATCCAAGGGTAGTTGTCCCCTATCTACAATATTTCAATCCAAAACATGATAAGAAGCCCATTTTGCCATACAGTCAGAGATCTATTCCATTCTCAAAGAATGTAATTAAAACTAATTAACTCTAGAGAAGTACAAAAGGGAAGAGTTTGATGAACAACTTAAGCCAATTTCCAACTAACATCCTCACACAACTATTCACAGATAAGCTTGTGACATCCCCTTAAACAACATTGCTTCACAACATATTAAATGGTTAGGGCCTTCATGAGATTTTTAGTATGCCAAACCTAATGCACTGAGAAAAGAAATTGAACTTCTAGAGAGCTACATTGAGCCACACCCCCAATGCTAGCAGGACCCTTATTTTTGAGAGAAGAATGATCAGTGTTGACTTTAAGAATTCCAGGTACAGGAGGCAATCAATGACCCACATAGTTCACTTGTTGCTTCCCCTGACATCTAGGATGGTTTGGAATATTATGATACCATTGACCTACAACACCTGAGAACTCATCCTAGAAATGAAAGTTAAGATGACTACAAATAGAAAGATCACTAGGATGCATACCTCCATCTAATTTATACTTAGCTTGAATAGTTTCATGAATAGAGTGGGAATGAATTCATCCATTTCTCTCCAACTAGATGTGCCAAAGAATAAAAGACGGGTAAGCAATCCAAGCAATCCATGTAGCTTGAATAGGTGAAGCCTTGGCGGGGGCACTCCCTAAGTGATCCAAAAACTCAAGCAAGGAGGAAGCATGCCGACAAGAGCAACCCCAAGCACTCCACCAAAGATACCATAAGTGGGTAGTAAAAGTACAATGCAAGAAGAGATGAGAGATAGGCTCCTCTCCATTACCACATAACACACAAAAGAATGGGTCCTGAAATCTATGTTTACGAAGATTATCCCATGTAAGACACTAGTTGTGGGCCACCAGGCACATGAAGAAATTACATTTGGACAAAGAAAACTTATTCCAAACTTGTTTTCACCAGGGGACCTCAACATTCCCTAACAATTGTCTAATAATCTCTTGGTATCCAGTAGAAATGGAATATTTACCAAATAGGGTACTACCCCAAGCCAAAACATCTAGCCCCAGTATAGAGCAACACTTCTTAGAAGAAAAAATCCTAGAAAGCTCATGGCGGTCAGACTCTAAGCCCCTAGGAAGCCAATGTGAAGAGCTCTTCCATCTATATCTGACAACAAGATGTAGCTAATAAGGAGTATTATAATGAGCCACTTTACCCCATCTAGTATGAAAAAATAAATCACACAAATCCTGAAGATGAGGGTAAATGATTAAGATGGGAGGGTTTCCATCCCAAGCATCAGACCTAAACAAAGCCTTAGAGCCTCCCTTACATATCCAAAAAAGGCACCTGTTAGCCAATTGAGCTCTAATCTTAAGAGTATTCCACACCATAGAGCTACAACCTTCAAGAAGAAGCATGGAAATAGATGAAAAATCAACACCTCTAAAATACTTATGAGTAATTTACAAGTCCAGAGTTGATTTCAATGAGAGCACCATCACTAGTAAATGTTAGTAGCCAAACTTTGGCTACTCAAGGTAGAAGATCAGAGGCCAAGACCACCCTCCTTCTCAAGCCTATAAAAAGTCTCCCAACTGATCAAACTTAGTTTAAAGTTATGGAAATTTCCAAAGGATTTCTAAAAAAGAGCATCAAATTCCTTGAAAAATTAAACAAGGCTAGCTTGAACCATGCTAATATAAGTAGCGAGTGCCTAAGTAACATATGGAAGAAGGGTAACCATTAGAAGCTATTTTTTCTAGGACTAGAGTTATGTGGATCTTTGTTGTTTAAATAATAAAATTACATGATCCCAAATAAGGGGCATGCAACTACTTTAAGGAGTAAAGGTGTGTGTCATCATTAGTCTTCCAGGTTTATTATTTTAGTGAGTGAATTTTACTAGACATCTTTTAGGAAGATGTGGCAGAAAAATATCTTTAGTAAACTCACATTGTTAATTCTTTTCTTGACTACAAATAGTATACCTTTTATCTACAACTATGTAACTTCTATGCTTGGTTGAAATATGATGTCTTCAATTTAAAGTCATTACATTCTATTCTTTTATCTCAAAACAAGAGGGGTTGAAATATCTTTCTTTGGTTATTGCTTATACCCGTCCCAAGGAATTTAATCATGTTGGTTGTGAATTGTTCTATAAACCTCAATTTTGAGTGATGATCCTAATTATATTAAACAAATAAGGATTATATGGTTAAATTATTTCAATTTTATTTGGCTTTGGAGTCCATCATTTTATTTTTTTGTCTTGTAGTTGTAGCTATTCACCAAAAGCATCGGGGACTTGTATCAATAATTAGATATTAGGAAATGTTAAAAGAATTGTATAGTGAGTTAAGATCTATTGGAATATTAAATGCATTTGGTTTTCTCATGAGCCTCCAGTTATCCTACCAGTTAGAAGTTGATATCCCCATATCTCTTCGACAATACAGCTCTAATAGTCAAAAACATTTAATGTGGCAGGTATGTTTGAATTCAAAAATGTGAGGGAAACTTTGTGTGAACAACAAGAGACAAAAGGGGTGAATGTTCTTTCATTCCTAAGAGTAGAGACATTCAGAGTGATTCAAAAGAGTTTAATAAAGCAACAACAAAAAAAGAGTTTTATTGGCGTGCAACAACATAGGTAAATGAGTTTATGAGTTTTATAGAAAGTGAACATTTGTCCTATATGAGAAGTGATTGCTTTAGACTTATTTGTATGCAAACATACTTTGCTGAAAGTTTATTTTCTAGACACACATATAGTTGTGGGTTTTGTAGTTTTACATTCTAGATTTGTAATAGTTTGATTCAGTAAATAGAAAGTAAGCTAGTAAACTTTCCAATCTCTAGTGTATTGTGTTGTCTTGTCTCCAATTATTTATTTCGTTGTGCATCTAGTTGTTTGGAAAAATATAGAAACATCTCTATTCTAGTTTGTGCATTGTTTTTGGAATGTTGTTTGTGATTTTCATGTGGGTTAACACGGTACTTTGTTGAGTGTTAAAATTTACTAAGTTTACTCTTGGTTTGTGCTTTTAATGAGTTGTCCTTGTATTGACCAAGTGATTTGATCCTTTCTTTACCAAGTTGCCTGGGATTAACACATTGGTTATCCACCTTTTTTTGGTTTTTTGACATGATATCAAAGCCATTTGGCCCCACATCCTTCTAATATTGGCCATTTATTTTTTTATGGGGACTTAAGTTTTTTCTAAAAGAGACATGATTGGAGATGAAGGAAAGAATAGGTAGCAACCACCATCCTTTAATGGACAAAACTAAGATACTTAGGCAAAGAAGGTGAGAACCTTTATGATTGCAAATAAGTTGTGGCAGTTTGTGGTCAATGGATTCAATGATGTGATAGACCCAACATAGTATGGTACCCTCACCAATAATTAAAAGACTTGGCTAAAGGAGTCAAGGAGGAAGGATGCAAAAGAATTTAGCTTGATTGAGCTAGCCATGACATAGGCAATTTTTTCCAAGATAGTAGGAACTAACTATTGAAAGGAAGCATGGAATATCCTTTTAACGAATTTCAAAGGGTCTGATAAAGTATGCATAGTGAGGCTATAGATGATTCAAAGAGAGTGTGAGAACATTTAATTGAAGGTTAATGAGTCTATTATAGACTTTAGCTCAAGGATCTCTAGTTTGATAAACCACTTGAAGTCAAATAGAGAATAATATGAACAGAAAATAATAGTGGAGGAGATATTGAGAAGTCTACCTGTAAAGTATGATAATGTTGTGATGACCATTGAAGAGGCAAAGGACCTTACCACTTTGACAATGGATGAGTTAATGGGTATTTTCCAAACCCATGAGCACAAGATCAATAGATCAGCAACATATTCACAAGAGAAATCTTTTCAAGCTCAAGCCAATGCAAGAGGTAGGGGGGAGGGAGAAATAGCTCCAGAAGAGGCTCTAAAGGTAGAGGTAATGGTAACTATGGACAAATAAATGGTAGAGGAGAAAGCTTAGGAGAAGCAGGCAACCAAGAGGGAGTGAAAATGTAATGGACACCTAGGAATGCCCAAAAGTTTAACCAACTACTGAAATTATATTAATTCTAAAAATGTTGCAATCAAGTACAAGGAGATGTATTCCAAAGGCCAAACCCTAAGGGAATGACGTCTAGAATGTTACAACAGAGAATGAACGTCCTCTATTGCCAAAAACAAGAGTGTGATTCACACATCCGAGCTCTTACCAAATGCAAGTCATAAACCTTCGATACAATAATTCCATGCTAAACAATGAGACTCTCACCCCTATTTATCCTATTCCTTCACCCTTCTAGAAAGAACTAAAACATTAATTAATTGCAAGTGCTAGAAGCCTCCCCCTTCCAATAATTAATGCACTCTCTAGAAACTCCTCTCTTGCAATAATTAATTGTGCTTCTAGAGGCTTCCACCTTTCCAATAATTAATACACACTCTAAACGCATCTCCTTTGTAATACAATAATTAATTAAATTAATTAAATATAAAGCCACCTTTTAATTTTAATTTATTTAATGACTTTATAAGAAATTAATTTAATTTTTTCTTATCCTCCACTTAGACTTTGGAGAACGTGAAGGCCAAAAGATGGGATCATTACAAATCTGCCCTCCTTGAAATTGCTTGTGCTCAAGCAATTAAGTAACATAATGGACTCCAACCTCCACCTGGATCCCAATTGAAGTAATGTGTGATATCCATATGGACATTAAACAAACTACAAATGAACATCATTAAGATCAACCACATGTCCTACAAGTTAGCTCCCAAAACTTGTGCTGATGAAGTATAAGTCTGAATGTCGCTAGAAGGTGGCTCCATAGAGGATCTATGAAACATCTTCTTCCCTTTATCCATCCACATAATATATATTGGACTAGAATGAATATTATCACCATCATGCATTGAAAAAGATGTAGTTGTAGGTGAACCATATGTACTCATGCTAATTGTATCAACAATAGGTGTTGCCGCATCGAAATATATGGACATAGGAACAACATTAACTGTTGCAATAGAAAACTGAACTGAATTTGTAGTTGATGAAAACTCATAATCATTAACATGTGTGGCTTCATTAGAAAATACATCAACCACTACATTTATACCATTAAACTCCCCATTGGATGGTTCAACTGACATAGAAGTGGCTGTTGATATGGTAGTATCCTCATGTTCTCCTAATCCCACTATTACTGTAGCATCATCTTCCGACAAAGTTTCATATGTGGTCTCCTGACTTTGCACACATGTTTCTATTGATTTCGCTGAAACACCAACATCATAACTGGCTTCCTCTATACATGTCTCGATCCCACTTGAGGAATCAACTACCTTCTGCCTCTGGAGCAACATACAAATCATCAATGTTGATGCCCATCTGTCTAGCCATAAGCTACAACATCATATTCATTCGCCTATTCTGCTCCTGTTGCATACGTTGCCTCTTCTCTAATGTATCCAATAACTGTCTAAACATCACATCTTGATCTGGACTAATATACATCTTTATCTGGCTATCAATATGATCTCCACAGGATGGCAGGACTTATAGCTCTGATAACACTGTAATGGACACCCAAGAATGCCCAAAAGTTGAATCAACTGTTGAAATTATATTAATTCTAAAAATGCTGCAATCAAGTATAATGAGATGTATTCCAAAGGCAAAATCCTAAGGGAATGACGTCTAGAATGTTACAACAGAGAATGAACATCCTCTATTGCCAAAAAAGGAGTGTGATTCACACATCCAAGCTCTTATCAAATGCAAGTCATAATCATCTGATACAATAATCCCATGCTAAACAATGAGACTCTCACCCCTATTTATCCTATTCCTTCACCCTTCTAGAAAGAACTAAAACATTAATTAATTGCAAGTGCTAGAAGCTTCCCCCTTCCAATAATTAATGCACTCTCTAGAAACTCCTCTCTTGCAATAATTAATTGTGCTTCTAGAGGCTTCCACCTTTCCAATAATTAATACACACTCTAGATGCATCTCCTTTGTAATACAATAATTAATTAAATTAATTAAATATAAAGCCACCTTTTAATTTTAATTTAGTTAATGAGTTTATAAGAAATTAATTTAATTTTTTCTTATCCTCCACTTAGACTTTGGAGAACGTGAAGGCCAAAAGATGGGATCATTACAAATCTGCCCTCCTTGAAATTGCTTGTCCTCAAGCAATTAAGTAACATAATGGACTCCAACCTCCACCTGGATCCCAATATGTGATATCCATATGGAAGTTAAACCAATTGCAAACCCACATCATCAGGACCAACCCTTGTAGCCTAGCATTCAAAACTTGTGTTGATGGAATGGACACCCATTAATGCCCAAAAGCTGAATCAACTGCTGAAATTATATTAATTCTAAAAATGTTGCAATCAAGTACAAAGAGATGTATTCCAAAGGCCAAATCCTAAGGGAATGACATCTAGAATGTTACAACAGAGAATGAACATCCTCTATTGCCAAAAAAGGAGTGCAATTCACATATCCAAGCTCTTATCAAATGCAAGTCATAATCATTCAATACAATAATCCCATGCTAAACAATGAGACTCTCACCCCTATTTATCCTATTCCTTCACCCTTCTAGAAAGAACTAAAGCATTAATTAATTGCAAGTGCTAGAAGCTTCCCCCTTCCAATAATTAATGCACTCTCTAGAAACTCCTCTCTTGCAATAATTAATTGTGCTTCTAGAGGCTTTCACCTTTCCAATAATTAATACACACTCTAGATGCATCTCCTTTGTAATACAATAATTAATTAAATTAATTAAATATAAAGCCACCTTTTAATTTTAATTTATTTAATGACTTTATAAGAAATTAATTTAATTTTTTCTTATCCTCCACTTAGACTTTGGAGAACGTGAAGGCCAAAAGATGGGATCATTACAAATCCGCCCTCCTTGAAATTGCTTGTCCTCTAGAATTTAAGTAACATAATGGACTCCAACCTCCACCTGGATCCCAATATGTGATATCTATATGGAAGTTAAACCAAATACAAATCCACATCATCAGGACCAACCCCTGTAGCCTAGCATTCAAAACTTGTGTTCATGAAGTCAGAATGTCATCATAAGGCAACTCCATAGAAGATCTATGAAACGTCTTCTTCCCTTTATCCATCCACATAATATATATTGGACTAGAATGAATATTATCACCATCATGCATTGAAAAAGATGTAGTTGTAGGTGAACCATATATACTCATGCTAACTATATCAACAATAGGTGTTGCTGCATCGAAATATATGGACATAGGAACAACATTAACTGCTGCAACAAAAAATTGAACTGAATTTGTAGTTGATGAAAACTCATAATCATTAACATGTGTGGCTTCATTAGAAAATGAATCAACCATTGCATTTATACCATTAAACTCCTCATTGGATGCTTCAACTGACATAGAAGTGGCTGCTGATATGATAGTATCCTCGCATTCTCCTAATTCCACTATTGCCACGTCATCATCCCCTGATAAGGCTTCATATGTGGTCTCCTAACTTTGCACGCATGTCTCTACTGACTTTGCCAAAATGCCCACATCACCAACATCATAACTGGCTGGCTCTATACGTGTCTCGATCCCACTTGAGAAATAGACTACCTTCTGCTCTAGAGCAATGTACAAATCATCAATGTTGATGCCCATCTGTCTAGCCATAAGTTGCAACATCATATCCATTCGCCTATTCTGCTCCTGTTGCATACGTTGCCTCTTCTCTAATGTACCCAATAACTGTCTAAACATCACATCTTGATCTGGACTAATATATATCTTTATCCGGCTATCAATATGATCTCCATAGGATGGCAGGATTTATAGCTCTGATACCACTGGAATGGACACCCAGGAATGCCCAAAAGCTGAATCAGCTGTTGAAATTATATTAATTCTAAAAATGTTGCAATCAAGTACAAAGAGATATATTCCGAAGGCCAAACCCTAAGGGAATGACGTCTAGAATGTTACAATAGAGAATGAACATCCTCTATTGCCAAAAAAGGAGTTTGATTCACACATCCAAGCTCTTATCAAATGCAAGTCATAATCATCCGATACAATAATCCCATGCTAAACAATGAGACTCTCACCCCTATTTATCCTATTGCTTCACCCTTCTAGAAAGAACTAAAACATTAATTAATTGCAAGTGCTAGAAGCTTCCCCCTTCCAATAATTAATGCACTCTCTAGAAACTCCTCTCTTGCAATAATTAATTGTGCTTCTAGATGCTTTCACCTTTAAAATTATTAATATACTCTAGACGCATCTCCTTTGTAATAAAATAATTAATTAAATTAATTAAATGTAAAGCCACCTTTTAATTTTAATTTATTTAATGACTTTATAAGAAATTAATTTAATTTTTTCTTATCCTCCACTTAGACTTTGGAGAACGTGAAGGCCAAAAGATGGGACCATTATAGAAAAGATCTCAAAATGGCTCTAGAGGAGGCAAGAAAAATTATAGTTCTAACCAAATCAATGTGGAGTGTTATTACTGCCACAAAATTGGGCATTATGCAAGTGAATGCTAGAAAAAGTAAGGTGATCAATCAAGGTAGAGTCCAAATGTGGCTGATGTGAATGTGGGTGAAGAAAAAAATCCCACAACCTTCATCATGTAAAACGTTGGTGAAGAAGGAAGCCCTAACATATGGTATTTGGACAGTGCTAGCAGAAACCACATGAGTGGTAACAAAAACTTATTTTCTTTTATTGATAAGAATTTCAAGTTTGAGAATAGAATGGGAAACAATGAAACCATTCCTATTCTAGGAAAGGAATCTATCATGGTCTACACCAAGAAAGGTGAGAAGAGGGACATTCAAAATATTTACTCTACCCTAGGTATGAAGCACAATTTGATAAGTGTTGGACAACTCATTCAAAATAATACAAAGTGCTGATGGAAAATGACAACTATGTCATTCATGAGAAAGATGGGAGTAAGAAGATCCTTGTTGTAGTCCAAATGACAAGAAACCAAATGTCCCTTTTTAGGATAGAGATGTGTTTGTCTTCTCAAATTGTTCCTACACCTCCCAAGAATGCATATACAATAGTATATTAGCAATCATCTCTAAAGAGCATCATTGAAGACCCCTCCAAGCTATGACATGTTAGGTATGAACAATTTGGTTATGCTGGTTTAAATTTATTGTCCAAGAAAAGAATGGTAGATGGTTTGCCTAATATTGTAGAGTCATGTGACAAGTGTGAGGCTTGTATTTTGGGTAAGCAACATAGGCTTCCCTTTATTTCTGGTAATTCTAGAAGGGAAAGGGCACAATTAGAGCTAGTGCATACTAATTTAGTTGGCCCTGTGAAAATAAATTTTATTGGGGGGAGTTCATATTTTATTAGATTCATAGATGATTTCAGCTGTAGGACATTGGTATATTTTTTGAAAAATAAATCTGATGCATTTCATAAGTTTGTAGAGTTGAAAGCCTAGGATGAAAAATAATTTGGACATTATATAAATCCTAAGATCAAATATAGGGGGGGGAGTATACCTCCAATTATTTTGCAAATTTTTCTAGGAGAAATGACATCAAGAAGGAGCTTACAACCAGCTATACTCCATAGCAAAACTGAGTGGCTAATAGGAAGAATAGTAACATTGTTGAAATGGCAAGGAGCATGATGAAAGAAAATGGACTTCCAATTGAATATTGCGGTCCAGTTGTAGCAATAGTAGTATATTTGATTAATAGGTGTCCAACAATACAGGTTGGTGACAAGATTCCTCTTGAAGCATGACCAAAACATAGATGGACAGTTGAGCAATTGAGGGTGTTTGGGTGTGTAGCATATGCACACACGTCAAAGGAGCAAAGGAAGAATTTGGATGAAAAGGGTGTGAAGTGCATCTTCACTGGTTATAGTTTAGAATCAAAGGCATAAATATTGTATGACTTGGTCATGAAGAAGATCATCATCTCAGGAGATGCAGAGTTTATTGAAAATTAGTCATGGGATGACTCCATGGATAAATCTTCAAGAACTTCAAGTAAAGTGCCCATTATTGATGAAGAAGATGAAGTTGGTGACCAACAAGATGAAGAAGTAATAAATACAGATAGCTCCAGATAGCTCTGGATTGCTACTGACAGAAATTAGAAGTAGTAGTGATATTTCAAATTCCACTCTTGCCTCCCTATTGCAAAGAAAGAACAAGATTCTAAGGGAAATATATCAGGATGAAAGGTATTATGAAGAGTTTGATGAGAGTATAAACTTTGCATTATTTTCTCATAGGGATCCAATTTATCTTGAGGAAGCTATGAAAAAGAAGAAATGGTGTAAGGCCATGGACAAGGAAGTAGATGTAGTAGAGAGAAATGAGACATGGGAGATAATTAATTTACCTCCCAAGAAGCAAGTTATTGGAGTTAAATGGGTCTATAAGACCAAGTGCAATGTTGAAGGAAAAATAGATAGGAATAAGGCATGATTGGTGGTCAAGGGTTACAAAAAAAAATTTTGGTAGATATTATGATGAGACTTATTCCCCAGTTGTAGGAGAAATGGTGAGCCCACTCTTTACATCAAGGCAGATGATGGTAAAATTTTAATTACTGTCTTGTATGTAGATGATTTTATTTATACTAGAAATGATAATTCCCTCATTGCATATTTCAAAGAGGCCATGAAAAGTGAGTTTAAATGACAGATTTGGCTCTCTTGGAGTACTTTCTAAATATAGAAGTAAAACAAATACATGATGGAATCTTTATCTCTCAAGAAAAATATGTAAATCAGATCTTGGTGATATTTAAAATGTAAAATAGTAAGGTAGCCCCAACATCAACAACTACAGGTCTAAAGTTGAGTAAGGAAGATTGCTACAACAATGTGAATCCAACATTGTATAAAAGTGTGGTTGGAAGCTTGATGTATTTGACAACAACTTGGCATGATATAATGGAGGCAGTAAGTTTGATTTCAATATTTATGGAAACTCCAAACAATTCTCATTGGCAAGTACGAAAGAGGATCTTGAGGTATGTGAATGGCACCAAAGGATTTGGGATTTTGTATAATGCTGAAAATAAATTTCGGTTGGTTGGTCATACAGATAGTGATTTTGCTAGAAGTTTGGATGATAGGAAGAGAACTTTCAGTTATTTATTTCATATGGGTTTGAGTGCAATATCATGGGCATTGACGAAGCAACCAAAAGTTTCTCAATCTACAATAGAGACTAAATATATAGCAGCAAATGTAGTAGCATGTCCAACTATTTGGCCAAGAATAATCTTGGCAAATTTGAAGGAAAAACAAGAGGATGGAGCCAAAATCTATTGTCACAAAGTTTCCCCAATAGCTTTGACAAAGAATCCAATCTTTCATGAAAGAAGCAATCACATTGAAATAAGACATCATTTTATTAGAGAGATATTTGACAATGGTGAAATTAAGATGGAGTATTGTAAGTCCAAGTAGTAGTTAGTGGACATCTTCACTAAACCATTGGGCATAGCAAGTTTTCTACACCTAAGAAGAAGTCTAGGCATAGTTGATTTGGATCAACAATTATCCTTGTAATTTTGGTTTGGGACAAAAGGGGAGTGTTGGAATATTAAATTTATTTGGTTATCCCATGAGCCTCTAGTTCACCTACTCATTAGAACTTTAGATCCTTAGAACTCCTCTGACACTACAGCTCCAACAGTCAAAAACATTTAATGCAGTAGGTAAGTTTGAATTCAAAAATGTGAGGGAAACCTTGTGTGAACAACAAAAGACAAAAGAGGGGAATTTTCTTTAATTCCTAAGAGTAGAGACATTCTGAGTGATTCAGAAGAGTTCAATAGAGGAGCAACAATAGAAGAGTTTTATTAGAGTGCAACAACATGGGTGAATGAGTTTCTTAGTTTTGTAGAAAGTGAATATTTGTCCTGTATGACCAGTGATTGCTCTGGGGTTTTTTATATGCAGCCATACTTTGCTGCAAGTTTATTTTTTAGTAACAGATATAGTTGTTAGTTGTTTTCCCTTCTAGGTTCTGTAGTCTTACACTCTAGATTTGTAATATTTTGATTCGATAGATAGAAAGAAAGAAAGAAAAAGTTCTCATCTCCAATGTATTGTGTTCTCTTCACTCCACTTATTTATATTGTTGTGATTTTCAAGTGGGTTGACATGCTAATTTATCGAGTGTTATCATTTACATGATTTACTCTTGGTTTGTATTTTTTCTAAATTATTCTTGTATTGACTGAGTGATTAAGTCATTGCTTTTCTGAGTTGCTTGGTGTTGACACATTGGTTATCCCCCCTTTTTTTGGTTTCTTGACAAGATCTATAATTAATATTGGTTAGTTGAATTCTTAATCTATTCATTTTGATTTCTCTCCTATCAAACCCCTATTTATATCATGTGTTCAACTCCTACATTGCGATATTTCTTATTTTAATCACACCATATTCTCTAAATCATGGATCCAATTTAATGGAAATATCAACCCTTTCCTTATCAAATCCAGCTTTTGAAGGCAAAAAGAAAGTCAAATATAACATAAAATTTATAATTTTATTGCCTTATTGAAATACACTACATGACCCCTCTATTTATAGAGGTATGTGAATACTTTAAAATTCCTACCACACTTATTACATATCTTAAAATATAGAATGTTAATACATTGAAATTAATATGGGCAGCTAGGGAGGCTAGATGTCAAGCTACGATGAATTGCACTAAACAACTAAGGCCTCAAGATTGTCTATTGCATTTAATGTGCTGTGTAGCCTTTGGAAGGATGATGAACAATGAGTTGGTGGAGAAATTAATATCTTCCAACACTCCCCCTTAGTTTCTACCATTATTTTTTTTTGCATCAATAGTACTTATTTTTCTTGTAGATATTCAAAGTTACTTCTTGGTACTCCCTTAGTGAAAACATCTACCAATTGATCTTCATATACACAAAACTCAAGGTAGACTTCTCCATTGTTAACCAATTCTTTGATGAAGTGATACCTTTTATCAATATGTCTACTTCTTTTATGAAATACACAATTCTTGGATAATGCAATTGTTGATTCATTATCACATAGGATTAGTGTTGGTTATTCTTGACTATGTTGTGGATCTAAGAGAACTTGACACATCCATATTGCTTGACATGCAATGGCGGTGAAAGCTACATATTCTGCTTTGGTTGATGAGATTGTGACTATAGTTTACTTCTTTGATGCCCATGATATGACTTCCAATCCAAAATGAAAGATATAGTCATAAATTCTTTTCATGCCATCAATGCTACTTGAAAAATCACTGTCAGTATAACCAATCAAACCAAAATTGTTAGCTTTGGAATATAGGATTCCATGTCCTATTGTTCATTCAACATATCTCTATATATCTCTTTTCCAACTTCCTAGTGAGAATTTTTTGGTGATTCCATGAACCTAGAAATAAAACTTACACCATACATGATATTTGCCCTCGTAGATGTCATATACATTAAACTTCCTACAATTATTTTAAACACAGTTGGATCAACATTTGAGCCCTCTTTCTCCTTGCTCAATTTTGTTCATGTTACAACTAGAGTTGACACTAGATTTCAATTCATCATTTTAAATCTTTTCAAAACATCATTTTTATACTTTCATTGACAAATGAAGATATCTATTTTATATTGAATAACTTTGAAATTCCTAAGAAGTATGTAATTGACCCCAAATTTTTCATTTCATATTCTTTCATCATTTATGACTTTAACATGGCTATTGATAGATTTCTATTTAAAATCAAGTCATTGACATACAAACACATAATGAAAATTTGGCCTTCTTTATTATTCTTTACGTACAGTGTGGGCTAACTATTACTTCTATTGAATTGATTGTACTCATCATGTATGGGTCAATCCTCTTATACCAAGTTGTAGGTGCTTGTTTTAAACTATAAGGAACCTTTTTTAATTTATATGCTTTGTCTTTGTGCCCACAAACCTCATAACTAGGTGCTTGGTTAAATGTAAACTTTTTCATCAATAAAACCATTCAAAAAGGTTGATTTTACATCCATTTGATACACATTCCAATTAATTTGTGTAGCTACAACAAGTGAAAATATTTCATTATAGTCAACTTGATATTGTTGTGAAAATCTTTTAACAACTAGCCTTGCCATATGTTTAACAATTTTACCTTTTTCATCAAATTTAGTTTTACATTATTTTCCTCTAGGTAAATCCTTTAATTCCCACATTTTTTTTTCAATAAAGTCAACTTCTTTATTCATTGTCTTGATTCATTTATCTTCTTTAATTATTTCTTCAAAATACAATGGATTACAAGAAAATAAAGAAAATTTTGAGAAAATGTCTACATTCTCTTCTTCTTGATTATATATGTCTTCTAAGCTTCTCATTTTCTTACCTTTATACCTTGTTTTGAGAATGTAGAATCTGATTCATCACTTATATTTATAATTCAAAGTGATGCTCGTTGCACAAAGTTCCTTGTTGGAGTACTAGGTGGTGTTTGACTACCTTATTCATTTGATTCATTGTCACTTTGCAATATTGGTGCTCCTCTTATGACTTGTTTGTTATCATTTTCATCTCAACTTATTAGGCAATTCGAGAGAATACCTTAAATCTATCTAATGGGACCATTCAAACTTGGTGTGACAAATTTTGACAGGTCTTCCCCATCCTTCATGTTAATTTCAAGCACAACCTCCAGAGGTTGACCATGAATTTCTCCTCTTCCATCACTATCTCTCTCAAATCCAATATGGAAGTCTTTGAGATTTACAATATCTCATTGATCTCCTTAGTGAAGAGATAGTCCTCCAAACCCTCTGATATAGCCACTGTCTCACTATGTTCCACCATTGAGGGGTTCACTTGCACATTGATAAGATGCACAACCACAAGGGGGCCAACTAAGGTAGAACCGGCGTCATTACTTGCAACCATGGAAACCCAAGGAGAGGATATTTTCACATTATTTTTTTAGTAAGATGCTTTACAGTCTCGATCCTTATTTTGTCTTGTTTAATTATTAGTCGAGAGAATTTCTTTTTTTTGAATTTTCTACATAAGAAACATACAAATAAAATAGTTGTAAGTAGATGGTGTTTTTAGGATAAAATACTTATATTGAATTACCGATCTATTATTTAATAGAAGAAATATAATTACAGAATTATTCAACATTTATGAACACCAAGAAACCTTTATTTTTTATTAAAATAATTGAACTAAAATAAATAAATAAATAAATATTGAAAATTTAAAAATGTAGTAAAAGAAAATATTCTAATTTAATGTAAAGCTTAATTCTTTAAACTTTCAGCTGAAAATTTAACAAATCAGTAAGTTTTTTATGTAGTACATTTATATTTTTTACAAAACAGAAAACATTTTGAAGAAAATTAAATTTAAACAAATATTTCATAAATTTTCTATATTTAAAAAGCAATATTAATCCGAAACGTGAACCTTGTAACTTTCAAATCTAGAAGAAATTCGATAAATTAATATTGATATAAAAAATTGACAGTAACTTTTATAGCATCATCAATTCACAAATATTACACGCCCAATGATTGATAAATAACAATGCAATATTTAATTGATCAATGACATTGATTCAAAAGTTTGAAAAGGTCAAAGGAAAAACACAATCAACAATTAATTCTTCTTTTAATGTTTCGTGCGAGAAAATCCGGCTCGAGCCCCATTCTCGCCTCTTGAATTGCTGCCTCTTCAACGCGTCATTGTTTTACTTTGAATATCACCCATTTTTTTTTCTTGAATGGCAATGTTGACCTATTCATTCATAATCTTGCACTCTCGCATCCCTTCTCTATAAATATCATACAATCTCATTATTCATCTTCATTCCTAATATTCTTCGCAAGACATTAACTCGATTCTTCCTCCTCCATTAGCAAACCGGTCATATTTCTTTGCATAATATTCATTCTGCGCCCGGTCATTATGATAAGATCAATGAAGCTAGTGAAAATCATGGTAATACTGTTGGTACTCAATCTTATGATTTCCTTCGCTGCCTCTGCTCGTCCAATCATCAAGGAGAAAGTGAACACATTAACAGGCATTGATAATCTGCTGGAAATCGTAGAGATATTAGCGTCCTGTACTAACTGCGCCGGCAACATCAAAGATCCCAATTGCTGCAAAAAATAAATAAAACAAGGCTGCATAGAATTACTTTGCAAAAGATTTTCCGCCATGGACCCTTTGGACATGCTTTTCATCGTTTTTAATCCGCCGTGAGAAGGAGAATATAAGAATTGTTTGAAGGAGAGATTTTCCATAGCATGTCAATATTTCTATCAGGATTCAACTGTAATTTTATGTTTCCAATTTATTGGTCATTGGACAATATATCAGAACCCAATTGTAATTTATTGAGTCAAATATATTTTGACATTTGGTTCGCATATCACATATTTGCCCCATGTCAAAGTTTACAGTTTACTGAAGAAGCGTTTCAAGGGACGTGTATTGTAAATTACTCCAAAAAATTGTTTAAGAAATTACGTTCCATTTATTGATACCTAAAATTTCCATTTTGGACCCTGTTAAAAGCACGGGCTATTATCGTGCTTGCTCTCTAGGGTTAAATAGACTATTTTTTTTATGGACAGCATTCAACAATATATAGATATTTGAGTTTTGATATATTACCTTTTATGTGCTCTCGGTTTTAATATATATCTTTTTTAATCAAACAAATCAGTGAAGAATTTTCTCTTGTTACGCACACCAATTGAGTTTTCTAATAAAAAATAATAATTGTTTCAATTAAGCATTTTTGTGTAATTCATTTTTTTAAAGATAAAATTATAATTATTACTAATAAATAATATGAAATGTCTTTCTTCGTAATACAGAATGTCATTTGAAAATGATTTCGGACTTACCAAGTTTTCGAGGACTAGATTTCTGTGAATCTTTTATGTTTAAATAATAAAATTGCATGATACGAAAGAAGGCACCTGTAACTCCTTCCTGAGGCTGTAAATCTCGCTTCCATTAACGTGTTTTGTGGAGTAAGGCTGTGTGTCATTTGTCTTCCAGATGTATTATTTTAGTGAATGAATTTTATTGGACATCTTATATCTGACTGCAAATGGTATACATTTTATCTGCAAGTTGTGTGATTTCTATGCATGGTGGAAATACGATGTCTTCAATTTAAAGTCATTAAATTTTTTCTTTTTGTTATTAAAAAGGGGGGTTAAAAGATCTTTTTCCGTTATTGTTTTTGCCTACAATTAGGAATTTTGATAGAGGAAAGTACGCTCTGATACCACTAACGAAGGCCCACACCACCCTTACCAAATCACAACCAAGAATGCAACAAGATCTCTCAAGATTCAATCCAAGCCCAAGCTAGCCTAGATCCACACTCTGGTAGAAACCTCTGAGATCTCAACTTGTGCTCGCAAGCCACCAAGCAACCTCCTTGTTTCTAAACCGCAGTCACTAGCTCTTCTCACAAAACTAATTCAAGATCCAAGTGTAAACTGCTTCACATTCGGCGCTCTGTCTACACACTCACAAGTCCATCACAATCCTGCTGTAAACTGCCTCACATTCGGCGCTCTATCCACATACTCAGGAAAACTCACTCTTCACTTCCTCCTTCTCACCTTGAAACTTTTCAAGCTTTGCAAGCTTCACCTTCCACAACTTTCACCTTTCCAAGCGACTCCTTCTCGAGCTTCTCCTCCTCGAGCTTCCACTTCTCAAGCTACTCCTTGAGCTTCCACTTCTCAAGCTACTCCTTGAGCTTGATTAGAAATGCTCATATGCCTTGCTTAAATAGGCATTTACCACCCAACGCATGAGTTATCCACAAGCTTCTAGAATTCCTCCACAACCTTCTACAACTTCCACAACCTTATACATCTTCCAAAACTTTCTACAATATTCATAACTTTCTAGAATTCTTCTCACACACCTCGATAAATAGAATGACAACCATTTATTTTTTATTTTTTTTCTATTATGCCACCTATGCACCTCGAAAATAGAAATCCTCTTTTTCTCTCTTTTCTCCTATTTCTCCTTTTTTATTTTTTTATTATATCTCTTCTAATTTTCGTCACTTTCTCTCTCCTCCAAATTTTTTTTTCCAATAATTTTCCCATGCAAGATGCTCCTGCATCAAATTTAATCATGTTGGTTGCGAATGTCATTGTTCTATCTTGTAATAGGCATGTTCTTGTATGGGCCTCATTTTTCTTTTTCGCACTAGACTTCTTTGAAACATATTCTCGTTGGGTTTGATTTGAAGAATTAAAGCTCACTTAAGATTTTGGTTTGCAGGAGAAGTTATTCCCTATATGATGAGTGTAAAATAGGAACTTTTGCAGCTTTCATGTAATGCTCTACCTCTACATGTTTCCCTCCACGCAATAAAAATTGCATTTAGACATCTTGTCGTAATGGTTTAAATTGCAATGGAGAAGATAAGCGATATGGGACCTCTGTTCACAAGCCTCTATTGCTCTTTTCATGGCTGTAATTCAGACCATAACACTCAGATTGATTCCTCGCGAGAATGATTTGGAGATTTATTATTGCCTTTGACGCTATATTTTTTTAAAAGACTAAAACAAAAGAACCGAGATGTTAGTTGGTTTTTTAATAACAGGTGTTTTGTGCCAAAGGATTCAACGATATTTCCTCCATTTAGCTTCCCTATCTTTAATATTTGTGCCAATTTTCTGTCAAATGATTTAGATCCACTCTTGTTATTGAGGATTGATAGGTCAAGAGGTGATTTCAGATTATGTTAATCTCTAATATAGTTTCATGCTAAAAGTTAGTTGATCTTAAAAATTATGTTGTCAGTATGATGTTTTTATAATTACATCAATGAATTGACGTATTTAGATTATCCGTTTACTAATTAGCAAGTTAAATATTTGAATGCAAAAGAAAGGATAAAATTTATTCAAGTAATTAAAAAATATACAGTTGCCTTGACAAAATGTCCTATATGGTTAAAGATAATTGACCCTTATCTATAATGCTCCAATTTTACAGTTTTGCATCAACAAAATGGGAAGCACCCAAATTAAAAATCCGAATAATAACCAAAAGTAAGCTCCCTTTAACAATATGACTTTTATATGCATTTCTTTTTTGCATTGACAAAGTATTTTGATAATTTTTATCATTAGTTGATAAGCATCGTTAGTTAATAGTCGTTAAATCAAAGTTTGTTTAAATTTGATAAAAAGATGATGATGGATAAGTATTAAAAATTAGTTTACAAAAATATTATCTTAAACCTCTCTTAATCTTACATATATGTAGTGGGTGAGGTAAATCTATAAGAAAAATCAATGAAAATTGTATTGGAATTGATGAAAAAAAATTATATAGATGCTAGTGTTTAACTTTTTAATAGCATAAAAAATATGACAAAATGTGAGAAAGGCTTCAACATAAAATGTACCTAGAAACAAATCCAAGGTATTGTTAAGTATTATTCTAATGAGCTCAACATTTTCAAATTTAATAATGTAGAAGAAGTATAAAAAAAGCCTTAGCGAGATCCAATAAATAGACAATTAGATTTTGATTCTCAATTAAACTACATCAAGCCCTTGTTAGACAACTTCATTGACCCTTATCAGAATGAGTTTGTCCCAGGAAGAAAAATTCTAGATGTAGTTATTACTACCCATGAGCTTACCCTCTCCATAGAGAAATGTGGGAACCCAGGTATGGCTCTAAAACTTGACATTTCTAAGGCCTATGATAAGGGTAAGGAGAGAATTTTTGTTTGCTATTCTTAGCAAGCTAGGATTCAAGGAGATCTTTGTTAAGATAGTCATGGCTATTGTTTTTATAGTCCAGTTCTCTATTCTAGTGAATGGGACCCCAAGAAGAATTTTTACCTCCTACCAAGGTCTTTGGCAAGCGGATCCCCTATCTCCTTATTTATTCATTATTATGGTAAAGGTACTGGGAATACACTTAAAGGATTTAGCGCAACAAGGTAAAATAAATGGCATAAGATCTACCTCCTTGACTCCTCCACAAGTGCTCCAACAATTGTTTGATGATGCCTTCTAATTTGGTATTGCCTCTATCCATGAAAATGAAAATAGGCGCCTCTATCCCAAGGTTATTTTAATCACTGTTGGGATTTATGAAAATGAAAATAGGTGCCTCGAGAACGATTACTCTTGGTGTAATATATATAGAGGTATATATAAGCTAGTGGCAATCACGGCGCAATTAGAAAAGTATTTTTAATTTTTTTTCTATTTTTTTAAGGTAAGTGCTGAATCATTTATTTCTTTTTAAATACAATAGTATAAACTTACTATAAAAATGTAATAGTGTAAACTTACTATAAAATTATTCTTGAATATTTTATTTTTTAATTGTATATATGGTGTTTATTTGCATCACTTTAATTCAGTTTTATTTTAAGCATATTGTTACATAAAATGTTACATTGAAGAGTAGAGTTATAGTTAGGGTTAGGGTTAGTGTTAGGGTTGGGGCTATTGTTAGGGTTTGAGTTATGGATAGGGTTAGAGTTACGGTTAGGAATAGAGTTGCAACTAGAGTCAGGATTAGCATTAGGGTTAGGGCTAGGGTTATTTTGAGGATTATGAATCTTGTCAGGGTTATAGTTAAGGTTAGGTTTATAATTAGAGTTAGAATTTGGGTTACAAATATAGTTAGGGTTAGAATTAGAGTTAAGGTTAGGGTTAAGGAAAGGGCGAGGTTAAGAATAAGGGTTTAGGTTAAACATATAGTTAGGGTTAGGATTAAAGTTAGAGTAAGGGTTTGAGTTAGAGGTAGAGTTAGAATTGGAGCTCAAATAAGGGGTAGAGTTAGAGTTTAAATTAGGGTTATAATTAGGGTTAAAATTAGGCTTAGGGTTAGGGTTAAAATTAGATTTACGGTTAGAGTTATAGAAAGGGGTAGAGAAAGGGTTAATTTTAGGTTGATGGTTAAGGTTAGGTTTATATTTAGAGTTAGGGTTGTATATAGAGTTACATCAGGGTTAAGGTTAGGGTAAGGGTTTGAGTTTGGGTTAAGGTTAGGGTTAGGGCTATGGTTTTCATCTAGATTAAAGTAAGGGTTAAGGTTAGAGTTAGAGTTATGAGTTAGGGTTAAGGTTAGAGTTAGGGTTAGGTTATGGTTTTAGTGAAGGTTAAACTAAGGATTAGGGTTAGGATTAGAGTCTAATTATGGTAGAGTTAGATTTACAATTAGGGTTATATTTAGGGTTAGAGTTAGGGGTAGGATTATGGTTTTAAAAAAGTAATTTTCTTTTTGGCATATTGTAATGTAAAATGTTATAGTCAAACATAGATATATGGTTAGGGACAAAGTTACCATTACAATTAATGTTAACCTTAGGGATAGAATAAGGGTTAGGGTTAGCATTAGGGTTAGGGCTGGAGTTAAGGTTAGCGTTTGAGTTATGGTTAAGGTTAGGCTTAGAGTTACGGTTATGGTTATTGTTAGAGTTATGGTTAAGATTTGGGTTAGAGTTATGTTTATGGTTAAGGATAGGGTTAGTGTTATGGTTATGGTTAAGGTTTGGATTAGAGTTATGTTTATGGTTAAGGTTAGGGTTAGAGTTATGGTCATAGTTAAGGTTAGGGTTAGAGTTATGGTTATGGTTAGGGTTAGTGTTATAGTAAGGCTAGGGTTAGGGTTTGAGTCAATGTTAAGGTTAGAGCGAAGGTTAGGGTTTGAGTCAAGATTAAAGTAAGGGTTAGGGTTATGGTTAGAGTCCAATTACAGTAGTGTTAGATTTAGGGTTAGAGTTATGCTCATGGTTAAAGTTAGGGTTAGGGTTATTATAGGGCCCGAATTAGGGTTATTTTAGGGATAGGATTAGGGTTTGAGTTAGGGTTAAGGTTAGGTTTAGGATTAGGGTTAGGGTTTTAGTTAGGATTAAAGTTAGGGTTAGGGTTAGGGTTAGAGTCTAGTTATGGTAGAGTTAGATTTAGGGTTAGAGTTAGGGATAGAGTCATGTTTATGGTTAAGTTTAGGTTTAGAGTTATGCTCATGGTTAAGGTTAGGGTTAGACTTATGGTTATGGTTAGGGTTAGGGTTATAGTAGGGCCAGGGTTAGGGTTAGGGTTAGGGTTAGGGCTTGAGTAAAGGTTAGGGTTCTAGAGTTATGGTTAGGGAAAAGTTTTGAGCCAAGATTAAAGTTAGGGTTAGGGTTATGGTTAGAGTCCAATTATGGTAGAGTTAGATTTAGGGTTAGAGTTAGGGACAAATTAATGTTTATGGTTAACGTTAGTGTTAAAGTTAGGGTTAGGGTTAGTGTTAGAGTTTAGGTTAGGGTTAAGGTTAGCATTAAGGTTAGGGTTAGTGTTAAGGTTAGGGTTAGGGTTAGAGTTAAAGTTAGGGTTAGCATTAGGATGAAAATTAGGGTAAGGGATAGGGTTTGAATTAGAATTAGGGTTCTTGTTAGGGTTAGAGTTAGAGTTAGGGTTAGGGTTAGGTTTAAAATTAGAGTTAGAGTTGGGATTAGGGTTAGGGTTAGAATTAGGGTTAGAAATATAGTTAGGATTAGAGATAGAGTTAGAGTTAGGGTTAGAATTAGGGTTAAAAATATAGTTAGGGTTAGTGTTAAGGTCAGAATAAGAGTTAGGGTTAGGGTTAGAGATAGAGTTAGAATTAGGGTTACAAATATAGTTAGGGTTAGTGTTAGGGTTAGAATAAGAGTTAGGGTTAGGGTTAGAGATAGAGTTAGAATTAGAGTTCGAATAAGGGTTGGAGTTAGAGTTAGAGTTAGAGTTAGGGTTATATTTAGGGTTAGAATTAAGGTTAGGATTAGAATTAGTGCTAGAGTTAGGGTTACGGTTAGTGTTAGGGCTATGGTTAGGGTTAGCATTAGGGTTAGGGTTAGGGTTAGTGTTAAGGTTATGGTTAGGATTAGCATTAGGGTTAGGGTTACAATTAGAGTTAGAGTTAAAATTAGAGGTAGTGTTAGTGTTATTGTTCATATAAGAGTTAGAGTTAGAATTAGAGTTAGAGTTAGGGTTCAAGTTAGAGTTAGAGTTAAAGTTAGAGATAGAGTTGTGATCAAGCTTAGATTAGGGTTAAGGTTAAAGTTACCTGATTAGATTTAGGGTTAGGGTAAGAGTTAGGGCTACGATTAGGATTAGAATTATGGTTAGGGTTAGAATTAGCATTAGATTTAGGATTATAAAGGGTTAAGGTTAGGGTTAGGGGGAGAATTAAAGTTAGAGATAGAGTTAGAGTTAGAGTTATGGTTAGGGTTAGGGTTAGGGTTAGGGTTAAAATTAGAATTATCTAGTTAGAGTTAGAGTTAGAGTCAGAGTTTGTGTTATTATTGCTGTTAAGATAATTTCTGGGTTACTAATCATATTATAGCTAATAAAATTATAATTAATAAATATTATTACTCTAAATTATAATTATAATAACCCCTACATTGTTCTCTTTGTCCATCTCTTTCTCTACATATATACATCTCTTCCTCCATAATTATTGTCATTGTCTATCACTATCCGTCATACTCTTCCTCTCCCCATCATTGTCTACATCTCTTTTGGGCCTTATATATTCTTTTTCTTATTTAGCTCATCTCTCTCTATCATGTAGGGAATTTGAAACAAATTCGTGGAATGTTTCTATCTTTCTATTTGAAAAGGAGGCTAATAGTCAAGATGACCATTTTTAGGTGATTACATTTGCCCCTCTTTGAATAATGCGTGATCGATCTAGGAACACATTAAGTCAAAGAAAATAGAAAGCCAAGTAGGCCATGATAGATATAGATGTCTGATTCCGAAGAGTGAAATGCAGAAATAGATAGCAAGTCTTGAATGCACAGCTTGATAGCGGTAGTACTGAACACTAGGAAGATGATGTTAGGATCCAAAAAGAATTCTAACACCTAGCAAAATGAGTAGATCGAGAGCAAGTGATAAGGTCAAACAAATGCTTCTAAGAAATAGGTAGCTGTAACAATTAGCAATAGAGCATTTCTGCCCCCTCGGGATCAAAATTGAAATGAGGTAAGGGGATACAAAAATTGGCTAGACATGAGAAAATTACAATATAGCAATGTCCAAGATGACAGATAGATGATTAGAACCTAAGAATGACTATAAGAAAAAACTGATAAAATGCCCCAGTTTGACTAGAGTTGACCTTGAAGGATATAGCATAAAAATTAGGTCAAAATAAGTAGAAAGGGGATTTAGATGTGAAAAGGTGAATAGAAGTAGATATAAAGCATAGAAATGATGAAGACATGAAAAAATGAAGATGCACCAGTGATGACTCAAAAGATCAACTAACTTCTCAGAAGAAAGTAGAATTTTAAAAGACAATTTTAACCATCAAGATGAACTCGAATTTGGATTTTGATCCCGAAAATGAATCCAGGACGTCAAAATTATTTAAGAGGTCAAAACTTTATATAATGTGATGATAAGATAGAAAAGAGATTAAGTGAAAGATTAAGAAGGTGAAAAGACATGAACAAGAAGAAAGTAAAGAAATATATGAAAGGAGTTAGATGATATGTCCACAAAAATATGAAGAGAGAGCTCTCCCCATATGTAAGAATACAATATTCAGCTAGAAAAATGAACCTAAAATGCAAGCTAATATGCAAAGTGGTTTACCAACAAGAAGCGCATAACATTTAGACTCTTAATTTCATCATTGAGCATTTATTAGGGACATCATGAGATCATACAACCATCACTAGTATAACTATGAGGATATGAATATGATCGATATTAGATAGGTATGTGGAAATCCAATCTAAGCATCAGAGACATGTAAGTCAAGATAACTACATGATTAGATTCCCTAAGTTTAATTTAGCAAGATTACACCTGTATCAAGGCATAAGCGCCAGGATAAACCCTGAGTGCGGTCTTGCAAAACAGTCAAGGATGATACATTTATAAGTCAACATGTTGGATAGGACAAGCATAAATGCTTACAACACTATAGACAAATAAAGTATACCCACAAGCAAAAATCAAGAAAGTATGTCCCATGCCCCCAGTCTTCTAGTCAACGACATCCTCGAAAGATTATTTGGGAGGGAACACATGGCAAAGAAAGCATCATAGATAGCACACAAAGTAGATAAAGATCAGCATAGCCTAGTTGTTTAAGTGTTAAAGTGCATGTGTGTAAGTCACTTGGCCATTTCTTCAAGACTTGATTCTGATAGTGAGAAATATCGTGACATCGAAGACTGTAGGTAAACTATCTGAAAAGTATTGAGAAACACTTGATGTCAAAGTGAGTGGGGGTAGTGTTGAGAAACATTGTTTTGTGAGTTGTCAAAGAAACCCTAGTGCACAAGAATACCTCAATAGGCTAAGTAGCTATGCCCCCGAGACAGGGACAAGAAACAATTCCAAGCCAAGAAATGTGTAGCGAAGTGGATGATTGAGATTGATAGACATAGGTGCAAGGGTTTCAAGTAGTGCCTGTTTCTAGGTTTTCACCACTTGATAGATTTTTTTTTTTTTTTTTCAAGGCTTTTTTCAACTTTTTGTATTTTTGAATTTTTTTGATTTTTTTGGTGATACATCAAAGTGCCTATTGCTAGGTTTTCACTAAGATGATCATTTTTTCAGGACATTTTCTAATTTTTAGGATTTTTTCAGTATCATATATGATTTTTTTGGATTTTTTAGAAGGTTTTAAAGATCACTAGTTCTCAAGCAAGATCACATCATATTCACTCAATGTCTAGCAAGGTATAGGATATGATGGAGCAACGAGTCAATGGATGAGTATGAAGCAAGTGAAAGTGATCCTCAAGGACTGACTCCTCAAGAGTACCCAAGCTAGGGAAAGAGGTGAAATAGTCATATGAAGCGTGTTTTGGATAAGCAATGGAAGAAATGAGCAAGATAACGTGTAGGATAAGCGGTGAAGCCAACAAGTGAGATAGCATGAAGTGTGTAGTCCAAAAGAGTAGCCATGTCAAGAGACCTATGAGAACCATTTTCATTTATTATGATCAAGACCAAGGGGTCAACTAGATAGGATAGCGATGGGATAGAGAAATAAAAATAAAGCTCAAGATGGAGGCTATGAGGGAATGGGAGAGCACAATAGCAAATCTGGTGGATAAGATAGCCAATATGCAAAGATAGCTCAACATTGTCAAGATCAAAGAGAGAAGAGGGGATAGATGGATGATGGAAGAATTACACATGATGCCTATTTGCTAGGTTTTCATCATGGTACTTATCTAAGGTGCCACAAGAAGTAGTTTTCACCATAGGATGGATTTATTTCTCTTTACTTTTGCTACCAAGGTGCCGCAAGAAGTGGTTTTCACCAAGGCACATTTTCATTTTTTTTCATGTTTTTTTTTGAATTTGTTCTTCTTCTTTTTTTTTTTTGAATTTTTAGAAAGAGCTCAAGCTTTTTGAATGTTGATAGTGCTTCTATAGGAAAGATAAGTCATGATAAGCCAAGACCATAGAAAGGTATGCTCAAAGATGTTGATAGGGTTATGAAAGAGAAATGGTAGTAGGAAGAGTATATGGAGGATAATAGTTCATGTATAGAAAGTAAGTGTAAGCTTCAGAGGATTTCATGAGGGTAGTTGAAATATTGGACAAGATCAACATTGACACACACCTTGAAGGGTATTGGAATGATGGAGGAATCATGGATGAATTAGCTTGAGGTTTAGATGTATGAGGTGGTAGAAGAGATTTGGAAAAAAGTGGAGTGGAAGGCTTTGGAATATTTTTAGAAATATTTTTGGAAGAAGATGGAATGGAAGCCTTTCGAAGCTTGAATGTCAACTTTGAAGTATTTTCAGTATTCAAGTCTTTTAAAAGAGACTTGGGAATCCATATAGCTTTAGATTTTCCTTTGGATACTTCAAAACACATTTCTTCAATAATGGGTTTAGGAACCCATATTTTCTTTGATTTAGCTTTTTTAATAGTGGACCTTTCGAGTCTCTTGAATTTTTTTCCTTCCTTAGCTTTCACATGTCTATTAGATGGGACATAGTGATCTTCATTTTTTAATGGATTCTTATGTTTATTCTCACTTCCAAAGGAATTGGGATTTGTGGATGAATAAGGCTAATATGACTGGTTTAGATGTATAGATGGGTGAAAAGTCATCAAGGATGATTATCTTTGTTGATCTTGAGGTATGATGGGAGAGCTAGGGAATGAGCTAGGAGTGAATGTAGGAGATGGAGGAACATAAGGCCCCAATATGGATGGAAGGTTTGAGTGCTTTAGCTTAGATGGATAAGGACCAAGGATAGATTTAGAAGATGCAAAGGGATAGTGGGAAGGGATATCAACATCTTTAGAGTGAGCAACATGGTCAAAGCCATCAATAGACTCATGAGTACCTTTGATAGGAACAACATTCTTAATAGAAGCACTTGAAGCTTGAGTAAAATTTTGAAGTGGATATGGAGAAGTAGAACACGAGGGGACACTTTGATCTTGACAAGTAGCTTTGGATAGCATAGGAAGAGAACTTTTCTCATAATTTGCAGTAAGCTCAAGGGAGATAGTGGAAGTGATATCTTCATCATACTTAGGAGGTGGACAAGATATAGGATATGGAGGGGAAAAATCTTGAAAGAGATGAAAGGGTGCTTGATCTTGATCTTTATTGACATTTATAGCTTTTTCATTTTGAGAGCCCTCTTGACATGGAGCCACTTCTAAGGACAAGGGAGAATGAAGAGTGAATGGATTAGTGCTTGGATTAGGCATAGTAGTGCATGAAGGTTGAGGATGTTTAGGATTAGTAGCATGGAAAAGGTTTGCAGCCAAGTGAAGGTTAGCTTGAGTTTCTTTTAGAGGTAGCCTTTGAGGATATGTGTAGTCAATGTGGAAAGCATTAGGTTCTTTATTTGATGGAGGCATGTTGGAAAGCTTTGAAGTGTTGGGAGATGCATGAGTGTTGGAAGAAGTGGAAGATGTAATGGAGCCACTACTAGACATAGGTTCATCAATGTAATCTTGCTCAATAGAAGTATCCTTGGCACATGAGTCACTAGAGGTTCCAAGATCAACAATCTCATCATCAATGAGATCTTGGATTTTATGTTTCAGCTCTATACAATTAGAAGCAACATGGTCATTAGATTGATGATAGGCACAATAGGTATCCAAGAATGGATTTCCATAGGAGCTAGACTTAGGCAACATGATGAGCTTGGTGCTAAGAAGTGTTCTCAAAATGTCATCATAAGAATTCCCCAAGGGAGTAAAATTCCTTTCAAAAGTATGTCTAGAGTCCTTTGGTTGCTTCCCAAGTGAATAGCATGCATACATGTCTTCATCATTGTCTTGGTCAAAGATAGGTTTATCATGAAATTTTGACGTATGCTCCAAGGATGTATCATTTTCTAGCTCTCTAAAGAGGTCTTTAGATCTAGAAGATGAAGACATTTGATGTCTTGAAGTAGAGCATGTAGACCTAGAAGAAGAGGATGACCTCAAAGAAGGTGACTCACATGCATGTAAAGACCTTAAGGAAGATTCACGTAATGATGCAATCTCCTCCTCTAACCTTTTCTCAAGTTTAGACTTCATTTCTGTCATGCGCTTAGAGAGATGAAGGTAAGAAAGATCATTTGTCTCTTCTAGTTCTTTGTATTGCGCATATAGATCTTGAAACTCTTTAGTGACATGGAGGATATCATGATCATCTAGATTCGGTTGAAGTTTGGTAGCACAAGGTTTAGATCCCATAGTTTTAGATGCAAAGCCAAGCATAAAAGAGCCTAGAAGATAACTTGATGTTGAAACTATAGGAGGTAGAGTGTTCACTTGCCAAGATAGTAGAGAGAGATTAAAGTGACTTGTCAAACAATATGTCCAAGAAACTTACGACATGAATGACTCAAGTCAATAGCTAGGCAAGATGCCCAAATTGCCAAATAGATAGAGCAAGTGGGGTGACAAGTGAACAACTCCCTAACCCAAGAGTGTAGTCAAGAAATCAAGGCAACCATTTTAGCAAAAGGATAACTAGCAAGCATGCATAGACCATGAAGACAAAAAGACCTAGAGCACTAAGACCAAAGAACCACTTTAAGCATGTTTAAGCACTAGAGACATAACAAATCATAGCCAAATGATGAAACCCCCCTTAGTAAGTAACACAAGAAAATGTTTGCACTTGACATTTTGACTTGGTTGACAAAGTTTGACAATAATTGATAGCATAGAAAATTTGATGTTCAAAAGAAATTTCTTTCCAAGCAAGATAGTGACACATGGAGTAGTCTTCAAACAATCAAGTAGGGGACAAAGCAACCTTGCATGATACAAGCATATCTGAGGTCTCAAAAGAAATCCCTAGAACTATCATCATGTGTATGTTCAAAAGATTTTCACAGGTCTAGCACATTCAAGAGCACATCAAGCAATATCTACCTAGAAGTCATTGTTCATTACTCAACAACTTGGCCCACGCTTGATGCTCCTTCGTCTCACACCAAGTGTTTGCCCACAAGAGATATTGGCTTTGTCATGGAAATGACATAAGCATAACCAAGGGAACACATATGGTGAGTATAAATCTTGGGGTGATCCGGGTAGTCCACTAGGATCAATCCTTGCACCACGAAGTTGAGCGGCTAAAAAGGGTAGTTACTAACTTAGGATGTTTAGATAGGGCTTCAGTTCATAGTGTTCCTCTTGCTCCCAATTACGGGACACCTCACCTTGTGATGAGTAACCGATCTCGTGATCACAAGAGCACCTTAAGCATTCTTGCCTAGTGATCTCCTTATGGTCAAAATCTCATAAGCGATCACACTAGGCAAAGATAAACACTATGTCTACCAAAAGTTTTGTGTCCTTGATAGCCTTGAGTTTATAGTGGGTTGGAAGAGCTAGGTAATCAGCTTGTCCCCACTTGGGTCATTCCTCTGAGGTTGTCCGAGAGTAGGCCCTCTAAAGGATTCTAACTACACAAAGTGGATCAACTTTTGGAAGTCAAGATTTCTGGTTCACCACAAGGGTGAAGAGCATACTCTCCTATTCCAATTGTTTTCTCCCAAACATGCCAAGAAGATTCAGTTACCCCTTGCTTTTGAAACCAAATGGCAAGTCAAGATTTTTGATTCACCATAAGGGTGAAGAGCATACTCTCTTATTACCAAAAGACTCCAATCACAAGTTTTATGTGCCTATGAAAAATGAACAATTAGTCAATTCCACACATGAAAACAAAAAAGCAAAAAAATTTGGGTTTTTATGCTTTGGGAAGCCCCGCAAACAATTGTTAGTAGCCCTTGTGCATTTGAAGCTTTGACATGTGTTCTTTTTATGCAATGTTTCAATTTTTTTTCATAAGGATGGCAACCTGTAATCACAACTTGTTAGCACCAAAAGTTAGTGTGAAATAACATAAAAATTTGCAATAAAAAGTGGTGAGTTTCCTCAAAAATCCAATTTATCTTCCAACCAAGTGCATGCAAAGAAAGTGCAAGTTAATCACAAATGCTCTTATGTTTACTCTTTGATTTTGACCTAGTCAGCAAGATTGGACTTTTTTTCTATGATTTCGTATCCAAAAATAAAAATGAAAAGAAGAGACCCCTGTTAAAAATCAGAGAGCTTTCCAAAAATGCAAGAAATTTAAAAAAATCTCTTCATTTGTGCTCTAGAGATGGATTTTGTCAAAACAGGCCAAATTTATCAAATCGAGTTTTTGATCCTTAATACGACCTCAAAATTCAAACCACAAAGAAAGAACCCTATCATAACTCATAACTCATAACCATATCAGAAATAGCTTTTTATGAAAAACAAAGAAAAACTCATAACTCCCGCAAATCATGTGAAAATTCTCTGAAAATCGAAATGAGACATTTTGAACACATACTTAACTTGCAAAAAACAATTTAGAACCAAACCCCAAGTTGTTTAAAAGATATGATCAAATCTTTAAACCAACTAGATTTTTGGCCTTCAAACCAATCTACTTATGGGTTGGCCTTAAAATCCAAGTGATAATTCTACAAAAGTACTTGATTAGATCCAATATGCTGCTGTAAAAAATTAGATATAAAATATAAAAGAAAATGGAGCTAGAAACTTGATTCAAGCCCGACGGTGGGTGCCAAAAATGTACACTCGAAAGTGTCACACTCTAAACCATTCTATCCAAACGATTCCATGAGTTGGAATGTTTGGATGCCGTCTTAGAGCTCCCTATCCACAGAGTGCAAGAGAGTGTATTTCAAGTTCAAGGGCTCTCAGATGAGCCTTAGAGATACTCTTCTTGCTAGTAAACCATGCAATGAGAGGTTCCAAAGACAAGATGCAAGAATGCAAATGTCCCAAGGAGTTCCTCAAGAATGCAATGCAAATGAAAATTAAGCTAGAATGAGATGCAAAGTGGAGTTATGCTAAAATATGTATGACAGTGTTACAATACCATTATTAAGCTATGTGAGATTAAGCTACATGTAAAAATGAAAGCTACGCTAAGCTAGAATGCCATGATGTCATGGATGAGAGAATGTAGACAAGAAATAGAAGTTCTCCATAAAGCTCCAAAGAAACCTGTTAGAAAACCTGCAGCATAACAATATTCAAAATGAGGATTGGATTGAGGGGGAAAGCTCTCTCCCTTTTAAAGATGTATGGACAGTAGAGATCAAGATGAAGATGATGGATGATCAACGGTGGAATTCGAAAATAGGTGTGATCCATGTGCACACACAAGTCAACCAATAGAATATAAGTTGACTTGTCATATAAGACAAAAGTCTCACAAGCCTTTTTTTTTAATTGTAAAATAAAAAAAGGACTTTATGTGTGCACTTTAAGTGGGTTAGAAGAATGGGGTCTTTTATTTAATTAAAAGGGGACATGTTCTTTTAATCAAATAATGAACTTAGGATAGCATAGTCAAACTATAGGTTATCATCAAATAAATTGATTATTAGAAATTTAGCTTAGGTAAGTGATTAAATTAATTTAGCCAAAATCTTGAAAAGGGGGCTAATAGTCTAGATGACCATTTTTAGGTGATTACAATAATAGCGATCAATGGTATGCTAGTTATGGTCTCTAGAAGTGGACACATCCAAAAATATAATTTCTAAATTATCTTGAGTCGATCTTATGTAATAAAGTGTAATGTAATTATATAATATGAGGTTGGTCACCCTCAAGGGTTACGGATTAATGTCTAAAACCTTCTTGGGCAGTTAAAAGTGCTTATACAAGGAAGGCCCATGGTTTATCTAGGGAAGTTCTGGGCGATAGACACAACTCTATCTTACAAACTGTTGTAAGGAAGGTGCCCATGTGAGTTTGCATACTGTAATTATGCATTCGTAGCGATAATAATAAGCCCATATTTTGTTCTCTCAATTATTATTCTTTATTTCTATTGTTTGTTGTGGTATCAAGGGGAACACCCTTCATCAAAAGGTAGGTGGGATTTGATAAGAAATAGTTGGGATTTAAAAATTGGATGGTTTTATTATTGCTTGTGTCTCATGCACCTTAGTTGAGCATTTTCCTATATTTTATACACTAGCCTTTGTTTGATGGTGATTGTTGCATTTCAAGATGTTCATGGAGGTAGTGATGTCTAATGTTGTAAAATTTTCTTTAATCGTTTTCCTCTTAGTAGTCCTCCATCCTTGCCTATTTTAGAGATGGATTCTTTTGTGGTTGGAATTTTTATTGAGATTATCTATGAGAATTACTTTACTCATAGTGGGCCACACAGATAATCTAGGTTTCCTTTCTTGCAGTGAATTCTTTTTGGACCATCTGGGTTGTAATCTTTTGTACTAGTGCTTCAATCAAACCAAAATCCTTTGCTGGGGGCGAAGAATTAAGAAGCTTACCCAAATTGTAAGTACCAAGATGTACAAGAAGAAATATACTAAATTTAAACCCAAAAACAAGAGTGCACTAAACTAGAAGTTTTCATTGACTCTTTCTTTAGTAAACATACATTGAGTTAGATAAAGTTTTCTTTAAGTTTTTAATAGAATTATTATATCTATCATTTTGGATGAACATTGTTAAGTAGTTTTGTTGTACTAATGCAACTTAGAATATTCTATTCTAAAGCATCAAAAGGCTTCGTACCAGATAAATTCCTACAACAACACTCCAAAAGTAAACATGTCAGTTTTCTCATCAACTGTCCCATGCATGAAATACTCTAGTGCTAGATATCTTCTCAAAATGTTGCACCAATTAGAAAGCGATGAGAGAAAAGTTGTTTGAGTTGCAAGTTACAAAACACAAGATAATGGAAAAGCTTAACTTACCCATAAATTCCTTCAATGGGAGTTATAGAGTGGTGGGTCCATTTCCCTAGGAGTCATTTTGCCAATCCAAAGTTTGAAATCAATAGCAGAGGCTAGTCAAGGATCCCAACAAATGAATGAATATTCAATTATATAAGTTTGAAGTTTATTCATTACTAGATCTTAAGGATCATGCAACTCTGTAATGACAAGTTTTCTTACCCGGGGCTCAAATTCTCTATCTAGAAGAATATTGGATGTTTTGATATCCTTGTGAATGATTCACCTTTGGCAATGTTTGTGAAAATAATGTAGTCCCCTAGCTATACAAACATCCACATTGTATCATATTGACCACTCCAACAATGGAGTATTTGTATCTAGCCCCGGGCTCTTCTCTCGCTCCTATTTACATACATGCAAATCAATGATAAAGAGAAACTAGGGGACTACACAATGGAATCTTTTATTGAGTTGGGGGAATCGAAGGGAAATTAAAAAACAAATTTTGATTAATTATGTTATAACTTATGCCCCTACTAGTTTTCATATTCATTCAATCATTTAGGATTTAGGAGTGAATATATATTTTCTCTCTTCTTGTTTCTTTGTAATCTATGTCTCTACAATGATCTTTTCCAGTCGAGAAGGAAAAAAAGGAAAAGGAAAAGGACGAGTTTTGTATATATCACAATGCAATACAAGTGGTTTTTAAATACAACCACATTAGTGGCCAGCCGAAGTTGTTGGAATTATTCAGGATAAGACAGGTTATTGAGAGGGGAGGGGTGAATTAGTAACCTATCAAACTTTCAAACAATTTAGCTTTTTAACCATTCACCATTCATTCATCTAATCTACTGCATAACTGAAAAAAAAAGCATTCATTGCACATGTACATAGAGATTTGGTGACCCAGAAACCTTCCAAATAGAAAGTAAAACTGGGGTGGGGATGATGCCCACAAAACTTCAATACCGCAATATAAAGTTGGCCTGTTAAGGCTTACAATGATCACTTCTGGTGATCTGCCCTGTTAGGAGTGAGTAGGACTGCTAGATCCACCTTGTTAGAGGATTTACAAACATATAGTAAAGTATGCACTCTGTTAGGAGATTTACGGAAAGACTGTTAAGTCTACCCTGTTAAAGGATTTATAAACTGATTCACCTATTAGGATGAAGTAGTGGATCTGCTTACAACTGTTTGCTGATAAGATCCTTTTTGCATTGATCACCTGATGTGATATATATAACTTTTCTGCTCCTATGTTGACCTTGTTGAATCCCTTTTATATTGCTGTTGATTTGTAATTCCTTCTTTTCATGTGAACATCAATCTCTTCCTTTTTATATCTTTTTCACAACCCTCATATATATCATACTACAAATGATATCATACATTACATATATACCATTTCATTATTTACAACTACAAGGTTGGCCAAAACATACGTGAACAAAACATTACTCAGTCAGCCAGATAGTAGAAAACTCGGGTTCCTCAAGCTGACTTAGTGACCTTCTAATACTCGGCATCCACTACATTACTCAGCATCATCATGCACTCGGTAGAAGTAGAGGCTCGGTTCATACTAGCCACACAATACTGCTTGGAACTCGGTAACCATTGGTCACTCGGTGGATATAGTGTCACTTGGTAGAAACTAACTTCTTCATTTACCTTGCTTTGCTCAGTGAACACCGAGTTCTTCATTTACCTTGCTTTGCTCAGTGAACACTGAGTTCTTCATTTACCTTTCTTTTCTCGGTGGACACTGAGTTCTTCATTTACCTTGCTTTGCTCAGTGAACACTGTGTTCTTCATTTACCTTTCTTTGTGATGCAGAGCCACACCTTGGAAAACTCAGGAGGAATCAGACACTCAACTGAGTTGCTTCAAGGGGCATCTACAACCTCTAGGATCACACACTAAAATTAGATTCAAAACAAAACTTTGAAAATAAAATCCCCCAAAATATCTTCTTGCTGCCTCTGAATAGACCTGCACTCAGACATGACTAACTTTCGAACCAAAAAAGATTTATTCAATCGAACCATTGAGATTTTGCGTAACTAGGTTTCAAGCAACATATAAAACTTTGAGAGAAATCCAACGGTTCACACCGAAGATATTGACCACGCATCGGAGTACATTTTTTTGTAAAACATTGCTCCTTGCTGTCTCTAGATAGACCTGTGAACAGACATGTATAACTTTTGAACCAGATCAAAACTCTTCAATCGCTCTAGTGAAGATGGGCATAATTAGGCCTATAATAACATATCCAAAACTCATGAAAATCCAACAGTGCATTTGGGAGATATTACCCATGCACTGAGACTAATTTTCTGCAAACATACCAAATTCGACCCAAAACTAAAACTTTTTAATCTTCTGCAAACTATCAACTTGTTTCCAGTGAGAAGATAAGAAAAATCCATTCAAAACTCAGACTATCGAAAACTTGCACAAAGACAAAATGAAAAACATTCCATATCTCTCCAAATTCGATTCGTGTCTTACATAGCCGACTGGCTGACCCTTAAAATTTACTTTCTTTTTTTCCTATTAAAGGATGTGAAACGTTTTCTTCTTATTTTAGAAAAGAAGAACGTCTTCTATCCAAAAAAAGGATAAGAATCTGAAACATTTTTTCTACCAATATTAGACAGTCATTTTCTAAGTCAGGAATATTCCAAAAACTGCCTACTACCTATTATTGGATTCTAAAAATCATTAAACACTCCACCTACGAACTAGAAAAAACTATTCTAATTTAAGATCCACACACCTGGTCCTAGGTGGCTATATCTGGAGAGCTTATCGAACTGCTACTCTAGGTATGCCACCACATGTAGGACGTTATTACAAACTTCAAAAACTAAAAGCATTTAAAACATAATATTAGATTTCCTATTACATTTTCAACAATGTTGCCTTTTATAGCATTTCTCTTCTTTGCCACTGCAGCACTTTGCTCGATAAACACTGCGTTCTTCATTTACCTTTCTTTGCTCAGTGAACACTGTTGGACTTCTCATTCACTTGGTATCCTCCAAAATGCTCAGTGAGAACTGTTTACCTGCTGAACTTATAAGGTAACCACTGAATGCTCGGTATATACTATAGACTAAGTGATGAGCTAGATAAGCATTCAAAATTGAATAAGTGTTTGCACTAATCACAAATATACCATAATTCCAACAGAAGCAACATGAGAAATAGAATAAGAGAGGGAAACTCATCTTAGACAACATAAGGAAAAGAAGAAGTTACCAAAATGGAACTTACATAAGTTAATCTTCACTATATGAAGTCTTGAACTCCATCTTGGTTTTCTATGATGGAATTCTTCTAAAAATGCATTGGATAGTATATAGTGATGTTGTTGCTACCACTGATGGTGGGTGCTTCATCATAACACCTTCCAACAGGCATAATTTCATGAGAAAGGAGGACACTATTTTCAACTAAACAAGGTTCCATTATGTATGTATATACAACATTAAATTAAGATTATATATAACTTGATCATGTTATTGATATCATAGTAACCATCTCGGTTTATTTGAATGCAATATTTGCATTCACTCAATCATAGCCGATCACGTTTTGCCTAGCAAAATAACTTGATCTAGTTATGTAAACATGGAAATATCATTCATGCCTTAAAAACCCGATTGGGTTATTTGAAAATCTAAAACCTGATCAAGTTTATGGCTTAGCCTTGGGAGTTGACCCAAAGTCTTGGTGGCTCATTTTTCCTCCATTTCAATCCTTTACATGTTCTTTAATCTTTTAAAATGAATTATCATCTTTGCCTTCACCAGTTTCCAAACAATAACATGGGTATTTCTGAAATCACTACCATAATCTCACATGTCTTCTTAGCTTTATAACCATATATATTTTTTCCCTTTTTAGACAACATTAACAATGTAAATTTTAATTAGTTTTACCACTATCTTCATAGTCTTCAAAAACATATGTCTAACTTTTTTTTTAAAAAAATTGTAGTTTAATTAAGAAAATGCAAAATAAATTACATATTATTGTTCTTCACTTCATTCTATACACTTAATAAAAAAATCATTTTCGATTATTATGATGCAAGTTGTGGCCTGCATACAAATATGTACCAAAATTTTAGGATGCAGTCACTTCAATTATTCATTAAAAAATACTCATAAGAAAATTATACAAAATTACACAAATCATCCTACCAAAAGAATTTGCAAATACTGAATAGAACTGTCTTTTTGTGCTGCACATGAAAATAACTATATTAAAATTTCTTAAAAAATCAGAAACCATTTTTTTTTGTGCACAAGTTTTGACCCACCTAATCTTATTCATTTTGTAAAATCTCTAGTAAATTAGAAAGTAGATTCAAAGTACTAAAATTTATATTTTTTTACACATCTTTTTATTTTGAGTGGATGGCTTTCAAACATCTTGTCCAAGTTCAAGTTTACCTGATTTCAGAAAAAAAAGGTGTCCACTTATACCCACTTTTATATAAAATGGCTACGCAACACGTGAATTCCATCTTTTTTGTATTTATAAATAAAATTAAATATCATACAACAACTATCTTGTGGTTTTCAAATTAATTTTAAAATGCAAATTATTTGTCTCTTCAATTGCATTTTCATTGTTGCATAGACAATGCCCTTTTTGTACACCATCTTAGTGTACTTATGGCATGAGAAGGCCCATTGACATGACACATGTCAAGGGAGAGGTTCGAGGCAAGGTTCGCTATTGTTTGTTCCACTAGACATTGTGCCACAAGGTGGTCAATTGAGTTCGTCACATGTATCCATAGATATTTTTTTAGCATCGACGTGTCTATTATGAGAATACTTTTTACAATTTTAACTGTCATCATGGTTCTCCAAGCATGATTTAAAAAATGATTGTCAATATCATTAAATATTTTATAGTTGAGAATTTTCTACGTAAGGGTAAAAAGTTATTTTTTATGGGTTCATTCTTCTCTAGTTTAGGATTGATGTTTCGAAAATAGAAGAGACTATTATTTGTCTAGCAACACTTTAAGATACTTTGCTCAGACTTTAATAAATCACTAGCTTATATATACCTCTATATATATTACGCCGAGAGTAATCGTTCTCGAGGCGCCTATTTTTATTTAATCCCAAAGTTATTTTAATCGAAGTTGGGATTAATGAAAATAAAAATAGGCGCCTCGAGAACGATTACTCTCGACATAATATATATAGAGGTATATATAAGCTAGTGGCAGTCGCGGCGCAATAGGAAAAATATTTACTTTTTATTTTTTATTTTGATAAGGTTACTATAAAATTGTTAATTAATTTTTAATTAGAGTTGTATGAAGTTACTATAAAATTATGCTTCAGAATATTTTTAAAAATTTCATATAAGGAGTTTAATATAGATTAAAAAAATATTTTTTATTTTTGGGATATTGTAATGTAAAATGTTATAGTCATACATAGATATATGGTTAGGGACAAAGTTACCATTATAGTTAATGTTAACCTTAGGGATAGAATTAGGGTTAGGGTTAGCATTAGAGTTAGGGTTGGAGTTAGGGTTAGGGTTTGAGCTATGGTTAAGGTTAGGGATAGAGTTATGGTTATGGTTATTGTTAGAGTTATGGTTAAGGTTTAGATTAGAGTTATGTTTATGGTTAAGGTTAGGGTTAATGTTATGGTCATGGTTAAGGTTAGGGTTAGAGTTATGGCTATGGTTATGACTAGGGTTAGTGTTAGGGTTATAGTAAGGCCAACGTTAGGGTTAGGGTTAAGGATTGAGTCAAGGTTAAGGTTAGAGTTTAAAAGGTTAGGGTTTGAGTTAGGATCAAAATTAAGGTTAGGGTTAAGGTTAGAGTCCAATTATGGTAGAGTCAAATCCAAAGTTAGTGTTATGCTCATGGTTAAGGCTAGGGTTAGACTTATGCTTATAGTTAGGGTTAGGGATAGGGTTAGAATCCAATTATGGTAGAGTTAGAATTAGGGTTAGAGTTAGGGGTAGAGCTATGCTTATGGTTAATGTTAGGTTTAGAGTAATGCTCACGGTTAAGGTTAGGGTTAGAGTCATCATTATGGTTATGGTTAGGGTTATAGTGGGGATAGGGTTAGGGTTAGGGTTTGAGTCAAATATAGCTTTTATTTTAATATAAGGAATTTAATTTAGATAAAAAATTTAAAAAAATTGGGATATTGTAATGTAAAATGTTATAGTCATACGTAGATATATGGTTAGGGACAAAGTTAACATTACAGTTCATCTTAACCTTAGGGATAGAATTAGGGTTAGGGTTAGCATTAGGGTTAGGGTTGGAGTTAGGGTTAGGGTTTGAGCTATGGTTAAGGTCAAGGATAGAATTATGGTTATGGTTATCATTAGAGTTATGGTTAAGGTTCAGATTAGAGTTATGTTTATGGTTAAGGTTAGGGTTAGAGTTATGGTCATGGTTAAGGTTAGGGTTAGAGTTATGGTTATGGTTATGATTAGGGTTAGGGTTTGAGTTAGGATCAAAATTAAGGTTAGGGTTAGGGTTAGTGTCCAATTATGGTAGAGTCAGATCTAGAGTTAGTGTTATGCTCATGGTTAAGGCTAGGGTTAGAGTTATGCTTATAGTTTAGAGTCCAATTATGGTAGAGTTAGAATTAGGGTTAGAGTTAGGTGTAGAGTTATGTTTATGGTTAAGGTTAGGGTTAGAGTAATGCTCATGGTTAAGGTTAGGGTTACGGTTAAGGTTTGAGTCAAATATTATTTTAAATTTAATATAAGGAGTTTAATTTAGATAAAAATATATATTTTATTTTTGGGATATTGTAATGTAAAATGTTATAGTCATACGTAGATACATGGTTAGGGACAAAGTTAGGGTAAGGGTTTGAGCTAGGGTTAAGGTTAGGGTTAGGGTTAGATTCTAATTATGGTAGAGTTAGATTTATGGTTAGTGTTAGGGGTAGGGTTAAGGTTAGTGTTAGGATTAGAATTAGGGTTAAGATTAGGATTAGAGTTAGGGTTAGGGTTAGGGTTATAGATAGGGTTAGGGTTAGGGTTAGGGTTAGGGTAAGGTTTCGGGTTAGGGTTAGGGCTAGGGTCAGGTTTAGGGTTAGAGTATGAGTTAGGGTTAGAGTTTGAGTTAGGGTTAGGGTTATAGTTTGAGTTAGGGGTAGACAAAGCATTATAATTTGGTTTAGGTTTAGGGTTTGTGTTTGAGTTATGGTTAGAGTTAGGGTTAGAATTAGGGTTAGGTTTAGGGTTTAAGTTACCAGTAGAGTTAATTTTACAGTTGGGTTAATGTTAGAGTTAGGGTTAGGGTTAAAATTAAAATCCAATAATGGTAGAGTTAGATTTACAGTTAGAGTTATGGGTAGGGGTAGGGTTACACTTACAGTTAGGGTTAGAGTTAGATTTAGGGTTAGGGTTAGGGTTAGGGTTAGGTTTATATTTAGAGTTAGGGTTATATATAGAGAGAGTTATATCAATGTTAAGGTTAGGGTAAGGGGATTGAGTAAGGGTTAAGGTTAGAGTTAGGGTTAGGGTTAGGGTTTCAGTCAGTACTAAAGTTAGGGTTAGGGTGAGAGTCTAATTATGGTAGAGTTATATTTACAGCAAGAGTTAGATTTAGGGTTAGAGTTAGGGGTACGGTTAGGGCTAGGGTTAGGGTTAGAGATAGGGGTAGACAAAGGGTTAGGCTTAGGCTTAGGGTTAGGGTTAGGGTCAAGGTTAGGGTTAGGTTTAGCATTAGAATATGAGTTAGGGTTCGAGTTTGAGTTATAGTTAGGGCTATAGTTTGAGTTAGGGGTAGATAGAGTATTAGAATTCTAGCTACGATTATGGTTAGGTTTTGGGTTACGGTTATGGTTACGGTTAAGGTTAGAGTTAGGTTTAGGGTTACAGTTATAGTTAGGGTTAAAGTCCAATCATGGTAGAGTTAGATTCAGGGTTACAATTAGTGGTAGGGATAGGGTTACAATTATAGTTAGGGTTAGGGTTAGGGTTAGAGTTAGAGGAAGGGTTATATTTAGAAGTTTTCTTACGGTCACAGTTATAGTTAGGAGGGGAGTAAGGGTTAGGATTTTAGATTATATTTATTATTATATAAGGTGCCCTATATAATAATATGTATATGCCCACGCTCATGGATAAGGTTAGGGGAAGAAGTAGGACCATGGTTATTAGTGTTACATTTAGAATTTCATTTAGGAGGGCATTGTGTGCTATTTTTTCCCCCTATTCAACCCATCACTGATGTCTGATCTGAGAGACCTTAAATGGGATAGGTTCTTTGTAGAGGGTTAACATCGCTAAAGTTGGCGGCTAAAATTTTGTGTTGGCTCGGTTTCTTCATTGACCACGCTGGATCATTTTTTCTTGGTCAGGTTGATTCATGCTACGAGATTCGATAACTCTTATTTCTTCGCGAGCTATCTTCCCATCTTCCCAAAAGTGCAAGATGTTGCCATGCATTCCCATTCTAACGTTTCTTTATACACTAGTGTCTTCGAAACACTCTAAAGCATAGAATTCCACAAGATGCTGCCATGCATCTCCATTCTAATGCATCGTCATGCTACATTGTTTCTTCTATTCTCTGAAGCCCAGAATATCATCATGCTACCACACATTTCCTTTCCAACATTTCCTCACTCCACAATGCTTTCATGAGTCTTTGAGACCCAAAATTGTGCCACATCGAGGGGGTTTGCACCTTTTGTGCTATATGCTTCGTTCGTTGGGAGGAATCTCTTCACTACATCTTAGTCATCCATTGGAAATAAAGCCAATCTTGATTAATGAATGTGACTTAATCCTTCATTGGGAGGAGTTTCCTCGTTGCATCTCAGTCATCCTTTTTTAGGGGAGAATCTACATTGACGGTTGCGACTTAATCCTTCATTGGTGAGGATTCACGATGCATCTATGCCGTCTATTTTGAGAGGAAGACCTTCATTGATGACCATCATTCATTTTTGGGGAAACCAAATTCCTCCTTGTGGTCAACCTTGAATTTTTTGTGGGAGGTTAACACATCATGTTATCTCTTTTCGTAGTTTTCTGCCAGCGACATGAATTTATTTCCTCTTCTTTCCATGAGTCTCCATTCTAGCGCCTCCTTACGCTGCATTGTTTCTTCAATTCTCTAAAGCCCAAAATTGCATCATGCTACCACATGTCACCTTTCTAACATTTCCTCACTCTGTAGTGCTTTCGCAAGGCTCCAAGACCCAAAATTGTGCCACGTAGCGGGGGTCCCCACCTTTCGTGCTATGGTTACAATTTAGATTTTAGGGTTATGGTTAGAATCAAGGTAAATTCTAGAGTTTATAGAATATTTAGAGTTAAGATTAGGGATTAAATATATATGAGGGTTAGCATTGGGTTGTATGATAGTTACAGTTAGGATTATAGTTAGATATATCATTTAGATTAGGTTTTAGTCAGGGTTTAATTAGACTTAAGATTAGGGTGAGGATCAAGGTGAAGTCTATATTAGGGTTCATATCATGGTAGGATTGAAACTAATGTTAGGGTTAACATTGAAATTATGATTAGGGGTAAGGTGAAGATTTATATTTGGTCCTGATTGTGGTTTGTGCTAGGATTAGGGTCTAAGCTATGATTAATTTTATGATTGTACCTTTAGGGTTAGGGTTTTGTTTAAGTTTATGATTATGGTTACAACTATGGTTTATGGTTCAAGTTTAAAGTTGGGAATGTGATTCGAATCAGGGATTAGTAAATTTTGTAAGAGTTTGGTTATTGGTTTACACCATGGTTAGGACCTTGGGACTAGATTTAGAGTTTAATATCATGGTTATCCCTATAGTTAGGTTTAGGATTTTGATCAATATTCTGGAGTTTGTTTTTACATTATGGTTAACGGTTAGATTTTAGGGTTAGGACTATAACCAATATTAGTGTGTAGGTTTTTGGTTTAGATTATGGTTTAGGCTGAGATTTTCGTTATGATTAGAGTTTAGAATATCAATAGGGATATGTTTTAGTGCTATAATTATAGTTTAATGTTGGATTATAGTTAGATTGTACATCATTGTTGGGGCTAGGGCTAAGGTAGGGGTTGCTGTTAGGGTTAACTAAGGATGACAATTAGGATGGTTTATCTTTTCAAGAAGAAAAAAAACTCATATTGATTGAAAAACAAAGAAATTATACTTCGAAAATAATTTTCTATGTCATAATAGATTCATTTATTTTAATTATTGTATTAGTTAATTAGTTGTTTGATGTTTCAAAGTAAACATGGCTTATTTTATTTAAATTTAAATAATATTATTGTTTTGAACTAAATTTAGCTTAATTGTTAATGATCATATTTATATTTCTAATATTAACTCCAATTTGATCAAAGACCAAATATATTTTTGGTATTTTTGTAAACGAACTTGCTTAACACTTCCCTATTTCAAAGTTAATAAAATATCATTTCTATTGTCTTAGATTTGAGATCAAGTATATTAAATAAGAAATAATAAATGAACATTATGATTAATATATTTCTAAAATAAAAATATATTACTTAAAAACTTGTTTACTTTAAATGAATAAAGTACTCATTTACTTGTAAATTTTAAAAATAGAAATTAATCTACATATATATTAAATATTTATTCTTTTTCCTATTTGCATACAAATTAATTAAAATCTAATCTTTAAACTACATAAATATTTTTAAAATATATATCCATCAATAATTAGTTTAGAATAAAGTAAAATCTAAAAATTAGACACATATAGAATCTTTTTAATTTCTAGATACATGTTTTTCTAATTTATTTTTACAAACATGCAACTGATATTTCTAGTATCCATTTTTTTCCATTCTAAAAAAATCTAGATGTAAATAGAAATTTTTTAGATGCATGCAATCTTTCTAATTTTTTCTACATACATATATTAACATTTCTATTTTATATTTTGTTTTTACATTATGGTTATTTCAATCAAAATATCTAGATGTAAATAGAATTCCTTTCAAAAAATCTAGATGTATATAGAATTCTTTTAATTTTTTACATACATAAAATCTTTCTAATTTTTTTCTACATACATAAAAGAATAATTTCTATTTTCTATTTTTTATTTTCTATTTTAGAAAAAAAGCTATCAGAAAGATTGATAAAAAAATTGATTGCATATGCATTCTTTATTTTGTGCACTAAATGCATTAATTTTTTTCATTTATCTAATGGTTTTGAATGAACTTTGTCTCATCTTGGCATTGCATCTTCCAAAGATGAGTAAGCAATATCAAGATATAAAATATCAAAGTTGAAAATATTAAAATGAATGACTAAAATATCAAATGCTCAAGATGCAAGGCAGAAATAAACTGTGTTGAAGTGTATTTTATGGATTAAATGATGACTTTTATATTGAATTACTAAATTACCAAATCTACCCACCCCATTGTAAAACTTAATTGCTCTGTTTCAAAAGTGATTAAATTAAAAATAGAAAATCTACACAACATAGATCTATTCTGCATAATGCATATTTTAAAACTATGTCAAAGATTTGTTGTTCTACATAATACAGATTTTAAAACTATGTAACAACAATTTATTCTTGACTTCCAACTATTTGTATCTTCTCTAATATAAATTATTTTTTTCATATCATACATTATATAATGAAAGTAAATCCATACCAATTAATATTAATGTAAGTGGGAAATAATTTTTTTTCACATTGATAGAAGAGTATGACAGAATCCAAAATGGGTTTGCCGTGGATTTGCATTCTTGCATCAATAGTTTAAACTGATTCCGTACTCATGAATCACACCGGCTAAAATACACTGAAAAACAATCCATTGCAGGGAGGCGATAAAGATTAGTAAAGAACTTAAAGAAGACACACGAGTATACTACGAAGAGTTTTTAGAAGTGAGCATCTTATTAGCTCCAAGCTGGAACCTCATAGAACAATCGAATATTCATTTAGGTTTTTTTTATAAAAACATTACAAATACTATATTTTCAAAACAGAGAGATTGATGCTATCAACACTCATTCTTATTAACAACATTTACAGAGAAATAAAATAAATAAAATCTAAGAAGACCGAGCAACTCTGGAATTTTGTCCAAATACAATGACTCAAATCAAAGTCAAATAGAAATTGAAATCAAAAGCCTCCAAAAATTCAATGTTTCAATTTGTCATGGATCTTCTAAATTCTACAAAGATTTTAGTGCGCTCATAGACTGGAAGGAACCTATAAATTGGAGCCGCAACATAGCCAATTCCAAATGCATATCTAGATCTAGAGTCAGTCATTTATCTTTAATCCATTCCCATTCAGTCCCAGCAATGCGCTAATAGCGTTAGGAAGCTCCATGCATGAATCAGAAGAAAATGGATATATCTGGTTAGGAAAGTACATATTGGACCAAAATATTTTAGAAATAGAAAAGAAGACACCCCTAAAACACTCCCATCAAGCACCATTAACAATGAAAAATATTATAAAATATATATATTAAATAGATTTTGAATACAAATCTAAATCTAAATCAAACATCCAAGACTAAACTATTAAATGCAAGCCTAAATAGTTATGAACAGAATTCTAAATCTAAATGAAATTAATTAAAATTGAAATCTAAATCAAAGTAAAATATTATAACTAATTTTGAATTTTAATTTACATCTACATCTAAATCTAAATGAAAATGTAAGTAAAAAATAGAAATCTCACCTACAAAAATGTTACTCCAAAACTTCAATTTACTCCTATTCAAAAACTCCAATCTAATCCTCCAATAACCTCCACCTCTTCCTTCCTGCAAAAACATAAAATGAAAATGAAATGAGGAGCCTTGGTTTTATAACTTCTGAGAGGCTCCTCATATCCCCCAACAGGCGTCTCTTCACATTCCACGAATTTGTTTCAAATTCCCCCACTCTCCGCAAAAAATAAGCATGAATGTGCATGCAAAATTATATTTAACAAAAAAAAATATCATATTGAAATTATTTTGCCCCTATTTTTTCGGGCCCTATTTTTTCGGGCCATACTTTTTCGGGCCTATTATTTCGGCCTCCATTTCGCTTCTTATTATTTCGGCCAGCTATTATTTTAGGAATTCTTTTTTAATATTTAATTTGAAAGTTTGTAACTGCTCCCAAATCTTTCTTATTGACAAACAATCTTGGCATATTCCCGTGCTGGACATTTGTGCTGCCATTGTATAGAACGCCTCTCAATTCCACCCAGCTCTTCTTTGTGGTCAGTTAATGAACGAAAATCTACATTTTCTTCAGCAGTTAAAATGGCATGCTCAAAGCTTATAAGAATTATGAGACTGCTTCTTGTTATAACTATTTTATTTGCGTGTGCAAGTTTCTGCTTGATATAGCCTTAAGACGGATGTAAATGTAAATGTAAATAATGGTGCAGATGACAACTCCAACAAAGCAAGCTTTAATTTTTTTCAAGTTGTGGAGAGATTACGATCGTGTATTAACTGCGCCAGCCATATTCCGGATCCCAAGTGCTGCAGATGAAAATGTATACTATTCCACTAATATTCATATTATTCTTTGTTCGAAATGAATTGGGTGATATCTTTGATTGACTTTTATCTCTTATAGTGAGCGCCGATTAAAGAGTAACTCGATTAATTGTTTTTCATTGTTTCCCTGCTATATTTTGTAGATCCATTTTGTAAGATTAACTTTTGGATGATGAAGTTAGATTTGAAGTTATATTCGTGTTCCTTAAATAATAAAATTTCAATTATTTTTGACGAATAAATTTTTTTAGAATTGTAAGCGAGTTAGTCTTATGAAGGTGGTTTGAGGACCATCTATTATTTCGATCTGTAGAAAACAGTATTCTTTACCTCCTCTTGTAATGGGTGAGCAGCTTGATCATCCGAGGAAGGGAAATGTCTACATAGCTATTAATGCACATTGTATTAACGCACATTGTATTTTGACTATCGATTAATTTGTAAATACAATGAAGTGGGTATTATCTTCTTAATGTCATATTTCACTCTTCAAAACAGTGAAGACGGACGACATTATTTAAAAACAATAGATGCAAGTGTAAATGCTCTTATCCAGCATAGTTAAATGGTATTGCATGTAAATTTAAGGCAAGAAAAGGATATCCAAATGAAATAGTTACAATGATTAACTTTATTGAGATAAACTTTATTTGAAAAATACTATTGTAGTCATTTATTATTTATGATTTATCTTAAAAGATTTTTTAAGTGTCAAAAATTAATTCATAGCTAATATTGAAAAAATACAATTGCAATTTCGCTTAACAGAAAAAAATTGCAACACAATACCACAATATTTTTGAACAAATTGACCCTAGATAAACCCCTAAGGAAAAACTAATTCTATAGATGAAAAATCATATTAAACTTTACCAAATCAAGTGATAAAAAATTCCTTGCCTCTTACTAACACGAATCTAGTAAAATTATCGCAAATGCTATATTTGTCCCAGTGTTAATCAAATACATGAGCGCACCAATCAATTTCTTATATAAGGTGGGATCTACATCCTTCTCCCTGGATGTATCTACCTTTCTTCAATTTGTGATCATAGTTTTAGACATAGCTTTGTGATCCTCTACCTTAAATCTAATCAAGATTTCAATGCAATATTTCCCCGAGCCAATAAAAATCTCTTTATGTGTCAGTTAGACCTCTATACCTAGAAAGTAGTGCATAAGTACTAAATCTTTCATTTTGAACTCTTTTGCCTCTTCTACTTGCTCCCTCTTGCAATTCTCTATGAGCCCTATTGAACCTGTAAATAACAACTCATCCACATATAGAATAAGAATGAGAACCTCACTGCCAACCACCAAGTAGTAGAAGTTAGCAGCTAGCTTAGTCTTCACAAAGCTCATTTCCTGTAAGTATGTATCAATGCAATCATACTCTAATTTGGGAGCTTTCTTGGGTCTACATACAAAGCTCTATTCAATTTGCCCATGTGTGTCTCTTTGTTGCATGCTATAAAGCCTTTCAATTGTTCTATGTATACCTCCTTCTTCAATTCAACATTATGGAATGCTATCTTGGCACTCATTTGATGAATATACCATCCCATCTATGCTATAAATGAGATCACCGCTCCTATAGAAGTATACCTAACAACTAGAAAAAATTTCTTCTCATATTCTATTCCCTTCTTTTGAGAGAACCCCTTTTTCATGAACCTTGCCTTGTATTTCTCGATGCTACCCTATGCATTGTGTTTCTTACAGATCCAACATGATTCATCTGTTTCCCTATGTTTTTCTCTAGGCACTATGCCCCACAAATCATTTTGGATTATTTAGGAATGCTCCTTAACCATATCATCTTGCCATACTTGATGTTGTACAATCTCCTAATGGCTGGAAGGTTCACTATTAGCCAACTAACTGATTATTGCCACATAGTCATTAAACTTTGTTGGTTGTCTTTGTTGTCACATACTCTTCGTTAGAGCTCCCACAAATTCTTGAGTATACCTTTGTATCTCTTGAACATCATGGTTCTTGCTGCTAACTATAGAGGATAAAACATCAACCTCTGTGTCTTCTTCATGCATTTTCTTTTGTACCAATTTCTCTGTATTCTTTGAATCTTCACTACATGAGCCTACACTTGTACTAGTAGCTATACTTGACCTTTGTTTCTCTTGAATTTTTCTTGGAGCTTATGTTGGATGCTCACTAGAAAATCTATGGAGGTTCTAAATACCTTTACCTCCATGAACTTGATATCACATCAGACTATAATTCTTCTAGTCCCTCAATCCTAAAACTTATATGCCTTTGAGGCTTCAATGTACAAAAAAATGTACCTCACCTCTATAGTGTGATCTAGCTTTGTACATGCTTCACTTGGAATATGATAGTATGCCTAACTTGAAAATATCCTAGAGTTACTAACATTTGGCTTCTCCCCTATGAAAGCTTCCTCTGGTGTCATCGTCCCTAGTACCTTCTATGGAACCATGTTCTAAATGTATACAATTTTGATATATGCCTCTGCCAATAAGTAGTGTGTCATATCTGGGTCACGTAACATAGCCCTTGCTACATCCAATACAAAATGGTTCTTCCTCTTAGAAAATTCATTCTATTGTGGGTTATGTTATGTCCAAAAATTAAAAACCCATAAATAGAGTGCTAATTTCTTTTTGTTTCCTTTTAATTAGTCATTCAATCAACTTCTTTGAAACTAAAATCAAAGATATTAAATCTACACTTCAGTTAATCTCACAAGTCATGAATATTAGACATAAATCTCCATCACAAAAAAATATTAAATAACATACAATGTTTCTTCCATATCATTTCCTCACAAAAATAATAAATAATAAATCTAATTTGTTCATGAATCTATTTTATGAAATTTTTTTGCTCGATATGGCCTACAACTCTGGTTCATGCCTGTAAAGTCATCAAGGGGATGGATCCCACCCTCATAATTTTCCCCTCCATCGGATTTGGTACATGTGTGCTTGGATTTTAAACTAGTCCTTTACTCTGTATCTCAAAGTGATCACATGTTACATTTGGTGGTGAATCCTTGCTTGGAAAAACCATGTGGTGATATTGAAGATTGTGCCTGTTTGGGCCCCCACTCTTTGGAGAGTCCCATGATGGCTATGGTCTAGACTAAGATCCCAAAGTCAAACTAGCTAAGTGCTATTGTTGGATCCAAGATCACTGTGGACACTCGAGAGGAACCCACATTTTCCTGAGGGGTTACAAGCCCACAGATCTCACTCCTAGACTCTGTGTTTGATTCGATTTCCTTGGGACTCTCTGATGCATAGATAAACTCAACGGATGCAAAAACAAAAGGAACTGACACCAGAAAGAGATAGATAACAATAATCTTCTAATTGATTCATCAAATGAACAATATATACACTTTCTCTCCTACAGATTTCTTCTTCCTGTAATTTTGTATCAAAAAAGTGACTTAAACCTAAACCTAAAAACTCTATTTATATTTGCTAGGACGGTCTATAGAACATTCTAGATTATTACAAAATAGGAAGAATAGGGAGAAGAATGACCCTAGAAGGGTCTAAAAAAATTCCAAGAAAAGATCTTATCCTAATGATGAAATTGAGATAAATTCTTCAAGTCGGCTCATGCAGAAATCATGTCCAAAATATCTTTATGTGGATGCTCCTGCACCATACTCCCAGGGACAATAGAATCCAAGTCCCTTGGATTGGCCTTCCTCTTTTGTGCCATCCAATTCTTTGGTATTTTTTGTTTGTACTCTTGACCAATATCCAAATCAACTGCCATATGTGCATAAAGTTTTTCCATATTTCGATGAAACTCTAGAAAACCTACAATGAATGTATTAGATGGAACCTCATTAAATATGACTTCACCAATTTGGATTACTATAGGAATTGCTGCATCCTTTGTTGTGATGTCTTTATGCTGCAATATCTCCATACTTGGAGATCAATTCATCACTATTGGAGCCTTCTCTATCCTCTTAGCTTCATTACAAGTCTTCTTCCTTCTTTTTAGTATCCTTTTGATAGACTATAACACCTTGTTTCTTAACTTCAAATGTCATTTCTTTGTTGCATTAAGGACCATCACATCCAACTCTTTATGAACCATTTCATCACAATACTCATCAACCATTTCAACCTATTTTCTATCTTCAAGAACATCTACATCATAAGTTTCATCAAAAACATGTTGTTTCTCACCTCGTATATCAACATCACTATGTTCATTTGGTATGTCAGCATCGATCTGTTCATCTGGTATATCAGCATCAATGTGATTAGGTTGTTCTTTCAATAGACAACTCTTCTCTTCTAATGTCTTAGTATAGGCTTCTATAATCTGAATTGGTTGATGCTCAAGATCTGTATTTTCTTTTTCCGTATTTTTCTACAATTCTTCTCTTAGTCTCATAGAATTTTATTCGTGCTTTCTTAGTTCTTGCGTTAGGAATTCTATTTGTTCTTTATCTCTTGATCTATTATGGCTTCCTCTTCTCTCTTCTGCCTTTTCTCTTCCACTCTTTTCCTTGCTTCTTCCTTCTTCTTGTTCTGAAAATCCCAATATGAAACCCATGCATCGAATAATATCTTCTAATCATGAGATAACTCTCCTCTTGTGATCATTGTCTCTTATCTAGGTTCTCTCCACTCAAACTAGTCTTTTGGCCACAAAATTCAATTCACCTTAGAAGCTGAAAGCTTTCCCAAAGCTTTTCCCAAACTTTTCCCAAGTGCCTTAGGAGCTTTCCCCAAGCTCTAATACTAGAAATGATGTAGAGATAAACTCAACGGAAGGAAAAACAAAAGAAACAACACCAGAAAAAGATAGATAACAATATTCTTCTAATTGATTCATCAAATGAATAGTATATACACTTGCTCTCCTACAAATTTCTTCTTCCCATAATTTCACATCCAAAAACTTGACTTAAACCTAAACCTAAAAACTCTATTTATATTTGGTAGGATGGTCTACGGAACATTCTAGATTATTATAAAATAGGAAGAACGAATTACAAAATACTCTAGATCAATATAGAATAGGGAAAATAATGACCCCACAATGGTTTAAATGAATCCCAACAAAAGATCTTATCCTAATGATAAAATTGGGATAAATTCCTCAAGTCAACTAATGCAGAAATCACGTCCAAAATAACTTTATGTGGGTGCTCCTGCACCATACTATGTGGGTGCTCCTACACCACTCTCCTTGTGACTATTTTGTGATGGTAGGCTTCCTTTTCCTATTTAGTTTTGCTATTGAAATGGTCTATGAGTCATTCATGGTAGGTTTCTAGAACTTTGGTAAACACCTATTGATGGTCATGAAATGGAAACCAAATTTTAGCCCTAACCTTGACCTTTGTAGATCTACACCAGTTTGCATACAATTACCCAAACTCCCCTTGGTGTTTTGGGATGAGCAAGTGTTTAGATGGATTGGAAACTCTTTTGGACATTTCACCAAAGTGGATATAACAACTAGCTCAAATAGTAAACTAGGCTTTGATATGTTTTGTGTGAATGTGGGTATGAATATACCACTGCCAACTAAGGTGGATCTGAAATCAAAATGGGGTACTTGGTCACAACCGATTGTATACAAGAATGTTGCACCCTTCTTCCAATGTTGCAACATGCTTGGCCACTTGATAGTGGAATGTAAAAAGGGTGATAAACTTGAAAGAGAAAAAATATTAAATGCTGAAATTATTGATTCAGATTTTCATTAATACATATGGATACAAACTGAATTGATTCTAAATATCATTAACATTGATGTTTGAGCATCTATATATAGTCTTATTTTCCCTTATAGCAACTACTTATGGGAATAACTTCCCACAACTCTATATTGAACTAATTTTATTTATCTAATCTAAACAAAGAACCTAACCTAATTAATGTAATAAGTCTAACATTCCCCCCTTATTACATTAATTCAACAATCTAACATTCTCGCTTATTAGAAACTAACCTAATTAATGTAATAAGTCCAACAATCCCCCCCTGATACATTAATCCAATAAAAGTGAAAGCCTTTACCAATATTATTCCTTTGGAAACTTTGATGAAGCTCATTCAACAATCTTTGAAAGTAGATCTCTCTCTGTGACTTCAGTTTGCAAATCCTAATCCTGAAGTTGCCTTCATATCCCTATATCACAACTTTAGACTATAAATCCTAAAGTTGAGCTCATAATAACATTGTTTCCAGCTCCCTTACACAATGAGACATAGGTCCTCCGCAATTTCACATCTACATGGAGTGTGCCTGATGCCTCCTTTGGTGCTACACATGAGACGCCTTTCCTTTGAAAGTCCACATCTACTCTAAGTGTGTCTAATGCCTCCTCAAGTGTCGTAGAAACAATCACCACCAATATGTCTGCATATGGACGTCTTTCCTCCAAAAGTTGACATCTCCTCCGAGTATCTCTAACACCATTCTTGAAATCATGCCCCCCCCCCCTGCCCTCACTCAATAGAAGGACAATCATGTAGCCAAGCCCCCTCTTTTCTTTAGGGACATAAATCTATCAAGTCCCCTCTTATCTTTAGGGATGAGTTTGCCAAGCCTTGACTTTATAGGGACACAAATAGTTGCTTCCCATGCAATAATCATCTTTGAGCAAGAAACTAGCTTGAGATGATAAAAATCCTCTAACCTCCATTGCCTCCAGCCTCCTATTTACTTATTTGTTATTCTTTAATGCACAAATCTTGTATCGATTTCAAGTGGACTATCATAATCATTAGTATTTGAATGTATTGTGAAATCACAAAAGTGCATCTTACCTTCAACTGCAACAAAGGCTATATTTTTCTTCAACTTCCCATCGATAAGGTCTTTGGCCCAATGAAAATAATTCATTTGTACATGTCCACTTTGTTGACAATAAAAACATTTTAGTTCTCTTCTGCCAGGAACACTAGATTTCTCTCTAGTAAATAAAACTCAATCCTCAAAAAAATTCTGACTCTTATGAGCTCTATTTCCTTCATCAATTAAAGAAGGAATTATAGTTTCTAGGCTAGGATTCATTTTGTTCAAAGTGAAAACAATATGATCAAAGCTTGAAGGCATGCTACTAAGTAGGATTGCTTTGGCATCATCATCATCAACTTTAGAGTTCACACCTACAAGTTGATTAAGAAGTGAACAAAAAGTACTTATATGTTGAACAATCTTATCACCTTGATTCATCTTCAACCTAAACAACTTTGTTTTATGGACATTTTTGCACTAGAAGCTTGTGAACCAAAAAAGGTGTTAAGCCCATCCCATATTTCTTTTTAAGTCTTTGAAAGACCAATATGGTGCAAATATGCATCTGATAGACCAAGTCCAATCAATGCAGAGGCTCTATGATCTTTGGCTGTCCACTTTGTTATTTCATCTGCATCTTGGGGTTTTTGAATAGTTCCATTAACAATGTCACATAGATCTTTATCAATCAAAAGCAATTGTATCTTAATTTTCCATGTGTGAAACTCAATCCCTTCAAATTTAGGAATTGTAGATAATTTATCCATTATTTAGAAAACAATATTGCAGAACAAATAATGTAATTGAAAAACTGAGCAATGCATGTAATCTATAACTGGTCCCTATTTTATTCCTGATAAAGAAGAACAATCACACCATATTCATGATAATATAACATTATAATATCTACACAATAAATCTCAAACCTCTCTTCAATAAATCCACAGAAGTTAGGGTTCTCTCTTATCCAAAATCCATTTACACTCTTCTCCCATTGATCAACCCGCTCTGATACCACATGAAAGAGAAAAAAAAATTAAATGCTGAAATTATTGATTCAGATTTTCATTGCTACATATGGATACAAACTGAATTGATTCTAAATATCATTTACATTGATTTCTAAGCATCTGTATATAGTCTTATTTTTCCTTACAACAACTACTTATAGGAATAACTTCACACAACTATATATTGAACTAATTTTATTTATCTAATCTAAACACAAAACCTAACCTAATTAATGTAATAAGTCTAACAAAACTCAAGAATAAAGTATCCTCACCTGGTGTGGTGCTAGTTGGAAGATCAAACACAATAAAGATGAAAAACTAGACCAAACCCCAAGGGATTACAAAACTGGTAAGAGTGATGGACGCAAGCATTGAGGAACTCTTGGAATTGAAGGAATCTTGTAGTAAGGAAAGGGGGAGGGTGAGGACGCCTATGAAGGAGGGTGTTGATGAGAAAGAAGAGGAGGTCTTTTTTGGTCAACCTGAGGAAAAGGTAACAATGGAGCATGAGGAGGGGGAGATTATTGAAGTTCATACCATGCAATAGGCCCAACATGGGGAAGGACAACTTGAACCAATTGAAGATGGATGCTATTGAAATGATTGCTCCCCACAACATATCCCTAAGCAAGGGGAATGACTCACCATTGCCAAAAGGTACCCTGGTGGTCTCACTCCGAAGTATTGTGGAAATACTTTCCCCTACCTTTATAGTTGCAAGCCTTGACTACCTAAATACTAAAGCTGAATGGACAATTCCTAAGAGGAAGACTAGAAGTGGAAATAGGAGTGATGTTGGGTCAATAGTGAGGGTGGGAAGATCGCTGATCAAGAACCTCTATTAGAAGGAAACAGAAAAGGGTGGCCTACTCTTCGATCTGTGAATGCCCTCTTCCAACTTCTAGATTATTTTCCCTTGGCTTCTCCTCTATCTTGTTTTTTCCTGCCCTTTACTCACTTTTTCATCTCATTCTTATGGAGTTGTCATTTAGATAGTGTCATCTCATCTCTATGAAGGTGTCATTCTATTATTGGTTGTCGTAATCACTTCTTTTAGATTGAATAGAAATGGGGTCTACCCCCTTGATAACAATTTGCGAAAGAAAATAAAAATTAAATAAATAAAATATAACGTATTGAAAATATAAAAAACATAGTAAAAGAAAGTATTCTAATTTATTGCAAAAACTTATTTCTTTAATTTTTTAACTGAAAATTAGACAAGTCACCATATTTTTATTTAGTCAAAATATATTTTCTACAATTTTATTAACATGGAATTTTTTTTCTAAAAGATTAAATTTTAAATAAATATTTTATAAATTTTCTATATTTTAAGGAAACTAAATTATTCGAAAACATGAACCTTAAACTTTCAAAACTAACACAAATTCCACAAATCAATATTGAAATATAAAATTGACAGCAACTTTTAAACCGTTCTCAATGCAGAAATATTAAACGCCCGTTGCTGAATGGCATCAATTCAAAAGTTGAAGAGGTCAAGGGAAAAATGCAATCAACAATTAATTCTTCTTTGGATGTTTGGTGCAATTAAAATCCGTCATTTCTGAATTGTCTCGCCTCTTGAATTGCTGCCTCTTCAACGCGTCATTCTTTTACTTTGAGTATCGCTTTTTTTTTAATTGAATGAGAATGTTGACGTATTCTCATTCAATTAAAAGAAACCCTCTCGTCACATAAATGAGAATATTGACGTATTCTCATTCTATAAATACGATTGTCATAACCCATTTCCCCCTCTAACGAATAAATCGGCATCACATTTTCACGTGGATGACAAAATGAAACAATTTTATAATTATAATTAATGACTAGAATTGGTTATCGTTAATTTTAAAGATGGTGGATTGGATCAGTTATCATTTTAGTTTTGGAGAGGTCATCTCGGGTGGGCATGCAAATACAGTTGCGCTAACAAAGAATGGGGAGGATGGTTATTGGAACGGGATGCCTCTATCTTCCTTTTTACGTGTCTTTTTCTACGCCCTCTAGTTTGATTATTCTCTGCTCTTTCTCTCCAGTTTCTACAGACTCTTTGTATATTCTCACTCTAAGATCTCTCATTTCTCATTTTTTTTGGAAACTCTGTTCTGTATGTGCTTTTGGGTGATCACTACAGCCTTGGCTCTGGTCTCAAACGCCATACAATCTTCCAATAGAACTATACAGGCTGCTGCCGATGATCTGGATCATTACCACAAACTTTTCTTGAACTCGGCAAGTAAAGATTCCATAGCAAAGCATCTGAAGAAGCTCACAGTGGAGCCGCATGTGATCGGCACTCCAGAGAACTTCACCACTGCAGACTACGTTTACTCTGGATTGGATACCCACCTTGCAAACTATGAAGTTCTTCTAACATACCCTCTTCAAGATCCCTCACCTTATCTTTTCCTTAGGGGGATACGCTTCATCTGAAGCTACGAGAGCAGCCGTTGGATCCTTACTCTAGCAGCCCTAAGGTTATTTACTGTGAAGCTCTAGGACACATATGAACAATGCATATCAATCAGTAAAATTATTAGACCTTTAGGATTCTGTGAACACCGAGCTAGACTGAGAAGAAGCAATCAGGAAAGGAGGCGGGGAGTTAGGCCATTTCAATCAACCAACCAGTTCTTCACTGTCTCCAGGTTCCTTTCGATACTTCATTCATTAATATTAGTTTTAGTGTAAGAATGAAATATTGTTAAATATTTCTCTCCCTGCATGTCAATTAGACATAAATTCGGTTTTACAGTTCCAGTGTAGACTTTTTTAATTTCTTTTTTTTGGTTAAGGAAGTTCTTTTGAAAATTGTCAAATCTTACATTCTGCCCAATCAGACAAGGCTTATTTTAAATTTTGAAATGGACTAGATGTAATGATTGTGTGTTAGAAGACCCTGTTATAAAGTAGCAAAATGACTCTTAGACTTTACTTTCTACGATTGTAAAATGATTGAGTCTAGTAAACAACCATTTGTAACAGATCTAGTTGAAGGGCACGGTCCTACTTTGCCTAATTAATTGGTGTAAATTGCATCCCATTTTCTTCCAGGCACGATCAGTGTAATAACCCAAGGGTGCGGTTAAACTTGGGTCAGTATAAGGGTTTATATATGTTTTATTTTTCTAGATGTTGAATGGTGGGCAATAAGTTGAGTTGAAAGAAAATGTGGCTTCTTGAAATATGGGATCAGGGAGATAATGTGGTAAATATTGACAAGATGTCTCAATCAATCATAAACTTTTCCTCAACTTTTCTTTATAGAGTCCTCTGTACATGTTACAATGAAATTTCTATAGCAAAAACTAGTCCATGCTGGCCAATTGTTATTCAGGTTGATATGAAAATTCATGGTAGCATTAGTGCTGTAAATGTTAGGTCTATTCTTTGAGCTCTTCCTAGTTAAGTATCTTCATTGTTAAAAATCTCACCAATCAGATTTTACCATTTGATGAAACCATTTAAACTTAAGCTCAGTATATTGTTGTTTTGAATCTTATCATCTTATTTAGATAGATTGATGCTTGGATTTCTATATAATCTTACAACTAAGACCACTTAATTTCATCTCTACCCTAAATTGCTGTTTAAGAGAGATACCATTCTTAGCATTGGAAAATACATATAGACGTTATCTATTTAGGACATTGCAAGAAGATATTTATTAATACTTATTATTTGTATTCGAGAGTTATGGAATTAATCAAAACTATGTGCAAGCAAACTCTAGATTACTAATCCATTGAGTCAAATAGTTATGAGAATTCTATTGTTCTTTGTCTATGAGAGAGATGTTTGTATGATTGACAATAGAAAGTGATGTCCTTAAATGTTTGCTTGAAGTTGAAGTATCTATTTATCTTGAATAGTGAATAACTATATTTGAATCATGTACATTAGATGATGTATGATGTGTAGATCTAAGTCATTGGATAAATGTCACAGTCTCACATTTATTTATAGATTAACTACTAATTAACCTTTGAATATGGTGTTCAATTCCATTATGATTGATGAAGTCATAAAGTGTTTATGTGATGGTCTAAATGGCATGTTGAGGATGCCATATTTTGAATTGTTTATGATGCTTATCTTACATGTTTCACATGCATATATGATGGTTATGATGTGAATTGGAATTAAGGAGAAATTCATTAATAAGGTAGATGGATATTGGCTTGATTTGTGATTTGTGAGTGACTGTGTAGTATAAAAGTTAGAATATGACTCTTGTTTACTACATAATTCCATTAACTTTCTCTTAGTTTTTATTGTTTAGTCTTCCTCGATGTTGGGCTGGGTATATTTCATGTCAGGAAAGATTTTCGGGAAGCATAACAGCTTCGTGGTAGGGTGGTAAAGCACTCCTACAATATTCTCACCCTTGTGTTCTTAGACAAGTTCTGGAGCTCTTTTCAACTTGGTCATCATGGTTATACCACCTGGTATCTAGTATTTGGTATTAGTAATCTGGTAATGAATTTATAGTTTCTTTTAAATTTGAGCATATATGTATATGTATCAATTTAATTAAAGTTAATGATAGTTAATCAACTAATGTTGACTGGTCTATAAAAGACTTGACTCTCGCTGATTTTTCTGCATATTACGGAGATTGCTGATGTGGCATTTTTTTTGCAGGGGCAGTTGTTACAATGATACACTCTCATTATTTATCTCCATTCCCAATGTTCGGAAGACATTCACTAGATTGTTCCTTCTCCATTTGCAACTCATTCTGCCAGTTATTATGGCTAGATCAATTAAATGTTGCTGAAAATCATGGTAATATTGTTGGTGCTCAACTTTATGTTTTCCATGGCTGTGTCTACTCGTCCAATCATCAAGGAAAATGTGAACACATTACCAGCTAGCATTGATAATCTTCTTGAAATCGTGGAGATATTAGCATCGTGTAGTAACTATGCCGGCAACATTAAATATCCCAACTGCTGCAAAAGATGAAACAAAGCTGCATTGAATTACTTTGCAAAAGATTTCCCTCCATGGACCCTCTGGACACGCTTCTCATCTTGTTTAATCTGTGGCTAGAGGGAGAATATAAGAATTGTCTGTAGAAGAGATTTTCCACAGCAAGTCAATATTTCTATCAGAATTCACCTGTATAATTTTTTATAATTTTTTGAATCAAATTTATTGGTCAGTGGACTAATAAATTTGGAAATATCATTCGAATATATCATATTTGCCCCTTGGATGTGCATTGTATATTATTTCTAAAATTGTTGAAAATATTTCATTTAAATCTAAAATTTCCAATTTTTTGCATTGTTACAAGTACTAGTTATTATTGACCTATAATCTTATATTACCATGCTTTAAGTATCATTTTTGTTTAAATTGAAGCAAGTGAAGTTTTCTCATGTAAATTTTTAATTCAAAAAAAGGAAAAATTGAAATCTTTCCCTATGTTAACCTACCAGCTACAAGTGTCTTTATAAATAAGAGCTATCTTGATTTTCATTGACCTAAAAAAATTCAATTACATTTTATTAATTTTTTATTCAAAAACTATATTTAAGAGTAATGTTGCCTAGCAGCAGCATGAGAACACAGTCTAATATGCATCGTGCGTGCTTGCTTTGTAGTTACAATGTTCTCTTAAACAACCCATTTTCTCTTGCCGTACACCCCAAAAAAAATTTCTAATAAGAAAAAATAATGTTGTTTTAACTAAGCATTTTCTCTTCCCATACAGAGTGTAAACCTCCAATTATGATTAAAGTATATTGATGAACTTAGTCAAGATGGTCTTTAGTGTCATAAGCTAGACCCTCAAAATGTGTAATATCTTTTGTATGTAATTCATTTATTTTATAAAAATACATAATATTAAATAAATAAATAATATGGAACATTCAAAAATGAATTTTGCACTTACTATGATTTTTCAATGTATCATTTGTCTAAAAGAGGGATAAAAATTTATTAAGACAAAATGAGAAACAAAAAGGAGAGCTCAACAAGGAGCTCTAAACTGAGCAACAATGTGTCATCTAACTCATGAGACATATCCAAGGGTAGTTGTCCCCTATCTACAATATTCCAATCCAAAATATGATAAGAAGCCCATTTCGCCATACAGTTAGCAACTCTATTCCATTCTCAAAGAATGTAATTAAAACTAATTAACTCTAGAGAAGTACAAAACAAAAGAGTTTGATGAACAACTTAAGCCAATTTCCAACTAACATCCTCATGCAACTGCAAATTAAGAAAATTCACCACCACTTGAGAGTCAAATTCACAGATAAGCTTGTGCCATCCCCTTGAACAACATTGCTTCACAAAATATTAAATGTTTAGGGCCTCCATGAGATTGTTAGTATGCCAAACCAAATGCACTCAGAAAAGAAATTGAACTTCTATAGAGCTACATTGAGCCACACCCCCAATGCTAGCAGAACCCTTACTTTCGAGAGAAGAATGATTGGTGTTGACTTTAAGAATTCTAGGTACAGGAGGCAATCAATGACCCACATAGTTCACTTGTTGCTTCCCCTAACATCTAGGATGGTTTGGAATATTATGATACCATTGACCTACAACACCTGAGAACTCGTCCTAGAAATGAAAGTTAAGAGGACTACAAATAGAAAGATCACTAGTATGCATACCTCCATCTAATTTATACTTAGCTTGAATAGTTTCATGAAAAGAGTGGGAATGAATTCATCCATTTCTCTCCAACTAGATGTGCCAAAGAATAAAAGATGGGTAAGCAATCCAAGCAATCCATGTAGCTTGAATAGGTGAAGCCTTGGCGGGGGCACTCCCTAAGTGATCCAAAAACTCAAGCAAGGAGGAAGCATGCCGGCAAGAGCAACCCCAAGCACTCCACCAAAGATACCATAAGTGGATAGAAAAAGAACAATGCAAGAAGAGATGAGAGATAGGCTCCTCTCCATTACCACATAACACACAAAAGAATGGGTCCTGAAATCTATGTTTACAAAGATTATCCCATGTAAGACACTAGTTGTGGGCCACCACGCACATAAAGAAATTACATTTGGACCAGGAAAACTTATTCCAAACTTGTTTTCACCAAGGGACCTCAACATTCCCTAACAATTGTCTAATAATCTCTTGGTATCTAGTAGAAATGAAATATTTACCAAATAGGGTACTACCCCAAGCCAAAACATCTAGCCCCAGTATAGAGCAACACTTCTTAGAAGAAAAAATCCTAGAAAGCTCATGGTGGTCAGCCTCTAAGCCCCTAGGAAGCCAATGTGAAGAGCTCTTCCATCTATATCTGACAACAAGATCCAGCTGATAAGGAGTGTTATAATGAGCTACTTTACCCCATCTAGTATGAAAAAATGAATCACACAAAGCTTGAAGATGAGGGTAAATGTTTAAGATGGGAGGGTTTCCATCCCAAGCATCATACCTAAACAAATCCTTAGAGCCTCCCTTACATATCCAAAAGAGGCACATATTAGCCAATTGAGCTCTAAACTTAAGAGTATTCTACACCACAGAGCTACAACCTTCAAGAGGAAGCATGGAAATAGATGAAGAATCAAAACCTCTAAAATACTTATGAGTAATTTACAAGTCCAAAGTTGATTTCAATGAGAGCACCATCACTAGTAAATGTTAGTAGCCAAACTTTGGCTACTCAAGGTAGAAGATCAGAGGCCAAGACCACCCTCCTTCTCAAGCCTATAAAAAGTCTCCCAACTGATCAAACTTAGTTTAAAGTTATGGAAATTTCCAAAGGATTTCTAACAAAGAGCATCAAATTCCTTGAAAAATTAAACAAGGCTAGCTTGAACTATGCTAATATAAGTAGGGAGTGCCTAAGTAACATATGGAAGAAGGGTAACCATTAGAAGCTATTTTTTTCTAGGACTAGAGTTATGTGGATCTTTGTTGTTTAAATAATAAAATTACATGATCCAAAATAAGGGGCATGCAACTACTTTAAGGAGTAAAGGTGTGTGTCATCATTAGTCTTCCAGGTTTATTATTTTAGTGAGTGAATTTTACTAGACATCTTTTAGGAAGATGTGGCAGAAAATTATCTTTAGTAAACTCACATTGTTAATTCTTTTCTTGACTACAAATAGTATACCTTTTATCTACAACTATGTAACTTCTATGCTTGGTTGAAATATGATGTCTTCAATTTAAAGTTATTACATTCTATTCTTTTATCTCAAAACCAAAGGGGTTAAAATATCTTTCTTTGGTTATCGCTTATGCCCATCCCAAGGAATTTAATCATGTTGGTTGTGAATTGTTCTATAAACCTCAGTTTTGAGTGATGATCCTAATTATATTAAACAAATAAGGATTATATGTGATGTGAATATCAGGATTTAACTGTGTCATCGAGTTTGACTCAAATCACACAGTTAAATCCTGATATTCACATCACAATTTGACTAGCTGTGGAAATCATCTCCTACTTATCACTTGATGAGCTTAAGGGGCTTTCTAATGAATGGTTCATAAGGCACAACACTTGGTGAAGGTTTTGCAAATGGGGTTGCAAGCTTTGGGTTTAACTGTGGAGGAAACTCCGTAGTTAAGTGCTTTCATGCTGGAGTAGTACTGGGATGGGTGACCTCCCGGGAAGTCCCAGTGCTTCACCCCTGTGAGCATCACCTAGATCCAATGAGTGCTAAGTGTTCCATTTATTCTCATGAGAGATGGATTCATGTTGAATCACTACTCATGAAAAATGGGTCATCGAGTTTGACTCAATTCACACAGTTAAATCCTGATATTCACATCATAATTTGACTAGCTGTGGAAATCATCTCCTACTTATCAATTGATGAGCTTAAGGGGATTTCTAATGAATGGTTCATAAGGCACAACACTTGGTGAAGGTTTTGCAAATGGGGTTGCAAGATTTGGGTTTAACTGTGGAGGAAACTCCGTAGTTAAGCGCTTTTAGGCTGGAGTAGTACTGGGATGGGTGACCTCCCGGGAAGTCCCGGTGCTTCACCCCTGTGAGCATCACCTAGATCCAATGAGTGCTAAGTGTTCCATTTATTCTCATGAGAGATGGATTCATGTTGAATCACTACTCATGAAAAATGGGTCATCGAGTTTGACTCAAATCACACAGTTAAATCCTGATATTCACATCACAATTTGACTAGCTGTGGAAATCATCTCCTACTTATCAAAGGATTATATGGTTAAATTATTTCAATTTCATTTGGCTTTGGAGTCCATCATTTTATTTTGTGTCTTGTAGTTGTAGCTATTCACCAAAAGCATCAGGGACTTGTATCAATAATTACATATTAGGAAATGTTAAAAGAATTGTATAGTGAGTTAAGATCTATTGGAAAATTAAATGTATTTGGTTTTCTCATGAGCCTCCAGTTATCCTACCCGTTAGAAGTTGATATCCCAATATCTCTTGGACGCTATAGCTCTAATAGTCAAAAAAATTTAATGTGGTAGGTTACAAGTTTGAATTCAAAACTGTGAGGGAAACTTTGTGTGAACAACAAGAGACAAAAGGGGTGAATGTTCTTCCGTTCCTGAGAGTAGAGACATTCAGAGTGATTCAAAAGAGTTTAATAGAGCAACAACAACAAAAGAGTTTTATTGGAGTGCAACAACATAGGTAAATGAGTTTGTGAGTTTTATAGAAAGTGAACATTTGTCCTATATGAGAAGTGATTGCTTTAGACTTATTTGTATGCAAACATACTTTGCTGAAAGTTTATTTTCCAGACACACATATAGTTGTGGGTTTTGTAGTTTTGCATTCTAGATTTGTAATAGTTTGATTCAGTAAATAGAAAGTAAGCTAGTAAACTTTCCCATCTCTAGTGTATTGTGTTGTCTTGTCTCCAATTATTTATTTCGTTGTGCATCTAGTTGTTTGGAAAAATATAGAAACATCTCTATTCTAGTTTGTGCATTATTTTTCGAATGTTGTTCGTGATTTTCGTGTGGGTTAACGCAATACTTTGTTGAGTGTTAACATTTACTTAGTTTACTCTTGGTTTGTGCTTTGACTGAGTTGTTCTTGTATTGACCAAGTGATTCGATCCTTTCTTTACCGAGTTGCCTAGGATTAACACATTGGTTATCCACCTTTTTTTAGTTTTTTGACATGGTATCAGAGCCAGTTTTCCCTACATCCTTCTAATTTTGGCCATTTATTTTTTTATGGGGTCTTAAGTTTTTGCTATAAGAGACATGGTTGGAAATGAAGGAAAGAATAGTAGCAACCACCATCCTTTAATGGACAAAACTAAGATACTTAGGCAAGGAAGGTGAGAACCTTGATGGTTGCAAATAAGTTGTGGGAGTTTGTGGTCAATGGATTCAATGATGTGATAGACCCAACACAGTATGCTACCCTCACCAATAATTAAAAGACTCAGCTGAAGGAGTCAAGGAGGAAGGATGAAAAAGAATTTAGCTTGATTGAGCTAGCCATGACAGAGGCAATTTTTTCCAAGATAGTAGCAACTAACTATTAAAAGGAAGCATGGGATATCCTTTTAACAAATTTCAAAGGGTCTGATAAAGTATGCATAGTGAGGCTACAGATGATTCAAAGAGAGAGTGAGAACCTTCAATTGAAGGTTAATGAGTCTATTGTAGACTTTAGCTCAAGGATCTCTAGTTTGATAAACCACCTGAAGTCAAATAGAGAATAATATGAAGAGAAAATAATAGTGGAGAAGATATTGAGAAGTCTACCTATAAAGTATGATAATGTTGTGATGACCATTGAAGAGGCAAAGGACCTCACCACTTTGACAATGGATGAGTTAATGGGTATTTTCCAAACCCATGAGCACAAGATCAATAGATCACCAATATATTCACAAGAGGAATCTTTTCAAGCTCAAGCCAATGCAAGAGGCAGGGGGGAGGGAGAAATAGCTCCAAAAGAGGCTCTAAAGGTAGAGGTAATGGTAACTATGGACAAAGAAATGCTAGAGGAGAAAGCTTAGGAGAAGCAAGCAGCCAAGAGGGAGTGAAAAGATCTCAAAATGGCTCTAGAGGAGGCAAGAAAAATTATAGTTCTAACAAAATCAACGTGGAGTGTTTTTACTGCCACAAAATTGGGCATTATGCAAGTGAATGCTAGAAAAAGTAAGGTGATCAATCAACGTAGAGTCCAAATGTGGCTGATGTGAATGTAGGTGAAGAAAAAAATCCCACAACCTTCATGATGTAAAACATTGGTGAAGAAGGAATCCCTAACATATGGTATTTGGATAGCGCTAGCAGAAACCACATGAGTGGTAACAAAAACTTATTTTCTTTTATTGATAAGAACTTCAAGTTTGAGAATAGAATGGGAAACAATGGAAACATTGCTATTCTAGGAAAGGAATCTATCATGGTGTACACCAAGAAAGGTGAGAAGAGGGACATTCAAAATATTTATTCTAGCCTGGGTATGAGGCACAATTTGATAAGTGTTGGACAACTCATTCAAAATGGTTACAAAGTGCTGATGGAAAATGACAACTATGTCATTCATGAGAAATATGGGAGTAAGAAGATCCTTGTAGTAGTCTTAATGACAAGGAACTAGATGTTCCCTTTTAGAATAGAGATGTGTTTCTCTTCTCAAATTGTTCCTACACCTCCCAAGAATGCATATACAATAGTATATCAGCAATTATCTCTAAAGAGCATCATTAAAGACCCCTCCAAGCTATGACATCTTAGGTATGAACATTTTGGTTATGCTGGTTTAAATTTATTGTCCAAGAAAAGAATGGTAGATGGTTTGCCTAATATTGTAGAGTCATGTGACAAGTGTGAGGCTTGTATTTTGGGTAAGCAACATAGGCTTCCCCTTATTTCTGGTAACTCTAAAAGGGAAAGGGCACAATTAGAGCTAGTGCATACTAATTTAGTTTTCCCTATGAAAATGAATTTAATTGGGGGGAGCTCATATTTTATGACATTCATAGATGATTTCAGCTGTAGGACATTGGCATATTTTTTGAAAAAATAAATCTGATGTATTTCATAAGTTTGTAGAGTTGAAAGCCTAGGATGAAACGTAATTTGGACATTATATAAATCCTAAAGGTCAGATAGAGGGGGGGGAGTATACCTCCAATTATTTTACAAATTTTTCTAGGAGAAATGACATCAAGAAGGAGCTTACGACTAGCTATACTCCATAGCAAAACTGAGTGGCTAATATGAAGAATAGTAACATTGTCAAAATGTCAAGGAGCATGATGAAAGAAAATGGACTCCCAATTGAATATTGGGGTGAGGTTGTAGCAATAGTGGTATATTTGATTAATAGGTGTCCAACAAAAGAGGTTGGTGAAAAGATCCCTCTTGAAGCATGACCAAAACATAGATGGACAGTTGAGCAATTGAGGGTGTTTGGGTGTGTAGCATATGCACACATGTCAAAGGAGCAAAGGAAGAATTTGGATGAAAAGGGTGTGAAGTGCATCTTCACTGGTTATAGTTTAGAATCAAAGCCATAAAGATTGTATGACTTGGCCATAAAGAAGATCATCATCTCAGGAGATGTAGAGTTTATTGAAAATTAGTCATGGGATGACTCCATGGATAAATCTTCAAGAACTTCAAGTAAAGTGCCCATTATTGATGAAGAAGATGAAGTTGGTGACCAACAAGATGAAGAAGTAATAAATATAGATAGCTCCAGATAGCTCTAGATTGCTACTGATAGAAATTAGAAGTAGTAGTGATATTTCAAATTCCACTCTTGCCTCCCTATTGCAAAGAAAGAACAAGATTCTAAGGGAAATATACCAAGATGAAAGGTATTATGAAGAGTTTGATGAGAGTGTAAAATTTTCATTATTTTCTCATAGGGATCCAATTTATTTTGAGGAAGCTATGAAAAAGAAGAAATGGTGTAAGGCCATGGACAAGGAAGTAGATGAAGTAGAGAGAAATGAGACATGGGAGATAATTGATTTACCTCCCAAGAAGCAAGTTATTGGAGTTAAATGGGTCTATAAGACCAAGTGCAGTGTTGAAGGAAAAATAGAAAGGAATAAGGCATGACTGGTGGTCAAGGGTTACAAAAAAAAAGTTTGGTAGATATTATGATGAGACTTATTCCCCAGTTGTAGGACAAATGGTGAGGCCACTCTTTACATCAAGGCAGACGATGGTAAAATTTTAATTATTGTCTTGTATGTAGATGATTTTATTTATACTAGAAATGATAATTCCCTCATTGCATATTTCAAAGAGGCCATGAAAAGTGAGTTTAAATGACAGATTTGGGTCTCTTGGAGTACTTTCTAAATATAGAAGTAAAACAAATACATGAACGAATCCTTATCTCTCAAGAAAAATATGTAAATCAAATCTTGGTGATATTTAAAATGTAAAATAGTAAGGTAGCCCCAACATCAACAACTATAGGTCTAAAGTTGAGTAAGGAAGATTGCTACAACAATGTGAATCCAACATTGTATAAAAGTGTTGTTGGAAGCTTGATGTATTCGACAACAACTTAGCATGATATAATGGACGCAGTAAGTTTGATTTCAATATTTATGGAAACTCCAAACAATTCTCATTCGCAAGTACGAAAGAGGATCTTGAGGTATGTGAATGGCACCAAAGGATTTGGGATTTTGTATAATGCTGAAAATGAATTTGGGTTGGTTGGTCATACGGATAGTGATTTTTCTAAAAGTTTGGATGATAGGAAGAGAACTTCCAGTATTTATTTCATATTGGTTTGAGTGCAATATCATGGGCATTGAAGAAGCAACCAATAGTTTTTCAATCTACAATAGAGGCTGAATATATAGCAGCAAATGTAGTATCATGTCCAGCTATTTGGATGAGAAGAATCTTGGCAAATTTGAAGGAAAAACAAGAGGATGGAGCCAAAATCTATTGTCCCAAAGTTTGCCCAATAGCTTTGACAAAGAATCCAATCTTTCATGAAAGAAGCAATCATATTGAAATAAGACATCATTTTATTAGAGAGATATTTGAGAATGGTGAAATTAAGATGGAGTATTGTAAGTCCAAGCAGTAGTTAGTGGACATCTCCACTAAACCATTGGGCATAGCAAGTTTTCTACACCTAAGAAGAAGTCTAGGCATAATTGATTTGGATCAACAATTATCCTTGTATTGTTGGTTTGGGACAAAAGGGGAGTGTTGGAATATTAAATTTATTTGGTTATCCCATGAGCCTCTAGTTCACCTACTCATTAGAACTTTAGATCCTTAGAACTCCTCTGACACTACAGCTCCAACAGTCAAAAACATTTAATGTAGTAGGTAAGTTTGAATTCAAAAATGTTAGGGAAACCTTGTGTGAACAACAAAAGAAAATAGAGGGGAATTTTCTTTAATTCCTAAGAGTAGAGAAATTCTGAGTGATTTAGAAGAGTTCAACAGAGCAACAACAATAGAAGAGTTTTATTAGAGTGCAACAACATGGGTGAATGAGTTTCTTAGTTTTGTAGAAAGTGAATATTTGTCCTGTATGACCAGTGATTTCTCTGGGGTTTTTTATATGTAGGCATACTTTGCTACAAGTTTATTTTATAGTAACAGATATAGTTGTTAGTTGTTTTCCCTTCTAGGTTATGTAGTCTTACACTCTAAATTTGTAATATTTTGATTCAATAAATAGAAAGAAAGAAAGAAAAATTTCTCATCTCCAATGTATTGTGTTCTCTTCACTCCACTTATTTATATTTTTGTGATTTTCGAGTGCGTTGACATGCTAATTTGTCGAGTGTTAACATTTACATGGTTTACTCTTGGTTTGTGTTTTTTCTAAATTATTCTTGTATTGACTGAGTGATTAAGTCATTTCTTTTCTGAGTTTCTTGGTGTTGAAACGTTGGTTATCCCCCCTATTTTTGGTTTCTTGACAAGATCTACAATTAATATTGGTTAGTTGAATTTTTAATCTGTTCATTTTGATTTCCCTCCTATCAAACCCCTATTTATATCATGTGTTCAACTCCTACATTGAGATATTTCTTATTTTAATCACACCATATTCTCTAAATCATGGATCCAATTTAATGGAAATATCAACCCTTTCCTTATCAAATCCAGCATTTGAAGGCAAAAAAAAAGTAAAATATAACATAAAATTTATAATTTTATTGCCTTACTGAAATACACTATGTGACCCCTCTATTTATAGAGGTATGAGAATATTTAAAAATTGCTACCACACTTATTACATATCTTAAACTATAGAATGTTAATACATTGAAATTAATATGGGCAGCTAGGGAGGCTAGATGTCAAGCTACGATGAATTGCACTAAACAACTAAGGCCTTAAGATTGTCTATTGCATTTAATGTGTTGTGTAGCCTTTGGAAGGATGATGAACAATGAGTTGGTGGAGAAATTAATATCTTCCAACAATCCCCCTTAGTTTCTACCATTGATTTTTTTTGTATCAATAGTACTTAGTTTTCCTATAGATATTCAAAGTTACTTCTTGGTACTGCCTTACTGAAAAAATCTACCAATTGATCTTCATATACACAAAACTCAAGGTAGACTTCTCCATTGTTAACCAATTCTTTGATGAAGTGATACCTTTTATCAATATGTTTGCTTCTTTTATAAAATACACGATTCTTGGATAATGCAACTGTTGATTCATTATCACGTAGGATTAGTGTTGGTTATTCTTGACTATGTTGCAGATCTAAGAGAACTTGACACATCCATATTGCTTGACATGCAATGGTAGTGAAAGCTACATATTCTGCTTTGGTTGATGAGATTGTGACTATAGTTTACTTCTTTGATACCCATGATATGACTTCCAATCCAAAATGAAAGATATAGTCAAAAATTCTTTTCATGCCATCAATGCTCCTTGAAAAATCACTGTCAGTATAACCAATCAAACCACAATTGTTAGCTTTGGAATATAGGATTCTATGTCCTATTGTTCACGTAACATATCTCTATATATCCCTTTTCCAACTTCCTAGTGATAATTTTTTGGTGATTCCATGAACCTAGAAATAAAATTTACACCATACATGATATTTTCCCTCGTAGATGTCATATACATTAAACTTCCTTCAATTCTTTTAAACATAGTTGGATCAACATTTGAGCCCTCTTTCTCCTTGGTCAATTTTGTTCATGTTACAACTTGAGTTGACACTAGATTTCAATTCATCATTTTAAATCTTTTCAAAACATCATTTATATACTTTCATTGACAAATGAAGATATCTATTTTATATTGAATAACTTTGAAATTCCTAAGAAGTATTTAATTGACCCCAAATCTTTCATTTCATATTCTTTCATCATTTATGACTTTAACATGTCTATTGATAGATTTCTAGTTAAAATCAAGTCATTGACATACAAACACATAATCAAAATCTAGCCTTCTTTATTATTCTTTACATACAATGTGGGCTAACTCTTATTTCTATTGAATTGATTGTACTGATCATGTATGAGTCAATCTTCTTATACCAAGTTGTAGGTGCTTGTTTTAAACTATAAGGAGCCTTTTTTAATTTATATGCTTTGTCTTTGTGCCCACAAACCTCAAACTTTTTCATCAATAAAACCATTCAAAAAGGTTGATTTTACATCCATTTGATACACATTCCAATTAATTTGTGTAGCTACAATGAGAGAAAATGTTTCATTATAGTCAACTTGATATTGTTGTGAAAATCTTTTAACATTTAGCCTTGCCATATGTTTAACAATTTTACCTTTTTCATCAAATTTAGTTTTACATTATTTTCCTCTAGGTAAATCCTCTAATTCCCACAATTTTTTTTTTTCAAGAAAGTCAACTTCTTCATTCATTGTCTTGATTCATTTATCTTCTTTAATTGTTTCTTCAAAATACAGTGGATCACAAGAAAATTAAGAAAATTTTGAGAAAATGTCTACATTCTCTTCTTCTTGATTATATATGTCTTCTAAGCTTCTCATTTTCTTACCTTTATACCTTGGTTTTGAGAATGTAGAATCTGATTCATCACTTATATTTATATTTCAAAGTGATGCTCATTGCACAAAGTTCCTTGTTGGAGTACTAGGTGGTGTTTGACTACCTTATTCATTTGATTCATTGTCACTTTGCAATATTGGTTCTCCTCTTATGACTTGTTTGCTATCAATTTCATCTCAACTTATTAGGCAATTCGAGAGAATACCCTAAAGCTATCTAATGGGCCCATTCAAACTTGGTGTGACAAGTTTTGACAAGTCTTCCCCATCCTTCATGTTGATGTCAAGCACAACCTCCAGAGGTTGACCATGAATTTCTCCTCTTCCATCACTATCTCTCTCAAATCCAATATGGAAGTCTTTGAGATTTACAATATCTCATTGATCTCCTTAGTGAAGAGATAGTCCTCCAAACCCTCTGATATAGCCACTGTCTCACTATGTTCCACCATTGAGGGGTTCACTTGCACATTGATAAGATGCACAACCACAAGGGGGCCAACTAAGGTAGAACCGGCGTCATTACTTGCAACCATGGAAACCCAAGGAGAGGATATTTTCACATTATTTTTTTAGTAAGATGCTTTATAGTCTGGATCCTTATTTTGTCTTGTTTAATTTTTAGTCGAGACAATTTCTTTTTTTTGAATTTTCTACATAAGAAACATACAAATAAAATAGTTGTAAGTAGATGGTGTTTTTAGGATAAAATACTTATATTGAATTACCGATCTATTATTTAATAGAAGAAATATAATTACAGAATTATTCAACATTTATGAACACCAAGAAACCTTTATTTTTTATTAAAATAATTGAACTAAAATAAATATATAAATAAATATTGAAAATTTAAAAATATAGTAAAAGAAAATATTCTAATTTAATGTAAAGCTTAATTCTTTAAACTTTCAGCTGAAACCCCATTCTCGCCTCTTGAATTGCTGCCTCTTCAACGCGTCATTGTTTTACCTTGAATATCACCCATTTTTTTTTCTTGAATGGCACTCTCGCATCCCTTCTCTATAAATATCACACTCTCATTATTCATCTTCATTCCCAATATTCTTCGCAAGACATTAACTCGATTCTTCCTCCTCCATTAGCAAACCGGTCATATTTCTTTGCATAATATTCATTCTGCGCCCGGTCATTATGATAAGATCAATGAAGCTAGTGAAAATCATGGTAATACTGTTGGTACTCAATCTTATGATTTCCTTCGCTGCCTCTGCTCCTCCAATCATCAAGGAGAAAGTGAACACATTAACAGGCATTGATAATCTGCTGGAAATCGTAGAGATATTAGCGTCCTGTACTAACTGCGCCGGCAACATCAAAGATCCCAATTGCTGCAAAAAATAAATAAAACAAGGCTGCATAGAATTACTTTGCAAAAGATTTTCCGCCATGGACCCTTTGGACATGCTTTTCATCGTTTTTAATCCGCCTTGAGAAGGAGAATATAAGAATTGTTTGAAGGAGAGATTTTCCATAGCATGTCAATATTTCTATCAGGATTCAACTGTAATTTTATGTTTCCAATTTATTGGTCATTGGACAATATATCAGAACCCAATTGTAATTTATTGAGTCAAATATATTTTGACATTTGGTTCGCATATCACATATTTGCCCCATGTCAAAGTTTACAGTTTACTGAAGAAGCGTTTCAAGGGACGTGTATTGTAAATTACTCCAAAAAATTGTTTAAAAAATTACGTTCCATTTATTGATACCTAAAATTTCCATTTTGGACCCTGTTAAAAGCACGGGCTATTATCGACCTATAATATGCATCGTGCTTGCTCTCTAGGGTTAAATAGACTATTTTTTTTATGGACAGCATTCAACAATATATAGATATTTGAGTTTTGATATATTACCTTTTATGTGCTCTCGGTTTTAATATATATTTTTTTTAATCAAACAAATCAGTGAAGAATTTTCTCTTGTTACGCACACCAATTGAGTTTTCTAATAAAAAATAATAATTGTTTCAATTAAGCATTTTTGTGTAATTCATTTTTCTAAAGATAAAATTATAATTATTACTAATAAATAATATGAAATGTCTTTCTTCGTAATACAGAATGTCATTTGAAAATGATTTCGGACTTACCGAGTTTTCGAAGACTAGATTTCTGTGAATCTTTTATGTTTAAATAATAAAATTGCATGATATGAAAGAAAAACAAGAGGATGGAGACAAAATCTATTGTCACAAAGTTTCCCCAATAGCTTTGACAAAGAATCCAATCTTTCATGAAAGAAGCAATCACATTGAAATAAGACATCATTTTATTAGAGAGATATTTGACAATGGTGAAATTAAGATGGAGTATTGTAAGTCCAAGTAGTAGTTAGTGGACATCTTCACTAAACCATTGGGCATAGCAAGTTTTCTACACCTAAGAAGAAGTCTAGGCATAGTTGATTTGGATCAACAATTATCCTTGTAATTTTGGTTTGGGACAAAAGGGGAGTGTTGGAATATTAAATTTATTTGGTTATCCCATGAGCCTCTAGTTCACCTACTCATTAGAACTTTAGATCCTTAGAACTGCTCTGACACTACAGCTCCAACAGTCAAAAACATTTAATGCAGTAGGTAAGTTTGAATTCAAAAATGTGAGGGAAACCTTGTGTGAACAACAAAAGACAAAAGAGGGGAATTTTCTTTAATTCCTAAGAGTAGAGACATTCTGAGTGATTCAGAAGAGTTCAATAGAGGAGCAACAATAGAAGAGTTTTATTAGAGTGCAACAACATGGGTGAATGAGTTTCTTAGTTTTGTAGAAAGTGAATATTTGTCCTGTATGACCAGTGATTGCTCTGGGGTTTTTTATATGCAGCCATACTTTGCTGCAAGTTTATTTTTTAGTAACAGATATAGTTGTTAGTTGTTTTCCCTTCTAGGTTCTGTAGTCTTACACTCTAGATTTGTAATATTTTGATCCGATAGATAGAAAGAAAGAAAGAAAAAGTTCTCATCTCCAATGTATTGTGTTCTCTTCACTCCACTTATTTATATTGTTGTGATTTTCAAGTGGGTTGACATGCTAATTTATCGAGTGTTATCATTTACATGATTTACTCTTGGTTTGTATTTTTTCTAAATTATTCTTGTATTGACTGAGTGATTAAGTCATTGCTTTTCTGAGTTGCTTGGTGTTGACACATTGGTTATCCCCCCTTTTTTTGGTTTCTTGACAAGATCTATAATTAATATTGGTTAGTTGAATTCTTAATCTATTCATTTTGATTTCTCTCCTATCAAACCCCTATTTATATCATGCGTTCAACTCCTACATTGCGATATTTCTTATTTTAATCACACCATATTCTCTAAATCATGGATCCAATTTAATGGAAATATCAACCCTTTCCTTATCAAATCCAGTTTTTGAAGGCAAAAAGAAAGTCAAATATAACATAAAATTTATAATTTTATTGCCTTATTGAAATACACTACATGACCCCTCTATTTATAGAGGTATGTGAATACTTTAAAATTCCTACCACACTTATTACATATCTTAAAATATAGAATGTTAATACATTGAAATTAATATGGGCAGCTAGGGAGGCTAGATGTCAAGCTACGATGAATTGCACTAAACAACTAAGGCCTCAAGATTGTCTATTGCATTTAATGTGCTGTGTAGCCTTTGGAAGGATGATGAACAATGAGTTGGTGGAGAAATTAATATCTTCCAACACTCCCCCTTAGTTTCTACCATTATTTTTTTTTGCATCAATAGTACTTATTTTTCCTGTAGATATTCAAAGTTACTTCTTGGTACTCCCTTAGTGAAAACATCTACCAATTGATCTTCATATACACAAAACTCAAGGTAGACTTCTCCATTGTTAACCAATTCTTTGATGAAGTGATACCTTTTATCAATATGTCTACTTCTTTTATGAAATACACAATTCTTGGATAATGCAATTGTTGATTCATTATCACATAGGATTAGTGTTGGTTATTCTTGACTATGTTGTGGATCTAAGAGAACTTGACACATCCATATTGCTTGACATGCAATGGCGGTGAAAGCTACATATTCTGCTTTGGTTGATGAGATTGTGACTATAGTTTACTTCTTTGATGCCCATGATATGACTTCCAATCCAAAATGAAAGATATAGTCATAAATTCTTTTCATGCCATCAATGCTACTTGAAAAATCACTGTCAGTATAACCAATCAAACCAAAATTGTTAGCTTTGGAATATAGGATTCCATGTCCTATTGTTCATTCAACATATCTCTATATATCTCTTTTCCAACTTCCTAGTGAGATTTTTTTGGTGATTCCATGAACCTAGAAATAAAACTTACACCATACATGATATTTGCCCTCGTAGATGTCATATACATTAAACTTCCTACAATTATTTTAAACACAGTTGGATCAACATTTGAGCCCTCTTTCTCCTTGCTCAATTTTGTTCATGTTACAACTAGAGTTGACACTAGATTTCAATTCATCATTTTAAATCTTTTCAAAACATCATTTTTATACTTTCATTGACAAATGAAGATATCTATTTTATATTGAATAACTTTGAAATTCCTAAGAAGTATGTAATTGACCCCAAATTTTTCATTTCATATTCTTTCATCATTTATGACTTTAACATGGCTATTGATAGATTTCTATTTAAAATCAAGTCATTGACATACAAACACATAATCAAAATTTGGCCTTCTTTATTATTCTTTACGTACAGTGTGGGCTAACTATTACTTCTATTGAATTGATTGTACTCATCATGTATGGGTCAATCCTCTTATACCAAGCTGTAGGTGCTTGTTTTAAACTATAAGGAACCTTTTTTAATTTATATGCTTTGTCTTTGTGCCCACAAACCTCATAACTAGGTGGTTGGTTAAATGTAAACTTTTTCATCAATAAAACCATTCAAAAAGGTTGATTTTACATCCATTTGATACACATTCCAATTAATTTGTGTAGCTACAACAAGTGAAAATGTTTCATTATAGTCAACTTGATATTGTTGTGAAAATCTTTTAACAACTAGCCTTGCCATATGTTTAACAATTTTACCTTTTTCATCAAATTTAGTTTTACATTATTTTCCTCTAGGTAAATCCTTTAATTCCCACATTTTTTTTTTTCAATAAAGTCAACTTCTTTATTCATTGTCTTGATTCATTTATCTTCTTTAATTATTTCTTCAAAATACAATGGATTACAAGAAAATAAAGAAAATTTTGAGAAAATGTCTACATTCTCTTCTTCTTGATTATATATGTCTTCTAAGCTTCTCATTTTCTTACCTTTATACCTTGGTTTTGAGAATGTAGAATCTGATTCATCACTTATATTTATAATTCAAAGTGATGCTCATTGCACAAAGTTCCTTGTTGGAGTACTAGGTGGTGTTTGACTACCTTATTCATTTGATTCATTGTCACTTTGCAATATTGGTGCTCCTCTTATGACTTGTTTGTTATCATTTTCATCTCAACTTATTAGGCAATTCAAGCGAATACCTTAAATCTATCTAATGGGACCATTCAAACTTGGTGTGACAAATTTTGACAGGTCTTCCCCATCCTTCATGTTAATTTCAAGCACAACCTCCAGAGGTTGACCATGAATTTCTCCTCTTCCATCACTATCTCTCTCAAATCCAATATGGAAGTCTTTGAGATTTACAATATCTCATTGATCTCCTTAGTGAAGAGATAGTCCTCCAAACCCTCTGATATAGCCACTGTCTCACTATGTTCCACCATTGAGGGGTTCACTTGCACATTGATAAGATGCACAACCACAAGGGGGCCAACTAAGGTAGAACCGGCGTCATTACTTGCAACCATGGAAACCCAAGGAGAGGATATTTTCACATTATTTTTTTAGTAAGATGCTTTACAGTCTGGATCCTTATTTTGTCTTGTTTAATTATTAGTCGAGACAATTTCTTTTTTTTGAATTTTCTACATAAGAAACATACAAATAAAATAGTTGTAAGTAGATGGTGTTTTTAGGATAAAATACTTATATTGAATTACCGATCTATTATTTAATAGAAGAAATATAATTACAGAATTATTCAACATTTATGAACACCAAGAAACCTTTATTTTTTATTAAAATAATTGAACTAAAATAAATAAATAAATAAATATTGAAAATTTAAAAATGTAGTAAAAGAAAATATTCTAATTTAATGTAAAGCTTAATTCTTTAAACTTTCAGCTGAAAATTTAACAAATCAGTAAGTTTTTTATGTAGTACATTTATATTTTTTACAAAACAGAAAACATTTTGAAGAAAATTAAATTTAAACAAATATTTCATAAATATCCTATATTTAAAAAGAAATATTAATCCGAAATGTGAACCTTGTAACTTTCAAATCTAGAAGAAATTCGATAAATTAATATTGATATAAAAAATTGACAGTAACTTTTAAAGCATCATCAATTCACAAATATTACACACCCAATGATTGATAAATAACAATGCAATATTTAATTGACCAATGACATTGATTCAAAAGTTTGAAAAGGTCAAAGGAAAAACACAATCAACAATTAATTCTTCTTTTAATGTTTCGTGCGAGAAAATCCGGCTCGAGCCCCATTCTCGCCTCTTGAATTGCTGCCTCTTCAACGCGTCATTGTTTTACTTTGAATATCACCCATTTTTTTTTCTTGAATGGCAATGTTGACCTATTCATTCATAATCTTGCACTCTTGCATCCCTTCTCTATAAATATCATACAATCTCATTATTCATCTTCATTCCTAATATTCTTCGCAAGACATTAACTCGATTCTTCCTCCTCCATTAGCAAACCGGTCATATTTCTTTGCATAATATTCATTCTGCGCCCGGTCATTATGATAAGATCAATGAAGCTAGTGAAAATCATGGTAATACTGTTGGTACTCAATCTTATGATTTCCGTCGCTGCCTCTGCTCGTCCAATCATCAAGGAGAAAGTGAACACATTAACAGGCATTGATAATCTGCTGGAAATCGTAGAGATATTAGCGTCCTGTACTAACTGCGCCGGCAACATCAAAGATCCCAATTGCTGCAAAAAATAAATAAAACAAGGCTGCATAGAATTACTTTGCAAAAGATTTTCCGCCATGGACCCTTTGGACATGCTTTTCATCGTTTTTAATCCGCCGTGAGAAGGAGAATATAAGAATTGTTTGAAGGAGAGATTTTCCATAGCATGTCAATATTTCTATCAGGATTCAACTGTAATTTTATGTTTCCAATTTATTGGTCATTGGACAATATATCAGAACCCAATTGTAATTTATTGAGTCAAATATATTTTGACATATGGTTCGCATATCTCATATTTGCCCCATGTCAAAGTTTACAATTTATTGTAAATTACTCCAAAAAATTGTTTAAAAAATTACGTTCCATTTTGGACCCTGTTAAAAGCACGGGCTATTATCGTGCTTGCTCTCTAGGGTTAAATAGACTATTTTTTTTATGGACAGCATTCAACAATATATAGATATTTGAGTTTTGATATATTACCTTTTATGTGCTCTCTGTTTTAATATAATTTTTTTTTAATCAAAGAAATCAGTGAAGAATTTAATATGAAATGTCTTTCTTCGTAATACAGAATGTCATTTGAAAATGATTTCGGACTTACCGAGTTTTCGAGGACTAGATTTCTGTGAATCTTATATGTTTAAATAATAAAATTGCATGATACAAAAGAAGGCACCTGTAACTACTTTCTGAGGCTGTAAATCTCGCTTCCATTAACGTGTTTTGTGGAGTAAGGCTGTGTGTCATTTGTCTTCCAGATGTATTATTTTAGTGAATGAATTTTATTGGACATCTTATATCTGACTGCAAATGGTATACAGTTTATCTGCAAGTTGTGTGATTTCTATGCATGGTGGAAATACGATGTCTTCAATTTAAAGTCATTAAATTTTTTCCTTTTGTTATTAAAAAGGGGTGTTAAAAGATCTTTTTCCGTTATTGCTTTTGCCTATAATTAGGAATTTAATCATGTTGGTTGCGAATGTCATTGTTCTGTCTTGTAATAGGCATGTTCTTGTATGGGCCTCATTTTTCTTTTTCGCACTAGACTTCTTTGAAACATATTCTCGTTGGGTTTGATTTGAAGAATTAAAGCTCACTTAAGATTTTGGTTTGCAGGAGAAGTTATTCCCTATATGATGAGTGTAAAATAGGAAATTTTGCCGCTTTCATGTAATGCTCTACCTCTACATGTTTCCCTCCACGCAATAAAAATTGCATTTAGACATCTTGTCGCAATGGTTTAAATTGCAATGGAGAAGATAAGCGATATGGGACCTCTGTTTACAAGCCTCTATTGCTCTTTTCATGGCTGTAATTCAGACCATAACACTCAGATTGATTCCTCACGAGAATGATTTGGAGATTTATTATTGCCTTTGACGCTATATTTTTTTAAAAGACTAAAACAAAAGAACCGAGATGTTAGTTGGTTTTTTAATAACAGGTGTTTTGTGCCAAAGGATTCAACGATATTTCCTCCATTTAGCTTCCCTATCTTTAATATTCATGCCAATTTTCTGTCAAATGATTTAGATCCACTCTTGTTATTGAGGATTGATAGGTCGAGAGGTGATTTCAGATTATGTTAATCTCTAATATAGTTTCATGCTAAAAGTTAGTTGATCTTAAAAATTATGTTGTCAGTATGATGTTTTTATAATTACATCAATTTTTAGATTATCTGTTTACTAATTAGCAAGTTAAATATTTGAATGCAAAAAAAAGGATAAAATTTATTCAAGTAATTAAAAAATATACAGTTGGCACGACAAAATGTCCTATATGGTTAAAGATAATTGACCCTTATCTATAATGTTCCAATTTTACAGTTTTGCATCAACAAAAATGGGAAGCACCCAAATTAAAAATCTGAATAATAACCAAAAGTAAGCTTCCTTTAACAATGTGACTTTTCTATGCATTTCTTTTTTGCATTAACAAAGTATTTTGATAATTTTTATCATTAGTTGATAAGCATCATTAGTTAATAGTCGTTCAATCAAAGTTTGTTTAAATTTGATAAAGAGATGATGATGAATAAGTATTAAAAATTAGTTTACAAAAATATTATCTTAAACCTCTCTTAATCTTACATATATGTAGTGGGTGAGGTAAATCTATAAGAAAAATCAATGAAAATTGTATTGGAATTGATGAAAAAAAATTATATAGATGCTAGTGTTTAACTTTTTAATAGCATAAAAAATATGACAAAATGTGAGAAAGGCTTCAACATAAAATGTACCTAGAAACAAATCCAAGGTATTGTTAAGTATTATTCTAATGAGCTCAACATTTTCAATTTTAATAATGTAGAAGTACAAAAAGCCTTAGCGAGATCCAATAAATAGACAATTAGATTTTGATTCTTAATTAAACTACATTAAGCCCTTGTTAGACAACTTCATTGGCCTCTATCAGAATGAGTTTGTCCGAGGAAGAAAAATTCTAGATGTGGTTATTACTACCCATGAGCTTATCCACTCCATGGAGAAATGTGGGAACCCAGGTATGGCTCTAAAACTTGACATTTCTAAGGCCTATGATAAGGGTGGAGAGAATTTTTGTCTGCTATTCTTAGCAAGCTAGGATTCAAGGAGATCTTTGTTAAGATAGTCATGGCTATTGTTTCCACGGTCCAATTCTCTATTCTAGTGAATGGGACCCCAAGAAGAATTTTTATGTCCTACCAACGTCTTTGGCAAGGGGATCCCCTATCTCCTTATTTATTCATTATTGTGGTAAAGGTACTGGGAACACACTTAAAGGATTTAGTGCAACAAGGTAAAATAAATGGCATAAGATTTGCCTCCTTGACTCCTCCACAAGTGCTCCAACAATTGTTTGATGATGCCTTCTGATTTGCTATTGCCTCTATCCATGAAATGTAGTCTTGGAAGTGCCTTATTAATTAGTACAAGGAGGTTTTGGGCCAACCTATGAAGTATCAGAAGAGAAAGGTGTACTTTTTTAACATAGACAATGACCTAAGTAAAAAGATGATTCAAATCCTAGAAATGCCAAGAAATGGGTTTACATGACACCTATCTTGGTCTCCCACTCACCATCAAGGAGGTTTCTTCCCATTAATGGAATGGGTTGGTTGAATGCATATAGAAAAAGCTAGTAGGCTGGAAAGACAAAATCTTGAGCAGTTCAGGGAAACTCCATCTCCTCTTGGCTTCCTTACAAGGCATACTAGTGTACTTTCTCTCGCTTTTTAAACCTACTTGTAGGATACAAGGAAATTATTTAGAAAATACAAATAAATTTTCTATGGTCAGGGACTAGGGAAAAGACCAAGATGAGCTTGGTGAGTTGGGATAAAGTCTATATGCCTAATTCTCTAGGTGGTCTTAGCATTACAAGGATTGTAAATTTGAATAAGGCCCTCTTGTCTAAGGTGAGGTGGAGACTAGTTAAATCTTCAAGTAATTGGTGCAATATTGTCACGACTATGTATTTGAGGGGTGACCCATTTCACCATCATCTCTTTACTAATGCTCACCTTGCATGATCAAGAATATGGAACAATGTGTTACACACCAGAAAAATTCTAAAGAAAGGTGTACACTAGGTCTTAGAGGATGGGGCAACAATTTATTTTTGGGAGGAACATTAGCTTGAGGGAGGTCCCCTTTCCTTTACTAGGTTCCAACCTATTAGAGATTATTGCTCTAGATAGTTTGGTGGGATAGTTTAGAGCTATGTCACACCTAATAACCAATGGGAAAGACATCAAGATCATAATAATCCTGGGACAATATTGATTATGGAGCTAGAAGAAAAGATTGATAAGTATCATATTCTCACCACCCCTATGGAAGACTCTTTAGTTTAGAACCTAACTCCCTAAGGTGAGTTCATGGTGAAATCTTCTTATAATTCTTGAATTATGGGAGGTGAAGCACTGCAGGACTTGAAGCATGTTTGGCATCCTTGGATCCTACCTAAGATCAATTTCTTTTGGTGGATGACTTTGGATGGGCAATCCTCACCATTGATATCCTTCAAAAGAAAGGCTTCCAACTAGCTAATTGTTGTGTGTTATGCTATAATGCTATAGAATCCATCCAACACCTACTCATGCATTGTCCCTATGCTTAGGATGTTTTGAGAGAATTTATATCTAAATAGAGGATTCAATGGTACTTTAATGGGGACATCCATCACTTTGTTTATTAGAAAAGCCCTTCCAACCATTTGTTCCTTAAAATACTCTAGAAAATCACCCCCTTTCATTTGTTGGAAATTTTGGAAGGAACAAAACAATCACATCCTTCGAGACAAAGTCACTCCCTCCTTGATGGTGGTTATTCAATTGATGAAGCTCCTAAAGTAATTTAATGATTTTTGGGTTTGGAAAACTCCCCTGAACCCCTTGAGTGAGTAAGATTCTAAGTGGGCTACTCCATGGGACCTTTAGATGAAGGTGGTGAGATTTGGTAGATTTGAAGTTGAGGTGAGACATAAAATAGTATGGCACCCCCTCCCCTAGATCAATGGATGAAACTTAACTTTGATGGCTCACCCATTGTTGGTAAGAATGTCGTCAGTAGGGTTATCTAGGATAGTGTGGGAAATCTACTAGTGGCCTTTATAAGAAACTATGGAGGGGGGTAAAATAACAAAGTGAAAGCCTTGGCCCTTTTCTGGGGTATGAGGATAGTGACTGCAAGAAGAATTGATAGGTTATTGGTTGAGGGAAGTTCCTTGTTAATTATCAAGGCTCTTAAGGGTGATGGAATTTTCATTTGGAAGATTAAGTCAACCATTTAGGAAATTTGTACCTTGAAGAATGGGCTTTATCGAGAAGGAAATGGCATAGTTGATGACCTAGCTAAACTTGGTCATAGCTTTGAGGGAATAAAAGAGTGGGATGATGTCGACTAGACCTCACTATCCACCCAATGTTTGGTGGATAGTGAACAAATTTACTGCAGCATGGTATGAAGAGGCACAAGTGGTAAATGGATATTGACTCAGTAGGGCAAGACACTCTTTAGGTTGAGTGTCATAAAGTTATGAATGATAGAAGAGATTTTGGGATTATTTCCATTCGAGGAATTCTCACCATAAACATTTACGATGATGGGGAGAGGAAGATTTGTGAGGATTGTTCCATAGGTTTAAAGCTGCTAAGGATGGGTGTTTTGAAAGCTAATAATGGTAATTCCCTTATGTATCATTCTATGGGAAGGGACACAATTGGTACTACTTAACCATGATGTGAAAGGTACTATTCAAATGTGTAAAGAAGAAAAATAAAAATGCGAAAACGTATTCCTTGTGATCATAAAATAAGAATCAATGATTTTAATATGATCATTTTAAGCGATATTATCTTAGATGACCTATACTTTCAAGTGTTCTCCTACAATAACAGAATGTTATTACAAACTAAGGGTTTGATGTTTGAGCTCAGTGAAGGTGACATGGGTGGTAACTCGAACCGTATTAAGCTAGATGCTATTGAGGCATGCATCAAAGATAGTGAGGTGGCATGGGTTTACTTGTAGGAAGGAGGGCTCTTACAGTTCATAGAGTGCATTAAAGGGTTTGATGAGTAGGTGTCCTTGTAATTTGTGAATTCCTAGACTAACATAAAGGTGACCATTAATTGGGTGGCCTTTGAAATGACAGAGGAGATCATTGCTAAGGTGGGTGGCTTGTCACTGGAACACAAGAGTTGGCATAAATAGCCCAGAGTTTTGGATGAGATGAGTCTATGGAAATGTGTTTTTCCCTAAGGAGGAACCTATTCCCATGTGTGATGGCTTCTCTCCTAAGGACCTACCTAAGTTATGGGATATTGTGTGCTAGGCGATCATGTACTACATTATGCTTGAGGCCTAGTTCTAGGTTTTTCATTATTACTACTTCCTCATCTTAAACCACTTTTGAAACCTAGAATTAATCTCTTTTCCACACCTTATTTTGCATTCGATGGAGGATAGTATTTTTAAAGTCCAAAAAAAGAGGGAAGAAGGGAAACCCTTTTATATCCTATACCAAGCCTTCATGTTCAAGCTCTATAAATTCCTACTTGCCATCAACCCTCCTCTTTTGGTTAATCTCCTTGCTACGATGACTCTCCAAGCCTACACTAACCTAAGCCCTAGGTTGACTTCAAAAGGAGCTATTAAAAACTCCCTTGCTACCAAAAATGATATTAGACTTATTGACTCAAATAATGATAGTGGGTGGAGCAAAAAATTGACTGAACCCCCCCCCCCCCCCCCCCCCCCCCCCCCTCCCACAAAAAAGAAGAAAAGGTGAGCTCGAAGTCTACGAAGACTAAAATGAAACCTGTTGGGAAGAGGAAGATAAAAGTGATCCACCTTGACTCTAGGAGAAAAGATATCCCAAGCCCATCTAATATTTCTAATACCATGGAAGGTAACCCATCTCCAAATAAGACCCTGGGTGAGGATATCACCTCGCCAATGAAGGAGGCTGCTAAGGGTGGGGGAAGATGGGGATTCACCAGCATTGAGAGGATAAAAGAAAAACTAGGTTGAATAGCCTAGACAATTCTATGCATGATTTGACCAACAATTAGGAGGCCCTATATCGAAAATTAAGAATGCTTACTGGGTTTACTATGAAGGTTATCTATTCGGTAGTCTCCACTTTGTATTATCTAAAGTTGAATAGGGAGGAGAAGGAAACAAGAAAAGAAAGTGATACAACCTTCTCCCTCTATAGCTTTCTGGTAGATGACTGGTTCAAGACCCTATTGGACAAGCTTCTCGAGGAAGAGAAGGGCCCAGATGAGAAAGATGGGAGCTATCACTTGTTATCATTTTTCCTTTAGGTTTTGTTATGATATGGCATATGGTGAGCTTTGCGCCCTACAAGGAATTTTTTTTTAAAAGTTGGATCATTGTTGGTTATCTAATAGTACCTGTATTTTATGCTATAGCTATATTTTTTGGTTTAGACTTTATAGTAATATGGTTTTTATGCTTGTACTATTAGTAAGAAAAACTAGGATCTTTTCTTGGTCATTAAGATATTTTTGATGTCTAGGAAAGCCATACGTTGAATTATAGGGGCATGACCACTGACTATTCTCTAGCATACTATACTTTAGGGTCAACCTCCCTTTTGGGTACTGTTTAATACATAAAAAACAAAAAAAATGTTACAACTAATAGAAATAAATCTCTAAGAAAAATCTACCAAAATAAATTAGAATTAATAAATAAAATCAATTTCTATATATATATGAGATAAATATTACATGAAATTATCATATCCAAAATTATCAATTATACAATATTAAATAATATCCTCGCAACTACTTTGTTTTATAACAAATGTTATCCCCAATGCAATAGGTTTCCTTAAACAACAAAATTGTAGGTCAAGTTAGCTCTGAATTAAAAGTGGAAGGCTTCTTTAAAGGTTATACAATAGTAAAGATGCACTCTCTATTATATTATAAATTTAAAAAGGTAGAAGAAATATCAAATGCTTAAATATTATATAATTTATATAAAAAAGAAATTATTGAATTGTCAAATGGGAGGAATTTATGGGTTGAATAAGGAGGGGCGAGAGGGCAATTAGTGTGAAATAGATTTTATAAATAGAGAGTCAGTGAAGGTAAAAAGGGTTAGAGACATGAGATAGAGATAGATAGTAATTAGGGGTAAGAGATAGTGAGAGGGAGAGGGAGAAATGGATAAATGAAATAGAGGGTGGGTTAAAATATAAATAATAGATTTAGAAGATGGGGGATATAGATGAAATCTACCTCAATAAATGGGCTAATTATCACCCAAGCTATGTATATATATGGTAATGTGTGTGTGTGTGGGTGTCTATGTGTGTGTGTGTGTGTGTGTGTGTGTGTGTGTGTGTGTGTGTGTGTGTGTGTGTGTGTGTGTGTGTGTGTGTGTGTGTGTGTGTGTGTGAGAGAGAGAGAGAGAGAGAGAGAGAGAGAGAGAGAGAGAGAGAGAGAGAGAGAGAGAGAGAGAAAGATTTATTTTAGGAGTTAATGAGAGAATGAAAGAGGTGAGGAGTTAGTAAGAGAGAGATATTAGGAGTTATTAAGTGACTAAGTGCATGTTTTGTGTGTGTGTGTATTATAGAGGGAGAGAGAGACATAGAATTCAAAATATGTTAGCATTCATGTTTACCTATTGGTTGCATATTTCATAAAAATTGAATCCCTATTTTAAGACCCCATAATTCAAATATATAAAAATAAAATTGTGGTGTCCTAGGATTGGTTTACCTACATCATATTTTAGATCTCTTTAATATATTTCCAACGCATTTTGAAAAAACTCAATTGAAGTTTGTATGTGAAAGTTATGCCCTTTAGAGTAGATTCCACTATAATTTCTTCAAAACTAGACTGTGTTTTGAACAAGTAAATTTTTACTTCTTTGAATCCCGATTAGGTTTCATAACCTGATCAGGTTTTGAATGCACTTTTTCCTTTTCATAAGATGATCAATTTATTTGTTGGTAGTAGCCTAGGGAAATGAGCCAAAGACCTTGAAGAACATTTCCCTCTATTTTTTTCCCTTAAGACATTTATTAATCTTCTAAAAAGTTAATTCTCATATTTTTCTTCATTAGGCTTTCTATTGGTGAAGTGTGTATCTCAAAAATCACCACCATAATCTTACACATCTTCTTAGCTTTCTTATTATATGATTTTTTCTATTTTTTCAAGACATTAGCATTGTAAATTTTATTTACTTTTACCAATATCCGATAGTCCTCATAGATGCATGTCTACCTTTTTATCATGAATTTTGATATATGTAACCAAATTTAAAAGAAATTACATATTATCATTCTCAATTCATTTTACACACTTTTCAAAAACAATCTTTCATTTTAAATTATTTTGATTCAAGGTAGGCCCACCACATGAGCATGTACCAAAATTTTGTAATCTAGTCACTTCAATAATTTATAATAAAAAAATTACTCATCAAAAAATTACAAAAAATATTCACAATTTATAGAGATCACTCTTAGTCATCATCCTAAAAATTATATTTATTAATTATAAAATATAACTATACGACTTTAGTGGTGCATTGAAAAAAACTATGTTATGGTTTCTAAAAAAAAATAGGAACTATTCTTCATGTGTGCAAGGTTTGACCTCCCTAATCTTATCCACTTTGTAAAAAGTCTAGTAGTTTAGAAAGTAGATTGAAAGCTGTACAATTTCTATTGGTTACACATCTTATCATTTTGAGTAAATGACCCTAAAATGCCTTGTCCAAGTTTAGGTTTACCTAATTTTAGAGGAAAAAAGGTGTCCACTTATACCCCCATTTTTGTACAATATATTGGGGTTTTTACTCATAGAATCATTAACAAGTCAGGTAGATATTGGCACATTTAGATCAATCCTTCTTGGTGGGATAACAAAAGATGCATTCGCATACATATGAGAGCTACTCTTTTCTATAGGGTTGATGTTGTCTTTCCAACTAAGGTTGAAATACCTTCATTTTGAGTCTCCTATAGAGGTCTAATCATAGATGAGGATTACCAAATTTCCCATATTCAAGAATGATAACTATTGCATGAAAGTACAAATCATTTTTGATCACTTGAGACCTTATCATAAATGGATGCCTAAGAGCTACAATAAGAAAGTACATCATATAGCTTTTGAGGTTGGTGAGTTGGTCTTGAGAGAAAACTCTAAAAATCAACAAAATTAGAAACAAAAGGGAAAATTCAAGCATAATTAGCTAGGTCCCTATGTCTTCTTTTCTATAGATATGTCTCCCAAACTAAAAAATAGAACCTTTGTCTTTAATAACAGAAAAAAATAGGTAGCAAAAAAGAACAAGAAAACCAAACCTGCACCATCATGAAGGGCTAAAAGAAAACCTTACCAAAGATATATGATTTGTAAAAAAGTACCTTCCTATTCCCAAGATACAACCAAAAAAATAGCAATAACTTTATTGGATAAAATGAATAAAAGAGACGATAGTTTGAAAGGCATCAAATTCAAGCTCTTAAATGATGAAATCATGACTTGCATCCCACTATTGCTAATGTCAAAAAATGGATAGATGACATAGGCATCCTTTGTTGATGTACCATACCTAATATCAAGGGCATTTATTTTTACTTTAGATTGCAATTGTGTCCAAATTTGACATTCCTTGTATGGAAGGGGAGGGTTTGTGGGTGCTCTAAGGTCAATGGTGATGTTCATTTGAGCTCAAATTAATAAGACAAAAAGTCTAGTTTGAATTTAAAAAATCCCTAAAAATAAAATAGAAAAAATAAGGCCAAACCTCCTATGAAGAGAACATGGGCATGCAACTTTGAAGCTCTAATACCATGTTAAAGTTGAGGAAACCTCTACCTACAACTCCCAGTAATCACTTGTATGCAAGAACATATCATCAAATGAGAGAAGGAAAACTATAAAGGCCTTGATTTTGAGATCCATAGAAGATGAGACATTCTTGATGTGAAGAAAGATATTACAATTCTGTTTAATGAATCAAATTTTAAAAAGAGAGATTAATCCTTATAAAAAGAGATTAAAACCCTAAGTGGTAACTAACCTAGGTTGAATGATAATAATTAATAAAATAATTAAATGTTATATGCTTAAAGTGTAGTTTAAACAAACTAGAGATAATAAGGCAATACCTTATGACTCTAACATAATCCTTGTATCACAATCTCACATATTTTCACTCCTTTTTAATTTATGTGCTAGGAATCTATAATACTATTAGTAGAATTTAATAGTGTGGCTTTTGAGTTAAAACCATTGGCCCATGTCTCATAAATAGTAGTTCACCAAAACCCATCTTTGTTGAGAATAAATGGAACACTTAACATTCATTCCATTGAGGTGATTGTCATAGAAATGAAGCAATGATATTTTTTTAGTTGGCCACAAATCCTAGTACTATTTCAACATAAGAACATTTAACTAGAAATTTCCTTCAAGGTTAAGCCCACTTTTTTTCATTCCTAGTTTTCAAAATCTACATAAAAAGGGTTCACCTTATGGGCCATTCATTATATATGTACTTTTCCTCATCAATTAATAAGTGCTAGATAGCTTAGATTATAAATTATGTTATAGTGTTGTTTTATAGATTTAACTAGGTAGATTTTGAATCAAGCTCATCGACCCATTTTCATGAGTAGTTTTTCACATATACCTATCTTTCGTAAGAATAAGTGGAACACTTATCACTCATTACATATATGTGATTCTCACAGAGGTGAAACATTGGAACTTTCAAGGAGGTTAGCCATCCTAGTACTACCCCAACTCAAGCATGCTTAGTCATGTAGTCTCGTCCAAGTAAGGTGAACTTTTCACACAAACCCATTTGCAAAACCTTCACAACTTATTTTTCCTTATGAACCATTAATTAGAAAGAAATTGTTGTGCCTTTGTACATGTAATTTTTTTTCTAGGTCTCCTTCCTCATTTCACTTAATTTCTCAAGATATTGATTGCAATCATCATTGAATCATCTGGATATTAGGGTGTATAGTCTATTTTTGATATCTACCTACCATGAAAATTGACTAATTCATTCATATATACTAAAAAAAAAATTTACCATCAATTTTTCTTGACCAAATATTACTTCTAACAACTACCCACATGCAATAAAAAATATTAGGAAAAGACAAGATGCCATAAATCTAGTATCACCATACTTGAGTTCAAATAAATTGAGTCACATAAGATTGATTCATTCCTTTTTATTTATCTTGAGATACAAATGATGAAGTGTTCATTCCTTTTTATTTACCTTGAAATACAAATAATGAAGTAGAAAGTTTTGTAAAATGATCATTAAAAACCCTTCAATTTTATTTTTTAAAATTGTAAGTAACATTTTGTATATAGACTCATTATTTCTAATGAATTTTAAGAAAACCAAAAGAAAAAGTGATAAAGAATTCCATCTTTATATAATCTAAGGGTGTAATTTTTTTTCATCGCTTAGTGATAATGTTCAAGGTAAGATAGGTTGTGATTAACCTCCCATTTAAGGAGGTATGTTTCTTATTATTTATAATGGAAATGATAGTTCAATACATTAGTATTTAGTCTATATAGATCTTCACATTTTCATGAGAAAGGAGATTTTTTGGATTGTTCGCAAAAAGATATAAAGGTTAATTACTTATATAATGCATGTTATACAATTGAATTATTGATCTATCAATGTTATTGATTGAAGAGGAAATATGATTTCACAATTAAACAAGAATTCTTAGTAGAAGAAATCATTGTAATTTAATTTGAAAGACTATTGAAATGATCTTTTGGGAAATTTAATGTTAAAATTATTTTTGGTTAAGTGATAAAACATTTAAATTTCAACCACAATATTTTTAGAAAACAAAATTAATGTTTTATAAGATTTATTGTATGGTATACATCTAAAAATATTTATGTTGATGGTTATTGATTGAAATGTTTGATGTATTGTTAGGTTTTTTAAAGAAACAATAGGCCTCTTCAACGACATTTTTAAAGATGCATTTATAATTTAAAATTAAAAATTTTATAAAAAAAACTTCATGGTTAATTTTATTTTTTATATTATACAAATAATTTCCAAGTCTATTGTCTACTTTGTTTAGTATTAATTTATAAAATAATAAGTAAATTTAACATATCACAAGTGCCACATAGTGGCTTGTACTTGCCGTCATAATTTTTACACTAATTAGGAATTAGAATTTAAATAGAAAAATTAATACTTTTATTACAATATTGTATCTTAAATTTAAAAAATAAATAAATTTATTAATGATATATAAAAATTTCAATACATTTAGTTCATATAAGACCAAATCAAATCAATCAATTAAATATAAGGAAAAAAATTCTTAAAAGTTTAAAATATATAAATTAATAAAAATAAATAAAAAATAGTTTAATGTAGTCATAAATAGTATAAGTAAAAACTTATAAAACACCCTAACGTAATGTTAAATAAGTAATATATGATGAACAATTTAGCATATTGTAGTAATTATTTTATTTATAAAAAAAATGACAAATTTAAATGTTTACAAATGATAGATTAATTTTAATTGTATATTATTAATATTTCAAAATGATATTTTATTATATACATATTTTCATCACATTTTTACAAGTAGTACTATGTATTTATTAATATTGATCACATTAATATATTTTTATCAATTTGATAATATGTGTTGATTTTATTTGTTGTTGACATTTTTTATTATAAAAAAATATTAACATTATGTCAAAAATTATATTAATCACATTGAAAAATTAATAAAACCTAATAACTAGCGATAATTTAGTAAAATAAAATAATATCGAGGAAAACTCCATAAAAGCAGTCTTATAACACCAAATGAAATCAACCAATTGTCATTGAGATAAATAGTTTAGATGTAATATTTGAATAATACATTACTAAAGTTAACATAATAATAATAAATAAACTAGACTAATAAAAAGCATGGAAAATATAGAAGTTTTTGTTTCTAATTTGATTGAAAGGACTAATTATTTGATTTTTTTACTATTATATTTTTTATATTGTTTATTTATTTTTTCCCACAATTTTATAAACATGGAGGATTACTAAGGAACTAATTATGAACATATATTTTATAAATCTTAATAAAAAACATGATCCTTGAGACTTCCAAATCTTAAAGAAATTGAATAGATCAATATTGAAATATAAAATTGACAAAAAAATTTCGAATAGCTTTTAATCATATAAAACTATATTAATGATGTAATATTCAAATATTGACTATCAATTTAAATATTTGAAAAGGTCAAAGCTAAAATATAATCAACGATAAATTCTTGATCAATGTTTGGGGCAACAAAAATTTGCCAGTCTTGAAAATTATTTTTATTTCTTGAAAGACAAAAGAGAGGGGGTGGGGGCGAGACACCAAAAAAGCCCAAAGGGGAGGAAGGAAAAGGGGCATGAGAATGATAAAAGAGGGAAAGGAGACCAACAAAAAAAAACACAAAAAAATGGGAATTGGGGAGGAAAGAAGCGCACGAGTTACTCAAGCTCAAACCATCATTCCAATTGAGATAGGGGGGAGGAAGAGTGGGGAGATCTACAAGAGGTGTTACTAAGAGACATTGAAAGAGGGTGGCTAGCCAAAAGATGCAATGAAAGTGTGATGGCTGAAGAGTGAGATGACTCATGGAGGTTGACCACTCCTCTACGAATAAGCATCACAATCACTTAGAGGAAACTCAAATCATTTTCAGGGAAGATAATTTTTTCAAAAGAAAAGTCAAGGAGAGTATTGAAATCAATAATAATGCATCCAACCTCAATTGGGATAATGGTTTGAGCTTGAGTAACTTATGGTAACCTTTGCACCCTCATGACTCTCCCACACCGTGGTCATTCCCACTACCTATGGTGTGCTTCTTTCCTCCCCCTTTCCCTTTCTTTTTCCTTTCTTGTTTCTTGGTGATTCTTTGACTCTTTTGTCTTTCTTCTCAGCTATTTGTGCTCTTGTTGTTTGCTCTCTCTCTCTCTCTCTCTCTCTCTCTCTCTCTCTCTCTCTCTCTCTCTCTCTCTCTCTCTCTCTCTCTCTCTCTCTCTCTCTCTCATTGTTTTTGTGTTTTGGTGTGTCACCATATATATATTTATGTTTCTATGTGCGGGTGATACATATATATATATATATATATATGTATGTATGTATGTATAAGTATTTTTTATTTTTTTAATATATATATGTGTGTGGATGTATATATTATATACATACATATATGCATGAGTATATATGTATGTATATATGCATGCATGCATAAACCTACATATGTACATACTAATTTACTCTCTCTCTCTCTCTCTCTCTCACACACACACACACACACATTTTTAAGATTTATTTTATTTTTAATTTTTTAGATTTTTTTAAATTTTAAATTTTAAATTAATTAATTAATTATTATTATCATCATCAATTCTTTATTTCTTATTTTCATTTTTCCCTTGTGTTTTTGAATTTTCCTTGGTTTAGTTTTATTTCTATCTATCTCTCTTGATCTCCTTATCCTCTCTATTTGTCTTTTCCCCACTTTTTATTTTGTTTTGACTATTAGTCTTGTTAGCCTGATTCTACATGTCCACCCACTGACCTCATCAGCCACTTTTTATTTGTCATCTTGGGTCTACATTCTACTTTTCATTTTTCCTTGACTCTCTTTCATCTTGATGATGGATCATGTAGTATTATCCAGAATATTGATGACAAAAAAACTTACACAATCATTACCATAAAACTAATAACAATTTACATGGATTGTGGAAATCTAATAGTGTTATGATATTGAAACATTGCAATTAACAAAACTTTATCCTTCATAATTTAAATCCATTTAAATTTCCCACTAAATAAAAGATTCATCTATTTATGTATAACATTAAATGCGCATTACAAATATTTTTAATTAAGTTTATAGCTTGTTGTGTTGTAGTTGAGGTCTACATTGGCACATATGCTAGTCTTATATTAATTGATACATTGGACATAAGAAAAGGGGGAATTACAACAAGAATAATAACTACATAATAATTCTAATAAGATTGGTTAGCATAAATTAAAGAAAGTTAATTAGGGAAAATATGCATTATATATTTAACTTATATAGATTTGCAGGACTTATTTTTAGAGAGGTACGTGTAATGTCTCCATTCATTAGGGTTAGATTAGAACACTAATACCTACAAAGTAAAAATTAGAAATAAATATTAACAAATTTAAATATATTATTCTACCTTTTATTTTGGCATCAACTCATTCTCATCTAGCCATTTATATAGGGTTATTGATCTCTCGCACTTACATGACAACGATTTATACAATATCTTACTTCCTGGATTGGCACTATGATATTTCATTTACTACTAATCTAGTCATTTAGACATGGATTGGGTGACCTCTTGCACTAACACTAAAAGTCATTTATACAAGGGAACAAAAATCATGTACTAGTACTATGTTAAAAGATTTCATCAATCCCATCTGAGCCATTTATATAAAGATGACCCCCAAATCCATTTATGTAGAGATGGGTAATGTCCTTATACTGGCACATATCCATTCATAGAGAGATGATTGTGAGCTCTATGAAAATTTTATCACTTATTTAGAGTCATAAAGATTTGTCAACTAATTTCTTCAAAACATGATATCACTTATTAAATATTAGTTTTAATTGATATTTATTTTTAGACTTAACAATATATAATCTAATCAATAATGTGAAGTAAAAGCTATAAAATAAATCTCTTTACCAAATAATAATAACAATAAGAACATATTTTCTTATAAGAAAACCTATTATTAAAATGATGGCATACTTCTCTTATTATCCCCTCCTATAATTTTGGGATTTCAAGTGTCTTGTGCTTGCCCTATGAAATTACATGCAAGCTCCTCTCCTTACATTTGAGGATGAATTTGAATTAAGTAATAAAGGGCTCTAAATTTTCTAAATGATATGTTACTTCTCTCCCTTAAAATTTCCCCCTATGTTAGTTCCACCTTTGTTATTTTCTTGCTTGCATATAACCCATGTATGATCTTATTTATTGGTTTATGGTTGGTATCTATATTGTTTGAATTCATCCTTTTTTTCCCTTTATTGTTTGTACTTATAGTACAAGTGCTTAACCAATCAGTCGTGTTGTTTGACCATTTAATGTGTATGTGATTATTGATTGAATGGTCCTATGAATTGGTGAGTTTATACTATATTAATTGTGTTGTTAAGGATGTACTTAGTTGTTGTTTTTTGTTATTTTTTTAGGTAAAGGTGACAAGTCACCATACTAAATTTATTAATTTGTAAAACTAGTTTGAGGGCTCAAGGAGGAAAAACTAGTAAAACTTCCTTTCCTTGTCAAATTACAACTGACATACACCTCCAAAAAATACCACATGAGCCAAGCCAACCTGAATGGGAACTCAAACCATTGAGGTTGCAAGCTCTTAAGCCAAGTTATTTTTTGATTTATATATATTTTATTTTATTCTTTGATTTAATGTTATTCTTTATATTAATATTTAAATAGTAATTATGAAATATATCAATTCTTATATCATCCTCACATTGAATTTGTAATTATTCATTTGATGTTAAATTGTAAGATATATATCATCAATTGATTATAAAAATATTAGTTGTTAAATTCTATAATTAGAGAGGATATTATAGCATGGACTTGAGGATGATATCAATAGTTTAAATTCATAAGATTTATAAGCATTGGTACTTCTCAAAGGTCATTTATCTTAGTACAATCTAGAATTTCCTTCATAGTTCAAACCATTGCGAGGTTACAAATAGAGTGAGTTTAACCATGGAGGTAACTCTATTGTTAAGCATGCTCAAGGTTTTAAAGAGTCAAATTGTGATTCTCATAGACTTAAGGCATCATACACTCTAGGAGCTCACCCATTATAATACTACTTGAACTTCAACGCACTTAACTATATAGTTTCCTCCTGAGAGAGACAATGTATGTTTTCCTCCGACATTATCCTTCCCAGATCATCTCAAGGAGTTGCTGAAATATTTGGTCGGCCTTCCTATATTCTTCCTCGGGTTGGTGTATGATGAGTCATCCACTAGTAGAGTTTTTCCAAATAAATGACTACATGACTAAAACTTTTAGTCACAAGACTAAAAATTTCAGTCATGTGACTAAAAGTGATCAAATTCTAGTAATAGTTTGCAATTTATATACATGACTAAATAAATGACTAGTTTGGTCACCAAGTAAAATCACAAGATTAGAAAAAGACAAGGGAATAAATAAATGGTCAATTAAATGACTAAAAAATTGGTCACTAATTGTTAGACACCCAAACAAATTACTAAATGAATGATAACAACATTCTCATGTTACTCGAGTATTAATGCATCTACAACTTGGGTACAAGAATAACAATTAATCTAATGCATGAGAGGTTAGGTCCAATAGCCTACATGTTACATGAGGAGAGGGATATAGTGATATTGTCCCTACAAATCATGTTCATTGATATTGTCCTTGCAACTTCAAATCCCTCCTAATAGAATCCTTCTTTGGCCTAGCCCTTTTTCTATTAACATCATTATTATAGTTGATAATATGCATTCCTGATATATGCAAGTTTTAGGTTGATGAACTCCCATGACTCATGAGAATTTAAGAGTAAAAATAATTTTGGCTTTTCATAAAGAATATACTCGATGTGCCTATGGATGTAGATTATTGGATTACTAGAGGTAGCGCAATGAATTGACTAGACCAAATTTATGGTGCATGGTAGAGGCAATGGAGTGCTTGAGTGAGTAACATAAACTTGAGTGGATGCATAAGAATTACATGCTACATGATTACTATTCAAACAATAAAGGGTTTCTCAACCTTTGTAAACCACTACAGATTTTTAAGGTTGATCTACCAAGTAAGTCATTTATTCTGAGTTTATTTCTTGCTACATCTCCAATCTAACCTAATATAATATTTGATTTCAGATCCACACAACAATTATTTCTTCTTCACATGACTCTGCCTAAAATTATTGATGAACATTTGCCTCATTCTTTACACAATATCCTAAGAAATTCAAGAATACATCAATAAGATAATATTTACCTTGCTCTTAGAGTGGGCTCTTAGAGCTAATAACTATGTAAGATTAATAATATTTATAGACAAATTTTAAAGTAACATCTCAACTAAAATTTCTTAGAGACCAAACTATTTTAGCAACTTCCAATTGAAATTTCTTAGAAGCCATAACAAGATTTACATCAAATATAGCAATACTTAGCTAAATTTTTCTTGGAATTAGATGATTTTTCCATACCATATTCTAGGTAGCAATATAATTGGTTGAGATATGTAACAAATGAAGGGGATATGAAACAAGCATTCCTTTAGTTTATCTCTAGGTTATTGTAAAATAAATTTCTAAAATAGTATTGATATTTATTTTTAGCCTCAAAATGTCTCTATCAAAGCATATTGAACTGGAAGAAAATATCTTTTGGTGATTAAAGTATGCAGTTACTCAAATAGTTGAAAATTTTGGTCACTAAAATAGTACTTTATATCATCAAGAGCTTCCCTAGAGTTGATCCTTCTAAGGAAATTTTGACTCCTCATTTCTCACCTACCAAAATGCATAAGAAATATTATTACAAGCATATGGAAGTGGATAAAATCTAGGTTTTGTAATACTTGTGACAAGTTTCTATAAGGTGTGCATAGTAAAAACTAGAATCCACTATTGTCGAATTGATTTAATTAGATACTTTTTTTTGCAAAATTTTCAATATGACAAAATAAAAATTGTTTAAGAATTAGATGTGGTGTAAGCTAAAAAATGTAATTTTTTTTCTATCCCATAATTATTTAATCTATCAACCATTTCAAAGTATATAGAAAAATATGAGCATTAATAACCTTAGCGTGCAACCAATAAGCACCTTTAAGCCACAAGAAAATGGAAAGCTCAATGGATATTATGAGGATCCTTGTAGTGTAGTTATTTGAACATTCTATTTCCCTTTTCAACATTCTCCCATAGCCCCCTTTAGACTTCTCTTAGGTGAATTTTGCACCTTTTCTCCATGGCCCATAGAAAAGATTGTTGGTGAGGGTTGTAAAAAAATCCATTACACCCACCATATGCTAGTTGTTCAATAAAATCAATTGTGTGTATTGCATGCATCTTGGAATGCCACCTGAAGCTGACTGCCTTTGATGACAATGTTGGGAAAGTCAATTAAGTGAACTTCCAAAGGGTTAAACATTCTCTTACGCATAATAATTATCTTTCTTTGATGACTATAAATATGAAATGGCATTATCAATGTAGATACTTCTCTACCATTCTTCCATATTTCTAGCCAACCAAGCCTATTCTACACCTTCCATACATTGGTATGGATAACCTATAGTACCTAATATTTTACTTACATTAGAAAGAGCCCTCCATAATTTAGAGAAGATAAATATGGTTCCTTGGGGTTAGAACAATAAAGATCTAGACCTTTTCCTTTGCACAAATTCAATACAAAAAGTGTAGGATTAATAGCAATTTTTTGAGAACATATACATGAGGATTTCAAAACTATAAAAGAAATGATATTGTATATAATTCTCCACATTATATTATACTATTGATTTACCTTTATTATTTTATTCACAACTTGACCTAGAAGAGGCTTTGAATCAAGATACCAATTATCAAATGCACAGTGTAGATTGTATTCCAGATCAATGGAAATCATTACACATGAAACACATTTGACACATGAAACACATTGAAATATATCTTGACCTTGAATTTCACAAAATGAGTAAGCAATTTCAATCCATAATAAATATTAGGATTATCCTGTATAATGTATCTCTGATCTAGATGTTACTTTAACAATAATTTCTAGAGGCACATACTAGTAGGTGATGGATAGATGGACATGTTGTCTATTGTGCAATCCAAGAATTGAGTTCTTGATTTCACAAATACTACTCTCATTATTAATGTTCCATGCTTTAACAAAATAGTCATTGATTCAACTTGTTATCTTTATTGAGTCTACATGGGAAAAGTCCATAGACCATGCATGCTTCTGATGTACCTTATACCATACAATTGATTGGCTAATACTAGCATCCCAAAGTTGCACAACACCATCATAATCAGTTGATGACATGTTGTTTTTATGTAATTTTTCTAGTAGCCACTACTTATCTTTTGATTTTCCTTTTATCTTAAGAGAAAGATATTAGATATCTACAATTTTATTCAAAACTACATTACCACCAAAGATTTTGATCTTCTTTAGTACAAATACAAGGTGATAAGTCATTGACATATTTGATTTCTCTGTGTTGCTAATCTTTTTCTTGTATATGCATAGACTAGTTAGAAAACCTATTGAAATGATTACTTATTACGTTGTAGCAAGTGTCAGTACTTCATGTGTACTCATCCTCATGATTTTCGTAGGGTAGTTTCCTCTGACAAATCTCTTTCAAAATAATTCAAAGTTTGAATGAGTTATTTTTTGTGTTTATAGTCATTGACACACTATGTAATAGACATCATAAATAATTTTACACAAAATCTTCTCCTTATCACTAAAGTTTTTGATTGAGAAGTATGCCTTGAGTTATCAAATGTAGATATCCAATTCCATCTGTCACTTCTATTTTCAAATTATGGGATAGCTAAATTAACATGCACTTTAAAATGGCCTTAGTGTTTCATATGAACATGTTGATTTGTATTACATTATAGTATTGATCCAAGTTGAACTATGACTTTATAAAACTTGCCAAAGAGCTCTTGAGAAGTATCTTGAATCATATTGTGAATATCTTGAAAGTGCCCTTCTAACAATCTCCTTTTATGGAAATTTACAAAGGTTATTTTTTTCCGTTGTCTACTATCTTTCTCAGCCTTTAATAGTGATCAATTAATAAACCATTAAAAGAAGGAAACATGTGATTTTTTTTTAGTCCATGACTGGAATATAATTAAAATGCCACAAACAATAAATCTCAATGACAAAATCTTGTTGACTATGAATTCATGCTTCCATGAAAATTAATTGTTGGTTCTCACTCCAAATTCTTCTTCTAGCTAGTTCATAATCAATATTCTCAATTTGTATATAATTTGAGGCATTTTCCAATGGTTCATCATTACTCCCATCAAATCATATAATGATGGCAGACTATCACCCATATTGCTTTTAGTAGAGAAAATCCATATTTTATCAAAACATGTACACTTTACAGTTAAATCATTAATAGTTCCATTAAAAATATATTATAGCAATGCTTAAGGCATTAGCATCTACAGAACTGGTGAATAGTTTACGAGTCAAATATGATAGGATAGAGCCCTCTAATGCATCTATTTAGATGTGATATTTTCCATGACCAGGATGACCAAAAATAAAGAATGTCCCACTAAAATTCCTATTACCACCACCTATTGAGAATCCTCCACTTGGGTTTTGAGTTGTTTTGGGCCATAAACTTGTTAAAAATTTAATGTAGTAGGTCAGTTGCCCCTGGAGCCAAACGGCCACCTACCTGTCTTACAACATTCAACTTAGTGGGTGATTTTAAATTTGAAATAAGAGGGTAATTTTTTTTGTGAAGAGACAAAAGGAATGAATTTGATTCATTCGATAAGCAAAAGTGTGGAATAGTTGTTGTAGAGGAAAGAGTATAGAGTAGAGAAGGAAGTTGATTAGTAGATCAAGTCAAATTTCAAAAGATAGAAGGAAGTTTCAGTTTCATGTTTGTAGTTGCATGTGTTGGATCCTTTTATTATTATATAAGTTCTTTTTTTTTTTATTCGTCCTATGAAGCAATGATTGCTCTAGGCATTGTTGTATGTAGCCACTAGTGTTATAAGTTGGAAGTTTAATGTTTTATCATTTTGAAATTTTTAGGGTTTTTTGGTTGAAACCAAATGCTCCTAGATTTTTTAATAATTTAATCTTATTTGAATAGAAAACAAGCAAGCAAGTAGGCATACAAATCTTTGTTGTTCCGTTCTTCTATTCATCACTATATGACATTTTACATTTGAGAAGTTAATATTTGAAAGTTTCATCCTTCGGCTCTTCAAATTTTAATGGTGCAAATATCTAGGATATAAGTCTAAAATACAACCTGGCACTTGATTTGTTCTTTAACCAAGTTCTCTCTCTATTGTTCCTATCAAGTTCACTTGGTATCCTGTTGCCAAGCTCCACGTTGTTATGGTGACCGAGCTCACTTGGCATCCACATTGCCGAGCCCACTTGGCATACACTGTGTTGAGTTGGCCTCTTGCCAAGCCACTTGGCTCCTTCATGTCTCAAGCTACTTAGCTCCTTCATGTGCTGAGCTTACTCAGTAGCTACTGCCTATCACTTGGCATCCTTTGTGTACCAAGAAAACTGTCACTTGGCACCTTCTTGTGCTAAGAAAAATTATAAGAGTGTATGATTAATTTTTTATATAGTATCAAAGCTTTTAGGCCCCACATCCATAGTGAGTTAGGGGATTTTTTTCTAGGCTATTTGATATGGCAAGAGATGTAGGAAAGATATGGCAACAACCACCATCCTTAAATGGACAAAATTATGACACATGGGCAAAGACAATTTAAACCATAATGATAGCTAATGACTTGTGGTAGTTTGTGCTTAATGGGTTTAATGATGTTATAGTTCTAGCAGTGTATGCTTCCCTCACAAACCCACAAAAGACTCAGTTGAAAGAGTCAAGGAGAAAGGATGCCAAGGAATTAAGTCTAATTGAGGTAGCAATGATAGAAATAGTTTTTCCCAAGATTGTAGTAGAAAATTATGCAAAGGAAGTATGGGATATCCTTGAGATCAACTTCAAGGGGATTGATAAGGTTAGATTAGTAAAGCTACAAATAATCAGAAGAGAGTTTGAGAACCTTCAGATGAGGGATAATGAACCTATTGCAGAGTTCAACTCACAAATCTCTACTTTGGTAAACCAACTCAAATCAAATGGAGAAGATTATGAAGAGAAAATGATTGTGGAAAATATATTGAGGAGTTTACCTCAGAAATATGACAGTTTGAGATGACCATAGAGAAAGCATAAGACCTCACCACATTGACCGTGGAAGACTTGATGTAAACTCTTTAAATGCATGAGTACCAGATAAACAAATCAGAAAAAAATTCCCAAGAGTAGTCTTTCAAGGCTCAAGAGAATTCAAGAGGCAGGGGGAGAGGAAGAAATGGCTCTAGTAGAGGCTCAAGAATTAGAGGTCATGGAAGGAATGGTCAAAGGAATGTTGGCGCAGAAAGCTCAGGACAAGCAAGCAACCAAGAGGGAGCAAGAACCTCTCAAAATAGCTATAGAGGAGGTAAGAAGAATTAAAACTCCAATAAGGGAAATGTTGAATGTTGTAGCCACCTAGTTATGAAGTTGCAGGTGAAGAAAAAAAAATGTATAAATTAAGGATAGCTCTTTATGGGCTCAAGCAAGATCCAAGGGCATGGTACAATAGAATTGACTCATATTTGATGAGAAATGGCTTTAGTAAAAGGGATGGTGAGCCTACACTGTACATCAAGGGAAAAAATGGAAATGTGTTGATTGTCGTCTTGTATGTAGATGACTTAATCTTCATAGGAAATGATAATTTTCTAATTGGTGAGTTCAAAGATGCCACAAAAAATGAATTTGAAATGACAGGCCTAGGTCTCTTGAAGTAATTTCTAGGCATAGAATTAAAACAAGTGCATTATGGTATTTTCATCTCTTAAGAAAAATATGCAAGGAAGATCTTTGAGAGATTCAAAATGTAGAATAGTAATGTAGCCCCCACACCAACAATAGTAGGTCTGAATTTGAGCAAGGAAGATTGTAGCAAAAGTGTGAATCCAATATTATACAAGAGTATGCTTGGAAGTTTGATGTATTTGATTGCAACTTGGCTAGAAATGATGCATGCAGTAAGTTTGATTTCCAAATTTATGGAAACACCAAAGGATTCCCATTGGCAAGAGGAAAAGAGGATCCTAAGGTATGTGAATGGTACCAAGAGATTTGGGATTTTGTATACTACAAAAAATGATTTCAAGTTGGAGGGTTACATAGATAGTGATTGGGCTGGAAGTTCAAATAATAGGAAGAGCACTTCTAGATACATGTTTCAAATGGGATTAGGTGCAATTTAATGGGAATCCAAGAAGCAACCTATTGTTGATCAATCTATAGTAGAGGCTGAATACATAGCAATGAATGTAGTAGCATGTCAAACTATTTGGTTAAGGAGGAGCTTAATAGATTTAAATGAAAGGGAAGAGGATGGAACCATAATATTTTGTGAAAGAATCTCCTCAATTGCACTGTCTAAGAATCCAATCCTCCATGGGAGAAGCAAGCATATAGAGATTAGATATCACTTCATCAGAGAGTTGGTGGAGAATGGTGATATCAAGATGGAATTTTGCAAGTCTAAGTAGCAACTAGCAGACATATTTACGAAGCCTTTAGGCATTGGAACTTTTGTGCACCTAAGAGAGAGTCTTGGTGTAGTTGGTTTGGATCAAGAGTGATCCTTGTTTTTTTGGCTCATGACAAAGTAGGAGTGCCAAAAATTTAATATAGTAGGTTGGTTGCCTCTAGAGCCAAACGCCCATCGACCTTCCTAACAACATTCAACTTGGTAGGTGAATTCAAATTTAAAATGAGGGAAAAAAAATTTCCAAGAGACAAAAGGAATGAATCTGAGTCATTCAATAAGTAGAACTATGTCAGTTGTTGAAGAGAGAAAAGCCTAGAGAAAAGCAAGAAGTTCATTAGTAGATCAAGTCAAAGTTTAGAAGATAGAAGGAAGTTTCAATTTCGCATTTGTAGTTGCACATGTAGGATCCTTTTGTTATTTAATAAGTCTATTATTTTATTTTTCCTATGAAGAAGTGATCACTCTAGGCATTTTTGTATGCAGTCATTATTGTTGTAAGTTAGAATTTTAAAGTTTTATTAGTTTGAAGTTTTTAGGGTTTTCTAGTTAAAGCTAAATTCTCCCAAATTTTGTAATAGTTTTATCTTATTTGAAAAGAAAGCAAGAAAGCAAGTAGGCATACAAATCTTTGTTGATCTCTTCTTCTATTTTTCGTTGCATGGTATTTTACATTTGAGAAGTTAATATTTGAAAGTTTCATCCTTTAGCTCTCTGCATTTCAATGGTGGAAATATCTAGGTTGTAAGTCTAAAATATAGTCCACTTAGTTTGTTCTTTAATCGAGTTCTCTCTCTATGGTTCCTACCAAGTTCACTCGGTATCTTTTTGCCGAGGTCCACCATGTAGTGGTGACCGAGCTAACTTGACATCTACATTGTCGAGCCCACTCAGCATACACTATGTCGAGTTGCCCTTGTGCCAAGCTACTTGGCTCCTTCATGCACTGAGCTTACTTGACAACTACTACTTGTCACTCAACATCCTTTGTGTGTCAAGAAAACTACCATTTGCCACGTTCTTGTGTCGAGCAAAATTTTAAGAGTTTGTGATTAATTTTTCACAACACTATCCTTAGCAAAGTGTGGTTGAGATCTTAAATCTCTAGAACAATCATTAGCTTCACAACTTTACCCTACATTCTAGAATTCTTGTTACCATTTCTCACTCTCTCACCTCTCTCTCCCAGCTATATACCCTCATTTTCTTGAACCCCTACCTTACTACCTAGCATATCAATCACTTGGAGGCACATCATCTATCATCGAAGACAACTAAGTGATTTAAGATATTGTATAACAAGTATTGGATTTGTTATTATTATATAGATTAGATAGGAGATGAATTTTGGTTTATAAAAGTGTAATCTAATTGAATTAACAAATGTTTGATATATAGGGAATGCCAAATTTATGTTGGGGTATTTTTGTTACTCACACACTCCATTATGACATCCCTTGAATCAATTGTAGATGTTTAACAACCAAAGCATTTATGGTATTGACTAATGAAAATGTTAGGACTTTTTTTTCATTAAGCAATTGGAAAATGAAGTTACAATGAAGACATTTGTCTTTGTTTACACTCCAAAGATGCACTAAGATTTTGAAAAATATATTGTTCTACAAGAAATATACAGGTGAAAATATGAGAAACCATGATCATTAAAGTTATGACCTTTGGGGAGAAATCATCAACATAGTAAGAAAGAGGAGATCTAGTAGGATGCCACTTAATAGCATTGATGTCATCCTATGAATTATTCAAACAAATTAAAATTCAACCTGTATACTAGCATACTTTTGTTAATCGAAAAAATCTTATTGCAAACACCCAGTAATCTAAACCCAAAAGTGAGCAACAAGTAGATATTAAAACTCCTTGTAGTGAAACTATAGAAAAGCTGAAAAATTATAAATTTTAAAATTGTAAAATGTTTTCAAGACAAATATCTAGTGAAAATGTAAAGAAGCCGTATATCTTAAATATGAATACGCATGAAGTCAAATAAACAATACTCTTATTTCTTAAACTAAAAATAACTACTAGTAAAATATTAATACACATGAAGTCAAATAAACAATACTATGATTTCTTAAGCTACAAAAAACCACAATTGAGCATCATTCAAACTACCAAATAGACTAGACTCCCAAAATTAACTTCACATAACATTGCCACTTCTATCAAATGTTTACAATGCCATCTCACTTTTAAATCTCCCTCTTTATATGTGATATGTTTATGGTTTTGATATATTTATATAGCATCCAAAAGAGTGGGGCTAACCCTATGGTATAGAGGATTAGAGACCAACTAGTAGTTACACCTTACTATCTAACCAATCCCTTTTCTAGATATAAAAAAACATAAAAATAAATCTTAACATTTAACCCCATAGAGTTAACCTTCAAAGCACGAGTATCCACTATACTACCCTTAGCATTAATACTATGCCAAAAAATGGTCCAGTAGTCGATATTACAGATGTTTCTTATAACATAATTAATATACATAACAACTAAAAATTCCACCTAGGGGATAGAGTTCATAGTTAACCATAATGTTAAAGAAATTAAAATAAAATCATGCACATGAGCTAGCTCCCCTCCTTCTCCTCCAGGTCCTCCTCCTCCTTTTCATCATGATCCTTCGTGGATGGTTTCTTAGCCTTCTACTTGACAAGTTTCTCCAAAAGAGTATTGACCCAATCATCCCCTATGAAGCTTTAGAGGGAGTGGATGATCTCGATCTCTTTTCCCTCATCCTTCTCACCCTTGCCAAATGCATGACTTTTATAGAGAACTCAACTAGGGTTTCAACCTTTCAACATACAACTTCCTGATTATTAGCCAAGTCAAATTCTCAAGTCTTTCCAATTGGATTTTACTATAATCCTTCCCATGGCTATGGTGACCCTTCTTCCCCCTACTCTTAGCTGCATCCTTTATTTAGGATGTGATATCTTCCCCTAAACTTTTATCCATAGACAAGTTGACTTCTAGGGTATCTAAAATGTGAGATGGGATTGGAACCTCTTTATCCACTAAACTAGGGTGCATGAGCTTCCTCTTTATTTTGTTGGATCTCCTTTCACTTTTTGTGGACTCAGAACTCACCTTCAACTTGGGGTTGTCTTAAATTTTTCTTTTTTAAGCCTTTTATTGGACCTCCTCATAGTTTCATTACTTCACCTAGTATTAGTATTAAAGTCAATAACACTTATGTTTTTCTTATTATTGAGGGGCTTATTTTCCACATTCTTCGAGGTTGAACTAGGGCTATAGTCAATGGATTCTTGGGGAGCAACGATGGTGAGAGGGTTAACCAAAAGAGGTGGGTTGAGGGAAATTTAGAACTTGTAAAGTGTGAACATGAAGGGTTAGTGCAAAATATAAAATGGTCTTCCTTCCTCCCTCTTTTTCCTAACATTAAACTCACTATCTTCCACTGAATGAAAAATAATGTGCAGGAAGGAAATTAGGTCCTAGTTCTAAAAATGGTTTAGAATAGGAAAATGTTAATAATTTACATCACTTGATGTTGATCTTCAAGAGTTATGTAGCAGATAATTGCATAGTACACAATGTCCCAAGGTTTGGGTAGGTCCTCCCTAGAAAAACAACCCTTCATGTGATCAGGCTCCTCTGAGTGGAAGAATTTTCTCAAGCTTGTTTCATCAAAAACCCTAGTGTACATGCACAAACTCCTACCCTTGAGAAACAACCCACTAACAATCATGACGAGTTCCACTAGCATTTTGAACAACACTCCATTAATGTTCACCTTCCTATTATTCCATGTGTTGATGAATTACAGGAACACATGCTCATCATACCCTTCAATGCCTTCTATGGATGCAAATAAACCACCTTTATGTAGATCAACCCACACCTCCTCACTATCCTCGATATAGTTTTCAATCCCATCTGATTGAAAGTAGTTGTTGACATCCATATCTTGACCAAGTTCAATCACCAAATCCTTGGTATGCATCATCATCAAGCTAAGGTTGTTTAAAGATATGATGCTAGCAATGAATCTGAGAAAGATATCAATTCTCGTCATAAAATTACAAGGTTTCACATTTTCCAATCTCCATCTAACCTGAACACATATGAATGGTACCTTTCCCATCGAAGTTAACCATTGCTAGCTATACATTGAGTGTGGCATAAGGGAATTGCCATTATTATTATACACACCTCCCATCTTTGGGGGACTTATCATTCTGACTAAATTTGTATGGATCATCCTCTCACCATAGAACTTAATGCTCATGTTGAGGAAACCCCAAATAAACATAAACACAAAATCTTTCCAAATATTCTTGACTTTATGATTTTTTACTCTTGGGTTCTCCTACTCGCCTGGATCCATATCATTATGTCATTTTTTGTACTTCATTAAATTGTGCCACATAGAACATGCTGACTTTCCAACATCATTTGCATGGATGGTGAACTTTGGATGATGTCATCCCATTCCTTTATTCCTTCAACATTATGACCCACTTTGGCCAAGTCATTTGCAACTCTATTACCTTCTCGATATATGTGCTCTGCATGCACTTCAAACAACCCATTGAATAGGTTGTAAATTTCCTCATTTGCAGATTTTAACTTCTAGTTACACCTGCCAGCTCCATCCTTCAATAATCAACATTGAATCTCCCTAAATGGATAGTTTATTAATTCTTCTAGCTCTCACTATCCTCATTCCACAAAGTAGGGGCAAGGATTTTGCTTCATTTCTTGTTTCCCCCTCATTGTTCCTAACATAGGTAACCACCACCTTATGGGTATTATCTTGAGTAACTATTTTATGTCTAGTAGTAGCTTTAGAGTTGTTCAATCTTGCCACCTTCAATGTTAGGTCCCAAGAATTATCCCATCTCATATCTTGGTCCCTCAGGGGGTTTGGGAGGGGGAGTTTCTAATTCCAAGTCCCACTACATTCTTTCAATAGCCTAATCACTTGTTGAGCAACCACGTCGCTAGGAGTGGAATTGCCCTGACATATCTGATGTTCTTTTCCTTCCAAATTTTACATACCATATAAGAGGGGATGACTCTCTAGAAGGTTTTTTCATATTGGTGATTAGAGGGACCATCCGAATTAAAAAATTGACAGAGTTTCTCATTGAAGCACCATTGAATCTCCCACAAAGAGATAACCTCCCTCCAAAACACCACGAAAAAGGCACAATGTATGAGAAGGTGTTGAATGGATTCCACTACATTACAACATAACACACAGTAGTTAGCCAGCTCGAATCCTCTCTTTTGTAGATTATCCATGGTGAGGATTTCCCCATGTATAGCAATCCATTGAAAGAAATTTATCCATGTTCTTGTCCTTTATTCCAAACCATAGAAAGTTTCTTCAAATTTTTTCAATAATCTCTTTATATCTACCAGAGAGTTTAAATAGAAAAAGGAAGTAGATAGGGATGTTGTCTAAAGAGGCTGAGAGAAGCTAAAGTTTTTCTATACTATTCATAATTTTGTCTTTCCTTCCCGCAAGATTCCTTTGTAAGCGTTCCACCAGCCCATTCCAATATTATGAGATTACTTCTTTTATTGTAAGAGGGAGACCGAGATAGGTATCTGGTAAGATCGCCTCCTAGCATTCTAGAATTTTGATAACTTTCCTCCTTAGATCCTTGTCCATCTTAAAAATATACACTTCATTCTTTTGATAGTTTATACATTGTCCCAAAACCCTATTGTACTAGTTAAGAAGGGTCTTCCAAGCTCTAGCTTCATCAACATATTAGTCTTCCTTAAATTTTGGGATATTTAGCTATTGTTAATATAGAAAAAAAGTCCAATAGTGCCCCTATGCACCCACCTCTATCTTGTTCTGATGTAATTGCATGTCAAATATGTATTATAAATATAATATTTTATTAATATAGTAGTATTATATATTTAAATTTTACAATACAAAATATTTATTATAAAATCTATCATATATACAATATACAAATATCATCCATATATATAATATATCTATAAATAAAATATATAAATAACATCTATTATATTTGTTAATATAATAATAAACAACAATATATAATAATATATTAGTATTAGAAATTAATATACTAATATAATTAATAACAATGTATAAAGATAATTAACATGTAATATATTATATATATTTTATTAATAATACATTGTAGCTACGTTGTGGCTACCATATTCTTGTTGGAATTACTAGTTCTATCAATCAAGTTTTTGCAGATCCATAAGACTCATTTCCATGTAGCTCATTGACTATTTAGGAGCTTCTAGTAGTTTGAGCAGCTGAAGGTTGTCAGTAGGACAATCTTTATTCCTTTCTAGAAATCTTATTTTCTATTCCACCATTCCACCATAACTTAGTGGTTAACTCTTAGAAGTTACTTTGTCATTAACTTAGTAGTTAAGTTTCCTAATATATAATAGGAAGAAATGTTTTTAAGTTTGAGAGAAATGAGAGAGTGATGCATATGTAATTAGAGATAAAGCCCAGGATAGAGCATATGAAACATGACAACATTAGATTGTACCTATAGTTTAAATTGTTTTCTTTGTACTCTATTTTAGCACAGAGAGGACTTAGTAGAAGTCTATTATTGTAATTCACTTTAGAGTAGTGATTTCTCCAGGAATACAAACTTTTAATTGTAGCTATGTAGTGTCGTACAATGGTAAGCTATAATGGTTGTAGATGCTTATCAAATTTATTTAATTTTAGTTTCAGTTATTGAATATAGAAAGTGATATAATCTATTGTGCCTTCCAACACTTCCATTTCCTCCATTGTTATTTGGTTTATTCCACTATGTGGTTGCAAAGATAGCAAGCATCTCTTTGTTCCGCCACTCTTCCCATTTTGGGTGCAAACACATTTGATTTTGGAAGCATTATATTGTTAAATGTGTTGTTATGATTTTCATTCAAAATTTTACCATGGTGTTATAGCTATAAAGCCCTTAATATGAGTTAGTCTAGGCATTTCTATTCATTGGATATTTGAAATTACTATGCATGAGACATGGCTAGAGATAAGAGAAAGCTGTGACAACAGTCACCATCCTTTAATGGATAAAACTATCATGTTTGGGTGATAAAAATGAAAACCATCATGATAGCTAATGATTTTTGGGATCTTGCAATAAGTGGTTTCATAAATACCATAGATCCTACTTAGTTCATTTCCCTAAAAACAATCAAAATACTCAGTTGAGAGAGGCAAGAAGATAATATGCTAAGGTGGTGAGCCTAATTGAAGAAGCCTTGACAAAGGTATTATTTACAAGAATAGAAGTAGCTAGTTATTCCAAAGAATCTTGGGATATTATCATGACTATTTAAAGGAAGTGATCAAGTTCATGTTGTGAAGTTGTAGATGCTTCAAAAAAGTTTGAGTCTTTTCTTATGGAAGAGAATGAATCTATTTTAGTAGTCAATACTAGACTCTCCGCTTTGATAAACTAGTTGAAAGCTAATGGAGAAGAAATTAACGAACAAAGAGTTGTGGAGAAGATCTTGAGGTGTTTACCTCAAATAGTTTATACACTTGTGATTGTGATTGAAGAGTCAAAAGACTTGTCCAAGTTGATAGTTGATGATTTTATGGGTTCTTTCCATACTCATGATTGTCATATCAATAGGCCTACAAATTCCTATAAAGAGCTATGTTTCAGAGCTCAAGCCAATGCAAAAGGTAGCCCAGGAGAGGAAGAAACAACTCTGGATGTGACTCTAGAGGAAAAGGATGTGGCAACTTTGGACAAAGAAATGTTAGAGGAAAAATCTTAGTAAGTATCTCTCATAATAGTCCCTAAGGAGGAAGAAGAAATAGAAGCTCTAATAAGATCAATGTTGAATATTACTATTGTCATAAGTTTGGCCATTATGAAAATGAATCTTGGAAGAAATAGAGTGACCAACCACAAAAACATGCTAATGTTTCTAATGTAAATTTTGGAGAAAGAAATAAAAATGTAACCTTCATCATGTGCAATATTGCTAAAGAAGGCACCCCTGAAGTTTGGAAAATTTAGAAAATGACTGTAGTAACCACATGAGGGGTAATGAAAGTTTGTTTTCTTTCATTAATAAAAAATATAAGTCTGAAATTAAGATGGAGGGAAAAATGTAATTGCTCATATTGTGGGAAAATGATCCATTATGATCTATACCAAGCAACAAGAGCAGAAAGAAATCCAGAATGTTTATTTTTCCCTCGATATAAAGAACAATCTAATGAGTGTTGGACAACTCATTTAGAATGGGTATAAAGTAGTATTAGAAAATGACTATTATGTCATTCATCAGAAAGATAGAGCAAGAAATTTTTTGTAGAAGTCCAAATGACAAGGAATCAAATATTTACATTAAAGATTGAGACATGTTCCAGCTCTCAATCTATTGCTACACCTCCCAACCAAGTGTGTATAGAAATACAAAAGAAATTAACTTTTAAAAGCATCAATAAAGACCCTTCCAAGTTAGGGCACTTAAGGTATGGACATCTTGGCTATATTGGTTTGAATTTTTTATCCAAGAAAAGAATGGTGGATGGTTTTCCAAGTGTTGAAGAGTCCAAGAGAAAGTGTGAGACTTGCATTTTGGGTATGAAACATAGGCTTCCATTTAAATTTAGTAGTTCCAAAATGGCTAGAGAACCATTAGAGTTAGAGAATACTAATTTAGTAGGGCCTATGCATGTTTTTGAAGTAGTTGTTAGTAGCCAAAAAGATGAGGGGCTGGCCCCAAAGTACAAAAAGGCTAAGAATTCAACTAGAGGTTACCTCCTAGTTATCTAACCTATACCAACTTTAAAAATAAGAAACCATAATATGTTTAGATCCAAATTGTCATTAACCTCAATCCTTAAATTTCTATGCATAAGAAACTAAATAATAAACCAACAACATTTAAAAACATCTATACTATTGGTCCAAATAATCGACATAGTCCTAGAAACTCCGTGGGGTGTAAAGTTCAGAGACATAATCATAAAAAATAGAAATAAAACATAAAATACTTTACGCTAGATGACCTATCCCTTCTTTTGGTTTCCATTCTTCTTCTCCTTAGGTTCTTCCCTCACTGCATCCTCCTCCTCAACTTTAACTAGTCTGTCGAGGATGGTTTTTAGCTAGTCCTTTTCCAAGAACCCATAGATGGAACAGATTGTCTCAGTTGTCTTTCCTAAGTCCTTTTCATCTTTGTTAGAGTATAGAAAGTAGAGGGTTATGGTGGTGGAGTGCATAACTTTGGTGGAGAACTCATCCAAGGTTTCAAATCTATGGTAGATAATGGTATGGTTATTCGTTAGGTCCCTCATGGCCTTCTCGAGACTCTCCATCTACATCTTAGTGTGGCTATGTTTAGCTTTCTTCCTAGTACCCTTGGAGGCTCCCTTCCTTGGAGAGGTGATGTCTTCCCCCCCACTATGAGTCAAGGTAGCTTCCAAGGTATTAGAGACATGGGATGGGCTAATACAGCTAGGGGTAGGTTTAATGTCCTAGTGGACTCTTTTCTTTTTAGTAGGTTTATCCTCACTATCAGAGGATTGAAAGCTAGAGTCGTACTTCAGAGGGGTGGGGTATTAAATTTCTCTAGCTAGAGGAACTTGTTGGTTCTCCTAGCACATTGCTTTCCCTTCCTAGTATCCAAAATTGACTCAATAATGCTAACCTTAACATTAGGGCTAATTTTGACCTTAGTGGCATGGGCTTTTTTGGAACTCTTAAGATTAGAGCTAGGGCTTAGATCTAGGGAGGGGGTTAATTAGGAGAGGGGGATTCTAAGTTAGGTGCTAGATGAAAATTTATTCATGAGGCCCTGGTGGACAAGCTGGAAGGGTTTTCCCTTGTTGTGTTTCCTTCTAGCCTTAAAAATGTTATCCTCCAATGAATGTAGTAATAGAAATGGAAAGGAGATATGGTCAAGATTTATGAAATGATTCAGGATAGGAAAATGATAATAATATAGTACCTAGTAGTGGTCCTCCAAGGTAATGTATCTAATGATCGCATAGCAGATGACTTCCCATGGCTTAGGAAGGGTAGCCTACATAAACCCACCACACAATCTCTTTGGTCCCCCCTTAAATTTGAAGAATTTTCACAAGCTCACCTCCTCATTGACCTTGCCTTGCCTCCTCCATTTCTTTCCATCCAACAAAAAATCCCTAGCCCTCATAATGTTTTCTTCAAAAATTTCAAATCTCATACCATTAATAGTAACTTTTCTATCCTTCTAAGTTTGAAAGATCTACATCGAGATGACCTCATTCTATTTAACCATGCCCTCCATATATGGTAATAGGCCTCCCTCCTACAAGTAGACCATCATCACTTCCCCGCTACTGCTACACTCTTCCACACCAACTAGTTCAACACGATTGCTAGTGTCCATGTTATCGTTGAGGTCCACAACTAACTCTTCCAACAAGATAGCCTTGCACTAGATTTTGGAATTGCAAAATATAAAATGAAAAGCCATAATGGAGAAAATGAAAAGGAATTGCATAGTCATCGTTAATCCACCATGTTTCCCAAGAAAAATAAAATCTCCTAATATAGTATGTGTGGGCAATCTCTTTTCATCTACAAACGGTTGTCACCAACTGTTATAGTTGCAAGAATTAAACAACCTATCTTTATGATCATTAAAATATCGTTCTTTAAATCTTTCCAAATCCCCCCTCTACATCCTTTTACAATAGTAATCAATATTGATGGTAGTTGAGACATAAATGTTAATCAACATCCAAACATGCCAAGAAAACCCTTTATGGAGTACCACATTCCCATGACCAGATGTAAAAAAGGAGACTTGCCACCTAGTTTGGTAGTTGATGTGTCATTATTGTCATTATTGAAGGTTTACTCCCTTTCCATCACAACTTGAGTTGATGATGACAATAAATTGACATCATCCCATTCTACTAACTACATGATGTCGTCACCAACTTTGGCAAGGTCATCTTCCATGCTATTTCCTTCTCGATATATATTTTCCACATGGACATCATGATAATCTTCTATCATCCTTTGTATTTCATAAATTATGGTTTTAATTGACTAATTACATTTCCCCTCTCCCTTAGTGGCCTTAATGATTATCATAGAGTCCATCTCTATGACCAACTTAGTCACTCCTCGAGCTCTCACAATTCTCAAACCCTAGAGAAGTGCAAGTGCCTCAACTTTATTATTAGATCCCCCACCATAGTTACCCAAATAAGAGGCCACCAAAATTCCCATGTTATTCTAAAGGATACCCCCCATATAAGTGTTTCACATCATGGTTGACCGATAGAAATTTATCTCTATCTAGTACTCAGGGTGGCCATCTCCTTCTTGCCAGGATTTTGGAATTGTCAAACTATGCCACCATTGGGCTCACACTCCAAGCTGAGGCCCATTTCATATTAGTTTCACTCAGGGGATAGGGGGGGGGAGAGGGGGGCTTTCCAACACCAGATCCTACAATATTCTTCTAGGATCTTGACAACTTGTTGAGCCACCCCCAAGTTATTTGTGGCTTGCTCCCTGAAAATCCTATTGTTCCTCTCCTTCCATATTTTCCATGAGACATATGGTGGGAGAATAATTCATAGGTTTATGAGGTAAGGGTGGGTAGCTGAACCATCCCAGTGGATGAATTACTTCAACTCATTACCCATACACCAACAGAACTCCCATAAAGCAAGAACCTCCCTCTAGACATCCATGGAAAAGGGATAGCAGATGAGTAGGTGCAGAATTGATTTTGCATCTTTGAGGCATAAAATGAAATAGTTAAAAAGTTGAAAACCTCAACACTAGATGTTATAAATAGTGAGGATCAAACCATGTAGAGCTAACCACCAAAAGAAGTTTTTTTTGTAGTATCCAAGGGTGCCAAGTTTTTCACCTATCAACCTATGCCCCTTTCCTTGCCAAACTACAAAGATTAGTAGACTTGATAGTGAACTTCCCCAAGGACATGAGTTTCTATACTAAAGTGTCCACAAATGGGATGAGGAGAATCCTATATGTGTGTAAGAGATCATGTAGTTCTTGTGATAAACTCAACTCCCTTGGCTGAAGATTCTGGAAAGTAATGCAGGGTGATAAAGTGTCAGGTCAGAGGGCCACACATTCTAGTGCACATCTCATGTAGAGGATAAAGCTTAGTTTTCCTAAGGGGGTCCTCGTGGGTCCATTGATATTTCCAGAATTCAATTCAATTACCATTCCCCATGATCTAGTGACACCCCTTTATTAGGATCTTCTAGGTGTTAACAATGTTATTCTAGATCTTAGAGCCTTGAGGCAAAGCTTGCACCCATGTAAATTGGTGGGAAGACAATCCCCAAAGTATTTTTCCATTATGATGTTACTCTAGCTACCCTAGGAATTTACTAACTTCAAACCTTTTTTGGTTAATAGGGCCTTATTCAAGTGTCCAATTCTTCTTAAATTCAATCCTCCATGAGTTTTAGGTTTGCAAACTTTCTCCCAACTAACCAAGCTCATTATAGCCTTTTCTTTAGTTCTAGACCATAGAAAATTATGCTAAATTTTCTCAATGATGTCTCTAAATCTACCTAGATGTTTGAAAATAAATAGGATATACACTGGGATACCTTATAGAGAGGTTCAGAGGAGTTAGAGTTTCCCAACATTATTCAATATTTATCCTTTCCAGCTTGCTAACTTCTTTTGTAAACGTTCAATGAGACCATTCCAGAAATGGCTTAGAACCTCCTTAATAGCGAGTGGTAGACAAAAATAGGTGTCAAGGAGGGTTGCATCCTAGTATCCAAGGATACTAGTAACCCTTTCCTACAAACTAGAACAAGTGTTAAGAAAATAAACTTTACTTTTTTGGTAGTTTATGCATTGACTAGAGACTAGCGCATACATATTCAGAGTGTCCTTCCATTCTCTAGCTTCATGGATGGAGGAGATGAAAAATAGGAAAGTATTACTCATAAATGATTGTAAGACTTGAGGGAGGCACTGTGATGTAGGCTTGATGCCCTTAATTTTTCTAGAATTAGATAAAGAGACTAGATTTTTGCTTAATACTTCTACTACAACAATGAAGAGATAGGGGGATAGGGGGTCACCTTGAGAAAGACCTTGAGAGGAAGAGAAGAAGTTTCCTGGGGCACCATTAACAATCACTAAGAAAGTAATAGAAGTCACAACATTCTTTATAATTCTTACAACCTTCTAATTAAAGTCAAGTTTAGCAACAATAGCAAATAGGAAGTCGTGACTGACTTTATCATAGGCTTTAGATATATCTCATTTAAGGGCCATATATGGGTTCTTAGATTTTTCCATAGAGTGTATCACCTCGTGGGTAGTTATGACCACATCAAGAATCTATCTCCCAAGCACAAAGCCATCTTGATGAGGACTAATGAATTTGTCTAGGAGGGGAATGAAGTGATTTACCATAACTTTAGCAAAGATCTTGTGGATAGTGTTATAGAGACTAATGGGTCTGAAGTCTTCCATCCTTCAGGGGTGCTTAGTCTTAGGAATGAGTATAATGAAGGTTTGATTGAGTTCCTTTGATAACTTCCCTATTATAAAAAATGTCCCCTATAACATGAATAATGTCATACTTAATAATGTCCAAGAATTCCTAGAAGAAGGCAAGGGGAACCCATCAGGGCTAGGGACTTTATACTGATTCATACTAAAAAAACCACTCTGACTTCTTCCTCTTTGACCTTACACATAATCCCCTCATTCAACAGGTCATTAATCACAGGTTGAAAGATCCATAGGATATCACTTAGTAATTTACTATCAACCTGAGCTATTGGGGGATTATACATTTCATGGAAATAGGAGTTGGCTCTTTCTTCTATTTGGTCCATTTCAGTGACCTCTTCATTATTATCATCCTCTAACATGTTTATAATGTTTCTCTTTTTTCTCCTTGAGGCTAATCTATGGAAGAATGTCATGTTTTTGTCTTCCTCCTCCAACCATTGGATCCTAGATCTCTATTTCCAAAAGACTTCCTCCTTATTCAAGAGGGAGTTCCATTTTTGTTGGAACTCCCTCTCCTCCTATTTTCACACCACCTGAGCTCCACTTTGTGTGACTTGATTTTTGAGCACTACCAGCTTCTTTTTTGTATCCTTCTCTTTGGCTAAACTCCCAAATGACAATTTGCACCATTCCTTAACCTCCTTATAGATTCTCTCTAGTTTTCTAGCAATTTAGAACATGGTCATACCTTCCATTGGGTCTCTCCACCAATTTCCAATGTAGTCTCTAAAATCAATATGCAAGTGCCACATAATCTTGTATCTAAAAGGCCTCCGTCTGGTTAAATTTTGTGTCCGTGAGAAGAGTATCATGGAATGGTTTGAGATGGTCCTAGGATAAGCCTTTAAGGTGGTATGTTGAAGAATGTTGCATCCAATAGAGACAAGGGCCCTATCAAGCCTAACCTGAATCAAATTTTCCCAAGTCTATTGTTAGACCAGATGAAGGCCAAATGCTGGAGAACAATATCTATTAGATCATCTCTTCTTAGGAAATCCTCCAGATCTTGCATATTGTTTGAGAAATCCTCTAGTCCCCCCATCTTCTCTGAAGGGTATAAAGGGGTGTTCAAATCCCCTATACATAAGATATTTCCTAGTCTTATGGAATCAACCATAGTGGTGGCCTCATCCCAAAAAAAAAGCCTACCATTATGAGTATTAAGGGCATAAAATTTAAAAATAGTCCAGTTGCCAAACTAGTAGGTGAATTTAGTGGCAAAAAAATGGGTGCTGGTAGAGATATCCACTCCCAATGCCTTATCAGTATTTAACATCATGGAAATCCCTCCAGAAGCACCATTAGCCTCACAATAAGTATAGCTAGCACCTGGCCAAACATAACTAGTCAATCTCAAGAAGACCTATGTAGTCATTTTAACTTCCTGCAAAAGAATCAAATCAAAATTGACTGCAATGGTATTTTTTTTGATTTCGTACAATTTTGTAGGGTTATACAACCCTTTCACATTCTAGGATATGACCTTCATCTTTTGTGGCTCTAGGTTTCCTTTGGGGTTCTTTGTTTTCGCTGAGCAGTCTTCTTTTTTATTTCCTTTTTATGGATGGTCCTGGTCAGAGGTTAGCCAAACCTCTTAGTTGATCTAACATTCAGCTTATTCCCTCCTATGTTCTTTTTCTTTGGGATTGTCCATTCAAAATCCTTTTTCAAATCAAGGTTTGGGCCTGTCGAAGTAGGTGAAAGAACTTCAAAAATACTTGGTAGGGAAACTAAAAGGGTTCCAATTTTGAAAGGTGAACTAGCACCAACTTTAGGGGTTGGGTTAGATGCATTCCCTTCTCCCATCATAACCATTTCTTTACCTAGCAACCCCTCACTTGACTGCAGTATTTCTAGGTTCTAAATGTCCAAAATCTCTCCCTCTTCATGTATAAATGCCTCTAATACCTCAAATAGCTTACATGTGTTCTCCTCTACTTGCCTCTTGTCCTAAGCTTTGATAGGGGTTCAGGTTTTCCCCTCAATATTAGGGTTTTCATTTATTTGAGAATCCCCCAAACCAAGTGGTTCTATTCTTTTTAGGGTTTCATGGATAGCATCCATTTCAGCTATTTTCAAGCCTTCAACCACCTCAACACCTAGGGTTGAGACTTTGTTCTTGATTTTCTCACTTGTTGGGAAATCAACAAAAAGATGGCCAAAGTTATTACATTTCTAATAAAAGGGGTAGAATTCTCATAAGCTAATGATTGTGACCATGTACCCCATTTATATTTTAGTTCCACCATGGTGGGGAGGGGTTTATTCATTTCCACATTAACACAGATCCTAGAAAAGACAAGCTTAATCTTTAAGCAAGTCATCAAGTCTACTTTTATGAACTTCCCAAAGGAGTAACCAACCCATCTATAAACACACTCATCCAAAAAATCCAAGGGCAGCCTAGGGTGGCATATCTAGATATCAGTGTAGATCTATATAGATAACATTCTAGATTAAATCCAGGCTTCCACTTGAACATCATTAGTTGGTGTTTGCCAAAGGTTTGGGACCCAGCCATGATCGAATCTCGATCCAACTCAGTTGTAAACTTGAATAAGAAGAGAGCACCCACCATCACAAAGATGAAAATATAACCTGTTAGTTTCTTATTTGTAGAACACCATTTTTAGACCATGTCCACCATAAGCTAGAAAGAGACAAACTTTCTAACAAGGCTTAGGGTAAAACTAGAGGAGATTGAATCCACCAAAGAATCTGAAAGTGAAATTTGAGGACTAGTGGATCTTGAGGGGAATGTGGGTTATGCATTAGAATCCACAGGAATCTTGGAACCAACAATAGCCCCTAGACAATTTTTCTTTGGGATCACCAATGAAGTGGTAGCATCCAAGGGGACACTCAGGGGTTTGTGGCCCAAATAGATGTAGTCATCAGGGATGGAACCAAGTTCTACCAAGATACTAGCATCCTTCTATAGAAGAAAGTGACTATTTAGGGATTTCACAACCAAATCCAAATCTAGGAAAGCATGGGTAGGGTCTAGAGGGGGGTAGGGTAGGGGTAGGATCTATAGGAGGGAGTACTTGTTTTATGACCTTTATTGATGATTTCAGCCATAGAACATGGGTCTATTTTCTAAACAATAAATATGAAGTTTTTGATAATTTTTTAGAGTTTCAAGCCCCGAATTAAAATGAAAGTTCTCATTACATCAAAGTTCTAAGGTTTGATAGAGGAGGAGAGTATACCTCTAATAGTTTTGTGAAATTTTGCAAGAAAAAATGTATAAGGAAGAGGCTAACGGTTAGTTATACTCCACAACAAAATGGAGTGGCTGAAAGAAAGAATAGAACTATCATTGAGATAGCAAGAAGTATGTTGAAATAAAAAGGTCTTTTTGTGACTAAATGTCACCCACCACCCATGTATGGGACCCCTGTTGATATCCTTGGCAAGTCTCAAACTATGAGTCTACCATAAATAGTCCCAACTTTTCTATTTTTTATTCATGGCAAATGTGAATTGTAGTCCACCATGCAAGGAGTGCAATTCAACACATGGCTTGGATAGTCAAATGTATTTCTTTTTCCATGACTACCTTGAAACCCTGCTCTCCCAAGTGCTTGGAGTGCAACTTTCCCATGATGAAGGAATTTTGTTTTCGTGGATAAAATCCTCCACACCTTTAGACATGCATGCTCCACATATTATGGAGCATCAAATTTACTTGCTGTAGATTCTCCAAACTTTTTCAAGTGCAGGTCAACAATGATGAAGGAGGGTCAAAATTCCTTGACATGTGAAAAATTGTGCTCTCCCTTGGATGAGGATCACACTTTATTGTCCACCAAGGAATTCTTCGAAGCAACCAAAATCCATGACCCCCTTGAAAATGCGCTTGCCGATTTGTGAGGAGCGCATTTTTTCCCTCCTTATGGATTTCATTCAATGGGATATAAAATCTTTGACATATTAAAATCTTTCTCCCCCCCCAGCCCCTTCTCTTTTATGCACTTAGAATACATTTAACCCTTTTATGTAATGTTCCTCACGGAATAAATTTTGTGATACGCATCATGGAAAGTGTCTAGAATTGTGAAAATTGTGGAGTATAAATCAATTTTTTTTGAAAATTTCAAAAAACTCTAAAAAATCCAAAGCAAAAATTGGAAAAATTGAAAAATTCTAAAATTCCAAAAATCAATCAAGTTTCTTAAAGTTGAAAATTTTGAAATTTTAAAAAAAATAAATTTGAAACTTTGAAAATGTGAAAATCCAAGACATCCTAAACATTCCAAAGGGTAAACTAATTGGAATCCAAATGAGAAAGGTTATGGAAAAGTTTTAAAATTAAATTTTTTTGGAAAATTAAAAAATTCTGAAGGATGAAAATCCAATGTCCGAAAAATCTGAAAGTGTAAAAGATCATAAAAAGTTGAAGTATTTGGGACATTTGAGAAAAATCCCTAATTTAAAAAATTAGAAAGAAAACCAATTGAAATCAAAAAAGTAAAGGAATGAAAAATTCTTCATAAATGGAAAAGTTGGATTTAAAAAATGATTTTCTTTCAAGGAAACTTTTTGGATTTACATGCAAAATTATATCAATTGTATTGATATTTAATTTGGTTGTTTTAAATAATAATTGAAAAAATAAATACTGGAGAAAAGTTGAAAAGAAATTTTGTTTTTTATGGAAATTGATTAAATGTTGATTTTACTTGATATTTAATTTAAAAATAAAATCAAAATTGGATAAATGAAGACTTAGCTTCATCTAGAAGCTAAAAGAATCAATAATATAAACTTTTTGAAATAGACAGAAAAAGTGACATGTGGCACTAAAGGATGGAATCCTTGGTGGCTAAGTAAAGAAACAACCTAATTTTAGCCTACAACTTTAAAAGCAAAAAAACCCTTTCATTGATTCCTTCTCACTCAAAAATTTGAAGAGCAAATTGAGAATAGGAGTGAAGTTCAAAGAGTTTGGAAATAATATTTTCGTGGAAATTAATGAAATTGTTGAGGCATTTTATAAGAATTCATGACAGAGAATCTTGAATTTTATCAAAAAGGAACCTTTTTAGTGAGTTGTGGAAAAAAGGAACCTTTTTAGTGAGTTGTGGAAAATTGCATGTTTCTTGTAGAAATATAGATAACTTGAGTTATTCTTTGACCTTATCAAGTTTAACAATTAACGTAAATCTTGACCCAAAAAATTTAAATCAATATTTAACACTGATTACCATATCTAATTTCTATGAGCTAGTTGACTTAGTGGAATTAAATATATTATATATTGAATAGCATTGCAAATTCCTTTTGACTTGAATCATATTTAGGAATTAGATATGAGCAATTCCACAAGATATAATATGTATAATAATGAAATGTTCATGCTTGTTGATCATCTCACACGCCATTGTGTTATGGATTCAAAAATTTGCGTACATCAATTTCTGCATGATTCAACTATTCTGATCCTTGTCCATCTTTGACTTCCCAATACAAACAAGAGCTGCAGTGCAGCGTAGTTCCTGCTAAGTGTAGGCAAATAAGGGAAAAGAAAGAGAAGTCACAGTTCTTGCAAGTGTAGCTTGATGAGGGGAAGGAAAGAGAAGTTAAAGATGATTCTAAAAGACAAATGCATTTGTTTTGAACACTTTTGATAAGTGTTTCTTAATGTTAAAGAGAAGATAAAGATGATTTAGCAAGACAAATGCATCTATTTGAATTCATTTGGAAACTATATTTCAATGTTAAAAAATAATCTAAAAGCACTAACATATTTCTAGGATTTCATTAAATAGAAAAATAGAAACGTTTATAATATTTCATTGAATAGAAAATCAGAAACATTTATAATATTTACAAAATGTAGTTAAAATTTTATAATCTAGGCAAAGAATATCTAGCCTCTATTTAGAATCACAATACAACATCCACTTGCCCAGAACGCCAAAATTATAACAACACACTCAACATCCTGTTATAAGATTTTCAAAAAAATTGAATTTATCTTTCTATGTTGTAAGATGACTAACACAAATTAATTAAAGGAGATCAATCATTTTAGGCAGTCACCAATAGAAACGAAGAACCAAGCATAGTTATTATTATCCAAAACCTAAATAAATTAATAATGAATTGCAAAATTTAATCACAAAAGGAAAGTACATATGGAAAAAGCTTGCTACAAAATAAGTTAAAGAGAATCTACAGGAAAGTAATAAATTCTTATAACTTAGATCAGTGTCAGAGATTATAATCCAACTACTTATTTAAATTGACCTGCTACTTCTAGCAACTCTAGATCTCATTAACTTACATCTCACTAAGCATTGAAATAGTAATCTTTTTTTGGATTCAAAAGACTCTTCATTTACTACCAGATATAAATTGTTCATTGTCACACATTTTGTATCTGCATCTAGTCTGTAGTCAAATCTCAACATCAAGTAAAGATAATCTTGCCAAGATATCAAATTAGCTCCTCTAATTTGTCCATTGTTGCCTCAAGTGACTTCTTACACTTTAGGGTTATTCTGACATTACTATTATCTTTCTCTTTCATCATATCCATAAGACTCTATATAATATATGATAATATTTTTGGTATTGCACTCTCCAGACAAACTGCATCTTTTTAGTGCTGTAAGAAGTTGTTCAAAGCTATGGATTTTAATAGCATTTGAATGGAAGAGCTGAAGTTGAATCAGATGCATGAAAAATGTAATTTTTTTGACATTAATTTAATTTAATTTTTTAATTTTTAATTTTTGCCCCCTTTCTAATTCCTCCATCTCACATTAGATCCATGTGAGGAAGTGATGATCTTTATGGCAAGATGATTTTCAGAAGAAAAGAAAAGAATTGGTAGGCTAGAGAAAATTGGATCGTTGTTGTCAAAAAAGAAAGTAGATTGTTATTTAGTCAAAGAAAAAGTAATTCTAAGATTGTTGGGAGTCTAAAAAATTTGTAGTAAATAGAGGTAGTTGATAAAGTTTGTAGCTATCTTATGGTTAGAGAGAGCAATTATTTGAAGGCAAATAAAATCTGCCAGCAATTTGAGCCAAATGTTGGAGATGAAAGAAAATGATCTCCATAGTATAGAGTCATTTCCAAGATAGTAAGGAAATATATTTAAAGGCAACAATAGTTTTCTGTCTGAAGACATGGATAACAAAGAAATCACCATTTTGAAGTCAATGAAGTGTTTGAAGAAGGCTACTGCTTGGATAGTGAAGTTACTGTAAGTGACTGCCAATAAAACAGAATCTCGGAGGTGTAAAAAATTGATCATGAATTACAGAGAAGCCATAACATTAATGGAAGAGTCAATGGTCATCAAAAGTGTTAATAGCCATAATTGGTACTATTTAAGGAGGTTAGATATTATCAAACACAGAGATGAATGATATAGAGAAGGATGTGAATGGTTAGGGATCTTTGAAAGAGCTCCAACTTAAGTAGTTGATATAACTCTTTAGTCTGATAATTGTGTAAAATTTAATATACCTGTTTATATTTCTGTTCTTATTTCATATATTTTGTTCTACTATTCCCTTATATCCTTAAAGTTTTTCCGTTCTTACTTCATTTTGAATCAATTAACATTTATGCTTCATGGACACTGATAAGCACATTACCTTTTACCATTTTTTTTGTGATCACTTTCTAACATAGAATCTTATGGAGAAATGATGAAAATTTAAACTATAGAAAACTGCTTAGATGGATTGTCTATGAATCAGAAATCATAGAAAAATGAATGATAATCTTATATGTATGTAAGAGATTACATCTTCCAAGCATAATATTACAAAAATATGTAGAAAAGCTTCATGAAATCTTAAATTTTTAGAGACATTAAAATAAGAAACCAAACTTCATGACAATTGTACAAAACAACTAGATTGTAATCTTGCAAAAAAGGAGATGAGAGAAGAGGCACTAAGTGAGGAAAATATTTTCCAATGCCATGATTCAATAATGTTGCAGAGTCCATAATCCAGGCGTCTTGAAATTTTTATAGCATAGAAATAACAAAAAGAAAAATGAGTTGATCATCCATTACAAGGTAAAGGCCATAAGTTACAGCACAAAATTAATAATGCAACATACCATGGATGGCCAAAAAATAGCATGATCTTATTGGGAAAATTTATGTATCATAGTGCATTAGTGCCTCATTTTTCATTTTTATGTGGAAGGAGAAACCCTAAATAGCAATTGTTTTGATTGTTTAGTCGCATAATGGTCACTACAATTATTTTAATTAGCAACCACATTAATCAAGCATGTCTCGCCTGCATGCAAAAACCCCTTAACGCCATCTTGTTTGTATTTTGCAGTTGCTATATTGAGAGACGATTATTGCTTTATTTGTTTTTGCTTAAGATTCTACAGCAGATATTAAAAGTAGGGAAATCGTTTGCTTATTTTTCTAAATACATGCAATGATCTTTACAGAAAAGATAAGATTTTTTTAAAGTTACTCTAACTTATTCAACAACTAGCTTAACTTATCCAATAACCATTATCAGCTTAACAAACTCATAAAGAGAGTAAAATTAAGAACATACCTAAAGCAGACTCATAAAAAGAAGTTTTACTTGCACAAGATTTGTCGCCCATGATTTTCCTTTTACTTGCAGCTAATACTATCCTTTCAAACATCTGTAGGAGCCTGTAGAGAAAAGGAGTATGAAGTATTCTTTAGTTTTCCATCTTAATTGTTATTAATCGCTTGTCAGATCATCCACCTGTTTGCATATTATTTCTACATCTTTGCATTTGGAGCCTATCAACATGTATAGGTGTTTACAAGAGTTGAATGGAGTTTATTTTGAGAAAGCTAGTTGTCACCATGTTTCTAATAGTGTATAGTCATCGAATGCAAGTCCAATCACAAACAGATAACATGCACCTAACCGTCTGGAGACGGTCAGCCATCAGGTTTTTTGACCATCCCCAAGGAAAATAACGCCTTCTCTTCTCTTAGAAATTACAATTCCTCATCTGTATTTTGCAAGGATGTCAGCAGTACCAATAAAAACTAGACAAGTTTCTATTAAGTTAATTTTCAGGCATGTTTGAATAGCCTTGCTTTAAAATCAAAATATGTAAGAGCAAACAAGAGCTGCTAATTGGTTAGAGAAAACAGTTTTAATCGTTAGTTAACAAAGAGCCCTCCGCAATAGTTCTCTGCTGTCGCAGGAACTAATAATCGCATTTTGACCTCATTTGATATTTCCATTTTATATTTCTGTCCTCATTGATTTTGTTTGTGTCAAGTTAGGCAACAAAAATTATCAGTTTCTGGCAACGCTCTTTAGCAGAAAAAATGGCGTGCTCAAGGCTGATGAGAGTTATGATGGTGTTTCTTGTTCTAACTCTTTTATTTTCCCTACAAGTTTCTCCTCGATATAACCCTAAGGATAATGTGAATTCTAGTCGTACTATATTGATCTTATGCGCTTTCAAGGTCTCTTTTAGTTTTTTAATTGATTTCTTATATGTACAAAACATCAAAGAAATAGTACAATAACGAAGGATAGTAATTAATTTTTTTATTGAAGCAAAGCTTTTATTTTAAGAATCGGACTTTACTATTCTCTTGCAACTTCACAAATAATCCAAACACATAAAAAGTGCCAAGAAACATTTTACTCAATTTTATTTCTACTTTTTAGTTGGATGTGCATTAGAGTTCTTTTGAATTAAATATGTAGAGTAATTATATATCTATTTATGTTGTATACAATTTTAGATCTAATTAAGAATAATAGTTGAGGTTCTTTTTCTTTATTAAAATGACATGGAGAGGATCTTAAATCCATTTCTAGCACTACTCTATCTTCAGTACTTGTTTCTTTATTATCTTTTTTTCTTCTTAGTCTCAAGAATAACATCTACCCCAAGTTGGTATCTGGTTTCTTAACCCTAGATATCCCAACCTTCTTGTCCTCCCTAAAAATTGTATCTTTAACAAAATCTCCTTGATCTATTTCAATGCAGTTTTTCTCCTTGAATTAAGTTTCCTAATCTTTATGAAAATTACTCTTATTAGTGTGGGCTTTCAATTTGGAATGGGTACTATCAAGAAACATTTCCTTAAAAGAAATTGAAGGTGATATTTTCTCTTTAGTAAGGGTTTTGGTTGATTCAACCTTTTATTTATTTGTTTTCTGGGCTAGTTTTGGTTTTCTTCCTCAACAACTTTCTAATTAGATGTTCAAATTTTATTGAGATTTTAGGAGATCTACTTGACTATAGGAAGATAATGCATCTACTAGTTGGAGGGAAGTGGTTGATAATATGCTTATATAAAGCATACATAAGCCCCTGGTGTAGTGAGGGGATATCCCCATGACTAATATTATTACAAAGGGATGAAAATAAAAAGAAAGAGATAATCCTTTCACAATAATTAATATGGTTTAAGATAGAAGTATGATAGTCATGCAAGGTAGTGAAACACCACTCTGAGGTAAAATATTTCATAACATGAAGGAAAACGAATGAAAATGACTTTTGCAAGTACACTTCTTTGTTGTCTTTAGAGCTATTCATTTCCACACATTATCCACACTATCAAGCCCAATGACCTTGACAATAAAATTTGTTAAAATTATAAATTTGACACAATAGATAGTGGAATGTTGTTGATTCTTTTTGAAGGAGAACAAGAAGTGGAGGAACAAAGAATAAAAAGGGAAGGTAAGAACCAACCCACTCCTCTCTCAATTGATGACATTGTGAATGCCATTATAGATAATGGTAACTACAATGCAATAAGGAATAGGTATTCAAAATTTAAATAGGGGGATAAGAATATTTTTATTAGTATAATTATATTTAGGATATGAGCATATAGTAGGACTCCAACAAAAATTAGAAAAAAATTGCGAAATGACTTCGAATCTATTAGACTAATAAGATATTTCCTTATTAATTAATTCTTTTTTATTTAATTATTAAGTCACTTTTTATGTTTAGTTAGATTATTTCCATCTCTTCTTGGAGTTAGGATTTTTCCATGTGATTTTTTTTATTTCTTCTCTTTATAGAGATTTGGTTGTGCTTGGGTACCTCATCAGACCTTGTTGTAGGGACCCAAATTTACTTTCAATAGTAGTTTCTAGGTTTTTAGGTACTCCCTATGTTTATCTTAATGGGGGGTGTCAGAGTAATAAAATATTTCCTTATTAATTAAATCATTTTGATTTAATTATTAATTCACTTTTATGTCTAGTTTCCTTAAGCTAAACTTTAGGAATATAATAATTAATTCTTTTATTAATTATTATCATGCAACCCAGGTTTTACCCTATTAGGGTTTTGATCTCCTTTTATAAGGATTGATCTCTTTGTAGTTTTATTCATTCACTTTTGATAATAAAAATCTCACTTTTTTCTCATCAAGAATCTCTCATCTATGGATCTAGAAATTCTTGCCTCCATAGCTATTGTTTCTCTATTTATGTGATAGGTGTTTGCATGTAGGTGATTCTTGGGAGCTATAGGGTTGACCTTTCATCAACTTCAACACCATCAACCATACACAAGAAATGGAAAGATAGAAATTTAAAATTCAAAGGGTCGTTGGATGATGCACTCACTCAAGTTAGGCCATAATATGTTCCATAAGAAAGGAAAACATATGTCTATGCTTACAAGGATGAATTTCCCACAAAGGAAAATGTGGCTCTTGTAAACAGAGGTAGACAGAGTGATACATTCAAACAAGAAATGAAATGTTGGAAATATATGATAGAATATCTTGAAGAGTTTAACAATAAAAAGGAAGACAAAGAAAATGTTCAACCACATGCTCATAATTATCTGAAAGGTAAAATCAATTTTTAAGAGGAAAAGAAAAAGAAGATGAAGCCAATTGGATCCAACTAAATTGTAGAGGAAGAGGGATATCTAGAAGGGCTTCCAAAAATACTACTAAACTATAAGACCCCACATCACTCAGGTGAGAAGTAAACACAACTTCTCACAACTTAGACAGTCCTCAAAGAGAAAAATCACTAGAGTTAATTAATCAACTTAGGGATGTGGCCGAGGAGATGGAAAAGACCACAACATAAGAAAAGTCACCAGAAAAGGACTACATAGAGAAGATAGGTGAAATATAGGAAGAGACACCCAAATTGGTCTCACCATACAAATCATCACCGTGAACAGGAAAAAAATCAATACTAGAAACTAGCCTACCTATCCTAGAGGTTCGGCTAGAATAGGAAAACATTTCTAACCAAGTAGATCCTAATATATAGAAGACTCTAGAAATGCAAGTTGAGACATCCAAGGATGAAATATAAGAAAAACAAAAATAAGTGCAAGGGAGAAGGATTCCCATTAAAATTCAAGGAATGAACACTCACAAAAAAAATCCATATGATACTATAGCTACACAAATACAAATACTGGATGAGACTGAACTAGTAGTTAAAGATAAGACTTAAGGCGTAGATACTCAAGTGTCAATAGGAGAGAAAAGTCCTTAAAAGGAGAGGATAAGAGATAAAAGGAAATTTCCTAAAAGGAATGAGGCTTCTTAACAAGACAAGACTACAACTCACCAAGAAAAGCAATAATAACATAAAGGTGAACAATTAGTAAAGGTGGGCATAAGAGAAAGGTCCAAGATGATCTAAGAATTATCTCATGGACAAGGGAGTTCAAAATAAAATCAAAATCCACCAAGAGGAAGATGAATACAACATGAAGAGACAACAACATGGAGTGGAAAGGAGGAGAAAGACTTGAAAATCGGCATCCTCATCATTATCTTCTAGCTTTGAAAATGAAGGAGCATTATTTAAATGTGATGTTGAAAATATAGCTAAACTAGACACGATCAAACAAGAGGTAGACAAAAAAGGTAAACTTGATGAAATGAGTGTGAAAGAAATTGGTAAAATACTATAAATTACTTCATAAATTTATATTACTTGTAAAATTGAGCAAGATGCATAAGAAAACCTCAAAACTAGTAAACACCAGAGATGTGATCATGGGATTATCTAGAAACACTAATTGTGATGCCAATGCAAACCTGATAAGTCAACTAGCTCAAATTACATAAAATATTGACACTGATAAAATGACAAGTGAGATTATTTAGGAGAAACAAACATAAAATCTCATGCAAATGCTTGAGAAAATAAAACTAGAATTACCAAAAGTGAAGGACACTATAATGGAAGCACTAAAGAATATTTCACTTGTATTGAAAAAAGTGTCAACAAAGAATGCTTAACAGAAGTTTAAGCCACTAAAGAGTTGATTTGATGCTATAAGTAGTTTAGAAAAAGAATGCATAGTAGAGGTCCAAGTTAAAATTCATCTAATTAATAGAATCAAGAATGAACAATATAAACACACTCTAAAATTCTTAGAGTTGTTGTACTTCCTATCACCTCTAGTATGAATTATTTAGGAGAACATAAAGGATGCAGAGATACAACTAGTTAAATGACCTGTGACTACATTGGATGAAATCAAGGAACATTTGGAAGATGTAAATGCTGAAAGATTTTCTCTCACAAATATGAAACACTTATGGTAGGCATAACTGGACCGTGTTTTAGCTTGTTAGTAGGAACTATTGTGACCGTGATAGATGTATAGTTTTCCATTGATGAAAAAAAGGTTGAGTAGAAAAAAAGGAAAAGAGTAATTGGGAGAAGATAAAGAAGTGAGAAGAATAAGAAGTAACATGGAGTAGAAGAAAGAAGGAAAATACATAAGAGGAAGGAGACTCAAGAAGATGGAAAAATCTGGACAAGAAAAATGGAGTACACATAAGGGAGAGTATATGAGAGAATGGTAAAGGAAAGAATGAGGCATTGAAGTACTCCTTTTTAATTTAAACCCACATAGATGTAAAGTCATCTATTGGTAGCATTGAAGGAATGAAGAAGGAATCATTAAAGGTCAAATGATACAATAATAAAGTTGAGGATAATCAAAGGTTTTCCATCAATGCCATATATAGGGCGAGATTTTTGGGCTTGAAGATTCAAATTACCATTTGGATATAAAAAAATTGATGAATAATACTTAACATCAAAAATACTTGATGTGTCATCATTGATGAACAACTAGTTGATAAAAGATGGGGTATGGTAAGACAATACGAACACTGGTAGACTAGTGTACCTGCTAAGATTAGTAGAATTTAATAGTAGAATCTATAACTAGTAGAAAACATATATGACAATAGAGAATATATCATCTTTGAATATTCAACAAAGATGTGACAAGAGGAAAGGATGACCAATAAATGATGTGACGTGAACATAAGTCAAAGCAGATTAACAACTTAAGGACAAGAATCTAGATGTAGACTCACAAGAAGATAAATGTGCCTACGAGTAAACACCTATGAATATGAAATCATGATTATTTTATTACAAGATCTCCTATGGGATTCAAGATTTGAGCAGGATGATTTCTAGAGTTTGGCTCCAATAGTACAAAACCACCAATACATGACTAAATAAACTACTAATAATTGCAGATATATGACCAATTTTGATCACGTGACCATTGATAGTTTATTTCCAGTCTTTAATATGGCAACCAAATTTGTGAATAAACTATTTTAATCATTAATTTGGATGTTGATTTATCATTGATTTGGTCATTTATTATTATTTTTTGGTAGTTGATTCAGTAGTTTATTTAGTATTATATTTGGTGGTATATTTGATAACTTATTTGGTAGTTGATTTGGGAATTTATTCAATAGTATATTTGGGTATATTTGGTAGTTTATTTAGTAGTTTATTTGGTAGTATACTTGGTAGTTTATTTAATCAGTAGTTTAATCATATTAGGGTACTATGGAATCAAAAGATCATCCTCCTACTTGTAAAGTAGGTGCTCTTCCATTGAGCTAGTACCCTTTAAAGAATAATGGAGAAGATTGTCAAAGTTGCAAAAACTATCCTTTTGTTAATAAATACTATACATATATAAACAAGAGACATTCCTAGAACCAAAGTCTTGAATATGGTTCTCATGGAAAAATTCAAAATAGCTCAAAAATATAAATGCATGTGCCCGAAACTATATTAGTCATATATTAGTTCTACTAATAAGATAAGTTTATTACTCAAATATTAACAAATATCATTTTTATGAGATCTCAACCTCATAGCTATTATGAAATCATTGATTTTTTTTGTTGGTACCTTCTCCATTGTGGCCCTCTCTATCTAACTTCTGAGAAAAAAGATCAAAATGATTTTTTTTGTTTATGTCAAGCAAATAAATGCATTTACTACTACCTACTAATCCAAGCAATCAAGAAATGCCTATAAAATAACAAATTAAAATGTCATGATTCTACCTAATTAGCACCAGTCGTTGTTCCCTATGGGTGATGACAATATAGCGTCTTCTTTCAAAAATAAATCTATATTTTTCTCTTGCTTACTATATTGTTTGAAAGTGGAAATTATTATATCATCAAGATTGGTCTTATGAAGATTAGGATCTAAATTTTGCTCTTGCAAATAACAATTTAGAAATTGAAGACAAAGGAGCATCATGATTGGGATTTTTTGCATCCTTAGTATTAAAGATATCATGAAGATTAGAGTCAATATTTTTCTCCTGCTAATTACAACATTTAGCATTTGAAGTTACACAACCATCAAGAGTCGTGGCCTTTATAAAATTAATATAAAAAAAGGTAAGACAGTTAGACTTTGTAATTTTCACCTACAGAAAATACAATCATTTGAAACATTATTTATCAGGGCATCAATATTAGTGTGCTAGGTAAAGCTATTATCACAGAAATCATGAAGACTGGAAATTTCCTTTTCTTCATGATTCAATATTTAGAATTTGAAATCATAGAGGAATCAAGGTTGGTATCCTTTGCAGACTTATTATCATAGGTAACATGAAGATTAGGATTAAATTTTCCTACTTCATTAAAAATTTGATCTAGTAAATATTGAGGCCTTTTTGCATTACTCATATGAATGTTCTTCCCATTTTTTATGATAGTCAAGACTAGTTTTGCAAAAAAGATCATATCTTTTTGTACAACCGTTGGATCTATCTATAACTTGAGGAAAATTTCTATATCTAACTAGTATAGAATCTGACTAAATTGATTGGGCTTATTTTCATTTATGTGAGAATTATAGAAGACTGTTTGCTACAATTTATTGTGACCAGAAAACTAACAATCTTGGCAAGGATTTCTTCATATGAATAACATCAATTTCATTGGATGATATCAGACTAATGGAAAGGAATATTGTTAAGAAAGATTGTATACATCCTTTGAAGAAATCCTAAACATATTTTCAAGGATGGAGGAGTCAAATCTTTGATTGAAACATTTTAGTCCTATTTTTCCTAATATAGTGACAATGATAGTTCATATGTTGATTCTATTTGATCTTAGGTTGTTTGATATTGTTTTAAGGATTGTAAAAGGAATTAAATATATCATGCTTGTCTTAATTCAATTCTACCTTGTATCCATTTGATTCTATAAGCCTTAAAGACACTTCTCTCAATTCATGTTTGATGTGTATTTAGGATTAGTATTGTGGTTAGATATATTAATCATTGTAGCTACATAGTCAAAAGATCCAAGCCTATCATCTGGTATGTTTTTTGATCTTTCCTTTGTTTTAGTAGACACTATAGGATCTATATGATTTTGTATAGTAGGAGAATTGGAAAGGATTTCATCAACTTCCTAGACCTCAAGCTAGTGATACTCCTCATATCATCCCCTACTATCTAAGTACTATGACATAAGAAAAAATACAAATCAATTTTTTAGTTGGTCACTTCAATCTAGATCATCCACAACTGATAAATCACATTAAGTGTAGCTAATTATGGTGCAACTAGTAATAGAGAAGAACAACTCAAAAAACAAATATTTTAACTCTACTAGATAGTTCTAGTGTTCTGACTATGAAGCAAATACAAATTAAGTGGAGCTTCTTGATAAAAGAAATATGATACTATCAATATCATCTATAAATAATTATATACAACTGAAATCAATTTTAAGATTTAAATTCTATAAACCATTTATGTTTTAAACCTTATTAATCCAAAACATAAAAATAATATCAATAAATGTCTTCTTATTGAGAAGCTAGAATCTACAGCAAGAGATACAGCCATTAGTTTTTCCATCCAAGAAGATTTTTTATTGAAAATTTGAGTTTTTGTAGGAGAACATCTAGGAATCATAATATTTTACTGGACCATCCCATTTGCTATTATGATATATCAATGGAAATCTCACAAAGAGATCTATAGTTGTAAATAAACTCGAACAACATTTCATTCACTTTTTGGGCTTTTGTATTGCTACTAAGGGCTTCAAATTTGAGTCTGAAACTTTATAGAAGAAATTCCTCAAGACAAAAGCTTTGATTGGCACATAGACCAATTAATCCATTGTTTTTATTTATTGGGATAGTCAAGTGTCCTCTGAGAGAGTAGGTAGATGTAGGCACAATAGATATAGGACAGGAACTAATGATAATAGTTCATTGGCCTAAAGTGCAATAGCAACACTATCATGAGAAAGGACAATCCTATATAAAAAAAATTTTATCTAACAGTTTGGGTGTGAGTGTAGGGTGTGAAAGGGAGCAGCAGGTCACTTTTGGGGAATGTACCTTTCCTACACATCAAGCTACTATGAGTAAATATAGTGGATACAAGAAGGACAACTCTTGGGAAAAGAGTTCTTTGCATAAGGGGGAGTTTGATGCAGGAGCACCTCACACATCTCACACATTCAATCTTGGGATGAAGGCTATAAAGACACCTAAGAAAGCTATAAAGATGAAGAAGACTAAAAGGAGGATCACCAAAGCAATCAGAGGCCAGATTGGGCAATCCTAAAGTCTATAATGGCTTTAGACATATGTAATGAGGATAAATCTTACAAGTGCTAAATGGACCAAATTCTATTTGTAATGGATCAATAGAGTCCTGAGGTTAGATTGGAGTATTTAGAATCTAGGATAGTTTAATGATCAAAATAAGTAAGTTTAAGTGGTCTTTTGTTTAATAGGATTTAATAAATTGTAAGTTGGAATTTTGAATTTTCAAAACCCAATGATTAGTTTAGATTTAGAGGGAAATGAAGTTTTATTATTTTAAACCTTAAAACCTTTAAATTAATTTATGAGAATTGGTTGAAACCGTTTGAAAAAATTATTTGGAAGCTTTTATCTATGTAAGAATCGGGTGTATGGAGGGGCAATGAGATTGGGTGCAGATTTGTGAATTACATCAATAAAACAATTGGTTTACAACATGATTCTTTCTTTTAGAATTCCAATTTGAATGTTTTGATTCCTATCTACTACTTTTAGAGTTACTTGATCATTACAATACTCAATAGATGAGTTTCTTATTCTTTTAGATTGATTGCTGCAAGTGTTGTTGAGTCGTGTGTTTCTCTTTTAACTACTACAGTCGGGTTTTGCATAGAAGGAGGATTATCCCATGAATGTAGAGGCCTAACCTTCATGGCATGAAATTCTAACATGTATTATATATATGTCTAACATTGCATATGTAGAGATTTGTGGAAAATAGTGTGATCATGGGATAAATAGTGAGGGAATACCATAAATTTGAATGCTCATGTATAGTAGTGAGTGATCCATCCAAGTAAGGGGATGCTTTTATGATTTAAAATTTTGTATAATGTTTTTTAGATGCTGAAACATCCATTAATTTGATTCATAAGTGTGCGAGAATAGGAGATTGAGGAAGCCCTAGTTGATAGGGTTTTGAAGATACCAATTGGGGATACTAGTGTTGCAGGGCCCGTGAGACAAATTTCCATTGAATTTGGGTGATAGGATATATAATAAGTTACTGTCCAAGAGTTGGACATGTCAGGAGGTCATGAACCTACACTCCCTTTGTAAAGTGAGTCATTTTGTGCATTGAAAATAGGGTACCAGTTGGGTATAGATGTACTGATTCAAAATAACAATACAAAAGTCTTTTTTATGTGAAAGAACCTTATAAACAATATCTAAAATTGTCATTGTCTTATCAAAGATCTTGTGGAAAGGTTAGAACATTCCAATACCAAGTCTGTTGTAGGGTTATTAAAACTAATTACTAGGCCTTTTGGTTCAATTTGTAAAGCTTTTATGAACTGAGAGATTGGAATTGTATTAGAAGCCTAGAATTCCTTGAAATCAAATAACTCATAGATCAAAAATCCATATTCATCCTTTAGGAATCTTGAGGTTAACCTTAAATAGTTAGATCTCTTAAGAATTTAGGGTTGTTTATAGACACAAGTGTTTGAACATCTAAAATTTCTAAGTTTCCTTGTGTGTTTAAGACCACCACCCTTCCCTTTGCATCAACAGACATCAATGATCCTTGGCAAAAATTTACAGAGAAGGAAGCAAAATCCACATGCATACATAGAATAGACCATGCTTTCAAAATATAGGACTTTTTTTAATATACAGTTAAGGGTTATCACAAAAAATATTCCTAAAATTGTTATTCAATATTCTTGTTAACATTTAATATATCCTCTAATAGGATTTTACAGTTCATAATGTCACAACCAACACTAATCCCACTAAGAATATCACGAGTAATAAATAGAGTCTTTAGGAAAGTATTTGTTCACCCAATTATTTTGGAAATTTCAAGATATTTCTATCCCCTAAGTACATCAAGTTATGGTCTACCTGGTTACACACATCATAAAATTTTATGCTTGAAGAGTGAAAATTTGTAAGTGAAAATCAGACTGCTCATATACAATGTCCAGTAAGCATTTCTACAAATCAGTCTCCATTTGATCAGCTTTTGATGCCCTCCTAAATATTCTAACAAGATAATGTATTTATTAAAGTCACATGACATACAAAAATAGAATAATCTTGAAAAAATGTCACACATTTAACAGAATTTATGAGCACCACTCCATTACAAAGAATAGAAGCAGTTATTATAGCACTAAAATTTGAATAAGTTAAGCCTAGTAAGTTGCTACAAGCTAGTCCAACTTGAAAGCTCCATACACCAAAAAAAAACTTAAATAATTCATTAATGTTGTAAGTCTAGTTTTAATCCTGACATTTAGAATTCTACTATATTTTCCCAAATGAAAAATAGGAAAGGTAAATACAACATAGTCTTTGATCCATTAACATAAACTATAGATAAAATGTACCAAAAGATTAAGCATGATAGAAAAGCATAAAAAATACATTTCTTCTAGATTTGTTTGATGTATCCAATTAGATATGAATGTTGAATCTAGAAACAAAGTAGTTTCCTTCATTGTTGATGCAGGTATGCTTGAAAATGACCTTTCACATAACCTAAACATTCCATCATTCATCACTAATTTATAAGGGTAGTGATAATATACATGCTCATCATTGTCAAGCCCCAAATTTTTTCCCTTATTCTTAGGAACAATAATAGGTTGATTGCTAGTCCCTTTATATCTCCTGAAAGAGAAAAACAACATAACCAATCTTTCTGTTGTACATAGTTGCAATGCCAATGTAACGGAATAAATGAGAATTTCAGCATCAATTTTGGAAATATCTACACAGCTACATTTCCAATGTATGGAAAACTGAATAGATCTTGAGAAGCCAACATCATTACCTTCTATGATTTTCTCTAAATTTTCACAAATATCACTCCTTCCTCTATTGACATTTCTCACAAATATTCATAGCTTTTCTAGTTCTCATAAGCCTGTACAGATGTCATATTTTGGTCAGACCATTAATGCCCTTTCATGGTCTATTTTTAAGTAATCATGTGACATATGAATTAGTAATTCACATTTCTCTAGATATGGTGAAACCATCACACTCAGAAATTGTTAATCATAAGTTTCACATGTAAAAATTGCTTAGCATTAATCAAATATGCTTTGATATGCAATTGGATCCTACCAAAATAATCTAATACATATTTGAATCTTTGATATAAACAAAGGTGGATGAAATCAATCTAATTGAAGTTTTAATATCAACTTGATAGTAGTCCAATTTACTATTTTAAGATTTACTCTTGTATATTCTATGAAGTCTCAGAGGTCTCATTTTTCACAGTTCTTGATTGAGATATATTATATAAAGGTTAATCTAATAATTATTTATGGTAAAAAATTGGCATGAATGAGTTGCGTAAAGCTTTTATTAAACTTCTCAAAAGGATTCATTACCTAGATATTGAGATCTAGTGTGACCTAAAACTTTGCTAAGTTTAGCAATTTATTCTTAAACATTACTATACAAGTGCAACACTGCAAAAATAATATGTTCTTATTCATATTATGTTTTTTATTGATTATATCATTTATGAATAAACTATTTGTGGAACTAATCAATTAAAAATTGCATACCTTGTTCAAAAGCTCCCATTTTGCATAGGTGGGGAGGATGATGGCTTCTTTCAGACATTTCATCAAACACGTTGTGTGCCTTGTCTATGATGCCACATGTTAAATACATGTCTGCCATTGTAATTGCAACTATAACATCTAATAAAATTCTCATTACCCTTATACTATGACAAATGTCTACTCCCTAGTCTAAAAGCCCATTTTAGTGCAGGCAGTGGAAACAATGGAAAAGGTCAAGAGTCTGCCTTCAGACCATTCTATTACATTTTCTTGAAATTTTGTAAAGCTTTTCTCAACATCAACAAATCCATTTTGTGCGCTTCCTACATTGATTTTTTTCCATATGAGAACATTTATTTTTGGGTGTTCTATCAAATAGATCAGTTGACTTGTATAAACTTTGAAATTTTGCATACATGTCTACCAAGGCAATTGCAACTATAACATATGATTTAAATCCTCTATTCCTTATGGTTGAATGGATGTTCGTACCATATTGCAAAGAATTTTTAGTCATTTGGCCCCCACTCATAGCCTTATCACTTTTTCCATTAAAATTCTCTTGTAGATGTTTATGCATTCTTCAGATCCAAGAATGATCATTTGTATTGGCATTTTTCAGGTTTGCCTTTTGGCTCAAATCCCTAATTTTATTTGTGTTTTACAAAGAAAAAAAGGTAGAAAATATCCTCTTTTGTACTTTCACTTCCACGGAGAAGAAGTTTTTATGTATAACCATAGCTCATCTGGCCCTACATTTGTGAAGATCATCATTGTTGGAGCTAAAGGCATGATTTTTTTACAGTGCCGCTTTATTGTTTTCAAGTTTTTCGCTCAGACTATAAACATCTTGTCAAATTAATCTGAAGGATCATAAATAGCTTGTAAATCTCCTCCGAATAGGTTTGTGACATCTCTTATTGGTTCTTTTGATTATTTTAGTGATGCTGTCATTTTTTTTCATATCATTAGCAGATTCAATGATAAAAATGTTGAGACTTCTTATCATTTACCTGTAATACAATGTGACAAAGCAACCTAAGTTTTGGCAAAAGGTCAGATATTGTTTTTTTATTTACTTTACACATCTTTATATTTATTTCTAGATAATATTCTATATTAATTTACTTTTCCATTTTTACTACTCTTCTACTTGAAATAATAGTTCTTTTAATTAATATTTTTTATTGGTATTTTTTAATCAATATTAATAATATTAATTTATTAATCAAAAATTAGATTATAATTGAAGTTGAAAGTTAATAAATATATTTTAGATATTTGTTTATAATAATTTAAATGAATTGTTAAAAAATCAAAATAATATTTTACTATGTATGTATCAAATGTCAACTATAGTAATATGCATAGTCTCTATTAGTAATAATTCTAGAATGGTATTATGAATTACTTAGGAATCCATGTAGATTCTATTTAAGGGTAAAGTATTCTTATTTTTTCATATATATTTAAAATGTAAAATATTTAATAAAAATGTATTTTATAAATTATATTATTAAAATATTATATATAAATAAAAAATAATAAGATGAATAAGGATTTAGTTCAAAATTAAATGGAGATAAATATATTTTACACTATTTTTGAATGTTTCTTGATGATTTTAGGAGTTTTAGTATCCTTATAGGGTATGTGTAGGATCATGGTGTACCAAACTATGGCCTTAAGTGGCAGTGAAAAATCAGCAAATCAGGTTTATGTCAACTTGACACATAATTTTGAAGTGGTTATGGACTTTATATCAAAAAGTTATAAGAAAATAATCTGTAGAAAATTGAATATACTTTCTAAACTACTAGGCTTTATCAGGAGAAAAAAATAATTAATTGGTCAAAAGTTTGAACTTTAATGCAGTACTAAGAAAATTTTAGGGCGAAAATAAAAAGTACGTGTATGTCTGACCACCTTAATCAAAATAAAATCATAATATTTTTTCAATATAATTATAGATATGAAAAGTAGACTCATGCTCGGATGTGACGCATATTTTTTGGTATTTTTATTCCAAATAAATAATTAAATATGAATTTTCTACCAAAACATTTTTGGACAAAAAAAAGTCCCATGTTTGACCACCCTAAATAATAGAAAATTTTACCAAATTTAATTTAATTTAATTTTTTCTTATTCTAGGCGAAGTATAGAATGTGACACAACTTTTAGATTTAAAAAATGTTATACCTTTTGAAAGTTATAGCTATTTTTCAATCAGTATGTCAATCAACACTTTACAATAATCTTCATTGAAAAATAAGTAATAAATACTTATCGAACTCAAAATTTGACAGAAATTATATTGATGGAATCTAGAGAACGATATTAAAAAACCCTTTACGTTTCATTCAATTTTGATCAAAATAACATTGTCAGATGGCTACCCAAAGTTTGAGTATCACTACGACCCTCTTCAAACATGTCTTTTGGGTTGACTGGGTAGGCTTGGTAAATACCAAGCCTAATCAGATATCCGATCTCAAATCAGATATCCGATATGCTTCGGGTGGCAAATTTCAAATCCCAACCCATTTTGGAGAAAAAATTAGGTTTAAACGTTATAACTTATGATTTATAAATTATTTCACTTATATTACTACGTAAAGATGTATTTTAATATATTATATATAATAACGTAATGTAAAGATATAAGATATAATCTAGTAACATATAATAATATATTATGTTAATCTTATTACAATCTATAAATATAATTTATATTATTATTATTTTTACTAAATATAATAATGTAATTGATATATATATATATATAATACTTTTATATATTATTATATTAATATGCATGTTATTAATATATATATATATATATATATATATATATATATATATATATATATATATATATATATATATATATATATATATATATATATATATATATATATATATATATATATATATATATATATATATATATATATATATATATATATATATATATATATATATAACATAATATTTTTATTAAATATAATATGTATTATATATTATTATATTAATATGTATGTTATTAATATATATATATATATATATATAAAATAATGTAATATTTTCATTAAATATAGTAACATAATATTTTTATTAAATATAATAACGTAATACACACACACACACACACATGTTATTAATATATATGAGTCAAAGGGGGTGATGGTCAACCATTGACCCCTTTTGATGTATTAAATGATGACATATGTCCCTAGGGGTCCTAGGACCCCTAAGAACATATTACAATGGTTAATATGGGTCAAAGGGGGTCATAGGGTGACCTATGACCCCTTTTGACCCATTAAATGAGAACATATGTCCTATAGGTCTTAGGACCCCAAGGGACATATTTGAATCATTCATATGGGTCAAAGGGGGTCATAGAGTGACCTATGTCTCCTTTGGACCCATTAAATGATGACATATGTCATTGGGGGTCCTAGGACCCCTACGGACATATTCGAATGGGTAATATGGGTCAAAGGGGCTCATAGGTCCCTTTCACCCATTAAATGATGACATATGTCCTTAGGGGTCCTAGGACTCCTAGGGACATATTCAAATAGGTAATATGGGTCAAAGGGGGTCATAGGGTGACCTATCACCCTTTTTGACCCATCAAATGATGACCTATGTCTCTAGGGGTCTTAGAACCCCTAAGGAGATATTTGAATGGGTAATATGGGTCAAAGGGGGTCATAGGGTGACCTATGACCCCCTTTGACCCATGAAATGATGACATATGTCCATAGGAGTCTTAGGACCCCTAAAGACATATTCGAATCGTTAATATGGGTCAAAGGGGCCCATAGGTGACCTATGACTCTCTTTGACCTATTAAAGGATGACATATGTCCCTACGGGTCCTAGGACCCATAGGGACATATTCAAATTCTTCATATGGGTCAAAAGGGGTCATAGGTCACCCTATGACCCCCTTTGAACTTTTAAATGATGACATATGTCCCTAGGGGTCCTAGGACCCCTAGAGACATACTCAAATGGCTAATATGGGTCAAAGGGAACCTATGACCCTCTTTGAACCATTAAATGATGACATATGTCCCTAGGGGTCCTAGGACCCCTAGAGACATATATTTGAATGAGTCATATGGGTCAAAACGAGTCATAGGGTGAGCTATGACCCCCTTTGACCCATTAAATGATGACATATGTCACTAGGGGTTCTAAGACCCCTAGGGACATATTTGAATCATTCATATGGGCCAAAGGGGGTCATAGGTGACCTATGACCCCCTCTGACCTATGTCTCTAGGGTCCTAAAATCCTTAGGGACATATTTGAATTGTTCATATGGGTCAAAGGGGGTCATAGGTCACCCCTTTTGATCCATTAAATGACGACATATGTCTCTAGGGGTCCTAGAACCCCTAGGGACATATTCGAATCATTCATATGAGTCAAAGGGAGTCATAAGGTGACCTATGACCCCCTTTGATGTATTAAATGACGACATATGTCTCTAGGGGTCCTAGAATGCTTAGGGACATATTCAAATCATTCATATGGGTTAAAGGGGGTCATAGGGTGACCTATGACCCTGTTTGACCCATTAAAAAATGACATATGTCTTTAGGGGTCCTCAGACCCCTAGCGACATATTCGAATGGATAATATTGGTCAAAGCAAATCATAGGGTGACCTATATCCCTCTTTGACCCATTAAATGATGACATATGTCCCTAGGGGTCCTACACCTAGGGACATATTCGAATGGATACTATGGGTCAAAGGGGGTCACAGGGTGACCTACGACCCCCTTTGACCTATTAAACGATGACATATGTCTCTACGGGTCCTAGAACCCCTACAGACATATTCGACTCATTCATATGGGTCAAAGGGGGTCATAGGGTGACCTATGACCCCCTTTGACCCATTAAATGACAACATATGTTCTTAAGGGTCCTAGGACCCCTAGGGACATATTTAAATCATTCATATGGGTCAAAGGGGGTCATAGGGTGACCTATTACCCTTTTTGACCCATTAAATGATGACATATGTCTCTAGGGGTCCTCGGACCCCTAGGGACATATTCGAAAGGGTAATATGGGTCAAAGGGGGTCATAGGGCGACCTATAATCCCTTTTGACCCATTAAATGATGACATATGTCCCTAGGGGTCCTAGGACCCTTAGGGACATATTCGAATGGGTAATATGGGTCAAAGGGGGTCACAGGGTGACCTTTGACCCCCTTTGACCCATTAAACAATAACATATGTCCCTAGGGGTCTTAGTATCCTAGGGACATATTTGAATCGTTCATATAGGTCAAAGTGGGTCATAGGTAACCCTATGACCCCCTTTGACCCATTAAACGATGACATATGTCCCTTGGGGTCCTAAGACCCCTACGGACATATTTGAATTATTCATATGGATCAAAGGGGGTCATAGGGTGACTTATTACCCCCTTTGACCCATTAAACAACAACATATGTCCCTTGGGATCCTAGGACCCCTAGAGAAATATTCGAATAGTTCATATGGTCAAAAGGGATTATAGGGTGACCTATGACCCCCTTTGACCCATTAAACGACAACATATGTCTCTAGGGGTCCTAGGACCCTTAGGGACATATTTGAATGGGTAATACGAGTCAAACGCGGTCGTAGGTCACCTCATGACCCCCTTTGATCCATTAAATGATGACATATGTCCCTAGAGGTCATAGGACCCCTAGGGACATATTCAAATTGTTCATATGGCTCAACGGGGGTCATATGGTTACCTATAACACCCTTTGACCCATTAAACGACAACATATGCCTGTAGGGGTCCTAGGACCCCTACAAACATGTTTGAATGGGTAATATGGAACAAAGGGGGTCATAGGTCACCCTATGACCCCCTTTGACCCATATGAATGATTCACCCCTAGGAACATATTTGAATCGTTCATATGGGTCAAACAAGTTCATTGGGTGACCTATGAGCCCCTTTGACCTATTAAATGATGACATATATCCCTAGGGATCCTAGACCCCTAGGGACATATTTGAATAGGTCATATAGGTCAAAGGGGGTCATAGGGTGACCTATTACCCCCTTTGATCCATTAAACAATAACATATGTATCTAGGGGTCCTAGGACCCCTAGGGACATATTCAAATCGTTCATATGGGTCAAAAGGGGTCATAGGGTGACCTATGACCCTCTTTGACCCATTAAATGATGACATATGTCTCTAGGGGTGCTCAAACCCCTAGTGACATATTGAAATGGGTAATATGGGTCAAATGGGGTCATAGGGTGACCTATGACCCCCTTTGACCCATTAAATGATGACATATGTCATTAAGGGTCTTAGGACCCCTAGGGACATATTCGAATGGGTGATATGGGTAAAAGTGGGTCACAGGGTGACCTATGACCCCCTTTGACCCATTAAACGACGACATATGTCGCTAGGGGTCCTAGAACCCCTAGGGACATATTTGAATCATTCATATGGGTCAAAGGGGATCGTAGGGTGACCTATGATCCCGTTTGACCCATTAAACGATGAAATATGTCACTAGGGATCGTAAGACCCCTAGGGATATATTCAAATCATTCATATGGGTAAACGGTGGTCATAGGGTGACCTATGACCCTCTTTGACTCATTAAATGATGACATATGTCTCTACGGGTCCTCGAACCCCTAGGGACATATTCAAATGGGTAATATGGGTCAAAGGGGGTCATAGGGCGACCTATGACCCCATTTGACCTATTAAATTGACCGATTAAATGACGACATATGTCCCTAGGGGTCCTAGGACCCCTAGGGACATATTCGAATGGGTAATATGGGTCAAAGGAGGTCACAGGGTGACCTATGATCCCCTTTGACCCATTAAATGATGACATATGTCCCTAGGGATGTATTCGAATCGTTCATATGGGTCAAAGGGAGTCATAGGTCTGTTTGACCCATTTAAGGATGACATATGTGCCTAGGGGTCCTAGGGCCCCTAGGGACTTATCAGAACTGTTCTTATGGGTCAAAGGGGGTCGTAGGTTGACATATGACCCCCTTCAACCCATTTATAGATTATAATATTAATAAAATAATATATTATTAACATAGCTCATAATAATAATAATATATTATAGATTATAATAATAATATATATTAATAACATACATACACACACACACATAGATATATGTGTGTGTGTGTGTATTACATTATTATATTTAAGATTATATATTAATAACTTATATTAATAATAGAGTTCATAATAATAATAATATATATTATGTTATTACATTTAATAAAAAATAGGAAAAATAATAATATAAATTATATTTATAGATTATAATAAGAATAACATAATTTATTATTATATATTAATAGATAATATGTTATATCTTTACCTTTAAACGTCATATTATATATATATATCGCTATACACTAAGGAATATACTATTAACATAGTATATATAATATATACTATGTATATAAATCAATTATATACTATATAAATATAAGAACAAATATATTACCCAATTATATATATATATACCCACAAATATATAAATATAAAAAACTGAATATATAAATCTATAAATATATATTCATATATTTCTTAATATAAATATATTTATATATAAATATATATTGATATATTTCTTAATTAAAATATAATTTTAGAAATAAATACATATATGTATTTATATAAAGCAAATATAAATACACAAACATATGTATTTATATTAATAAATACATATATAAAAATATTTAATTACTATCACAAACTGTTTTTCCCTTCGAAATTTTGTGGGGGACATATCGGATATTCGATTTGAAATCAGATATCTGATTTTGGATCAGAAATGCGATTTTAAATCAGATATCTGATTTTACTAGCATCAAATTCCAACTTATTTGCTGTCCCTGCAAATCTGACAACATCACTTTTTGACTTTTTTTTCACTAATTTTATAAAAAGTCGTGTTTTAGGGCCCAACCAATCGAAAAAAATTGGAAAATACAACATTAGGTGTCTAATATTGTCATTTGAATGGGAAGCAGTAGTCGTCAAAAGGCTAAAGGCAAAAGGAAGTTATCCAATGAAGACATTGTGGCATATAGGGAAAGGGACACAATGGGACACTGAAGAAAAAGACAAGGTATGATAAATATCAGTCAAGTTGACGATGAATTAGTCGAAGGTGAAATCATAGAGTCAGATAATGAATATGGATAGTTGGAGAATGAAAATGTACCTATTGAAAACAATAATGCCAAAATTGTTAATTTAGAGAATGAAAATTTTGAGGACGAAATGCTACCAAGTCACCATGTCAAACATGACAATGCACAAGAACCTTACATATCTCTTAATTATAATCGAAATGAAGGTTCTAGAACACCAAAATGGACAATTGAAATTGATGAAATGATTATTACCAGTTTGGAAGGGAAAAAATTAGAAAGAACCATTCAGTTATGGGCTACAAGACTATATAACATGTTCTTTGGAAACAAGACAGTGGTGGAGCAATGTCAACTTTTCATGTACTTATTAAAGATGCAAAAGATGAGACCTATGTTTTCCAAATTGAAGATTCATGTCAATAAAAAGTTGGAAAGAAATGCCATTATTGTGAAGAATCTTTTCAGTGCTCTCAATAGCATTGGGAAAAATAGCAGAGAGAAGGATAACAGAGCTACTCGAAGGGTTATTACAACCTCTTTGGTAAGTCATCATTTGAGAAAGGGTAGATATATGAGACAAACTTGTATTGATTTGAATCTAAATCATACTACTTTGAGAAGAGCACTTAGTCGACAAGAGAAAATTGATGATCCTCTTCAAAATGAAACATGAGCATTTGGTGGGAGACTTCCACATAATGATAAGAAGCTATCTAATGATGTGAAGGAAGAAATTACACAGTTTTGGCACTGTAACTCACATGTATCACCCAATGCTAAAGATGTGTTAAAGTTCAGAATTGGCATTAGAGACCACACACCACATCCTAAACAGTATTTGGAGGTAAGTCAAACTATGTTGTTCAAAAAATTTAGAGAGAGTCATCCAAGTCTTCATATATCACAAAGGGCTTTTGAATCTTTGAAGCCATTTTATTGTGTGCCACTCAAAATTTGAAATACATGTTGTTGCAAATATCATGTTGAGTTTTCTATGCACCATGAACTATTATGCTCCATCTGTTCTACTTTGCATACTAAAGAAATGTTGGAGGATTGTGGGGCTAGCGGGCTTCCAAAATTATCAAGAGACTTGCTAGATCAACTTTTATGTTGTAGAGTTGATGGTCGTTTCTTTTATAGAAATACTTGCTTAAATGAGAAGTGTTCAGAATGTGGTGGCTTATCCAAATTTGACACATTTTTCCATGAGGGGTACGAACAAGATCTTGGAAAGACAATAGTGAAAAAAAATGTATATGAAACGGTGAAATACACATTGAAGAGTGGGGGTGAGAGCTCTAGATGTGAATTGGTTGGAAAAGATATCAGTGTGGCTAGTTTTATTTCAGATTTCAAGGAAAATTTTTTCTACAAGTATGCAAGACATAATCACAGGTCTCAGTGGTTTGATCAACAATTTAGAATGTGTAAGGATACTTTTCCCATTGGAACTATTGTATCAGTTGTTGATTTTGTTGAGAACTACACATTGCAACCTCAAAATGAGACACAATCTTAGTATTACAACTCCATTTAGATTGCTATTTTTATTCACATAACATATAGAGATGCCCCTGATAGTGCGGAAGATAATCGGAAGATTATTAGAGAGTATCATTTTTATATGAGTGATGATAGGTCTCACTCTAATGAGTTTGTGCAATATTGTTTCGAGAATTATTTTAATTTCTTACATGAGCATGCAATTGCTATGGATAGACATATCATTTGGTTAGATAACTGTACATATCAATTCAAGAATGCTCACATGTTTTATTGGTTGTGTAGGATGCATGTAGAGAGAGGGGTGCCTCATATTTGGATTTTTTTTGAGTCCAACCATGGAAAAGGGGAACATGATGGTGCAGGGGAATGTGTGAAGAGAGCTCTAGTTAAGGAGCAACTGAAGGTTTTAGCAGCAGAGCTTCTTGATGCTCGTAGCATTGTTGATTGGTGTAGTTTAGCATTATCATAGTGGGGGACTCTTGATTCAGTGGTACAAAAGTTCTTTTGGTTGGTTGAGGAATGGTCCATAGCTAATAGATTAGATTGTGCTATAGTGAGAGACTCATCAAAAATGCATTCATTCCGAAGCTCTGATTCTAGTACATGGACCATTTGGACATGATAGCCAACTTGCTTTTGTCTTAGTTGTTTTTTAGTGTGATTGGGATCACTGTGAGTCAAGTGAGTGGGTGGACACATGGGCTTCACATTAACTTACTCCATTGTCTATCATACCCTCTATCAGAAATGATGACATGGAAATTTCACTTGAGCATAACCATCTATCAGATCTACTTCAGCCAGGACATGTCTTTGCATTGGTTGCACCACAAGGGAATGATGAGAAATCTGATTATTGGTTAGCAGGTTGTGTAAGAGGTAAACAAAAACTTTCACAACCGATCAGAGATGATGCTGGATTCACATATCCTACTAGTTTAGTGGTTGTCACTGGAACATGGCTACAAACATACATGCTTAGAAAGAACAAAATTCTTGCATTCGAAGACTATCGGAAGCACAAAATAATTCTCATATATTCACATCTTATGATAGCAACAAGTGTAAAGTTGTTGAAGCATCAAGGAAGACCAAAAGTAAAAGAACTTTTTACTATTGCTAATGTTGATCATGAAGCCCTGTTGGAGACCCTAAAATAGAGAGAGGACCCTACTGGAACACTCGACTAGGTATTATTTTCTTTATAATGATTCAATGAACTGATGATTATCTTGTTTAATACAATAAGTTACTAAAAATTTTAATTTTTATGACATTGGAATGTAGGTACATCATGAAGAGTTGTTGTTGGGGGGGGGTGTGGTTGGTGTTTGGGAGAATTCATAAGATTATGATGTATTATGATGTAAAATGTGAACTTTTTTTGTATATGATTTTTGTAATAACAAAAAAGATAGGTTAAATTAGTTGCACATTGTAATTTGTATTTTGGTAGGTTCTTTGTAAGGAATTATAAGAGGGAGATATTGAACAAGTTCTTGCAAATCATAATTGTATGTGATACAAGTCTATAAGGACAACTTTAAGAGCATTTATAACTATATGAAAGATAATCACTTGCTGATATCTTATTACAAGTTTGGCTTTTTTCTTATTTGACATAGAGGTGAAATTATGATTATTAAAACTATTTTTATCAAACTAATCAAATAAGAAAAATCTAGGAAACGGATGAACAATTAGAATACTTGATTTCTTAAAAAATAATTTGAGGAATGTGTCGATAAATTTGAATACTCATTTGAAATGAGGCATTGAAAGAAAAAGTGATTTTATGATTACAAGTACATGTAAGACTTTTACTACAAGTCTTATCAATGCATTTCATTATTTTTTATGGTGTGAGGTTTCCATTGTATATTTTACTTATTATTTTTACTTTTGTAATGGATACAAGACCCCATGGTGCAACTATAAGTCTTGGGCATCAATTGGTCCAATAAAGTGGATTTTTCATTATCTCTATGTTTTTTAGGTGGTCTAGGTGTTTATAATAATAGTAGGGTCTCTAGGCATTTTTGGAATCCATTTACAAGAAAATTTGCAATAAAAATTGTAACTCCTAACAGAAAAATCCTCATTATGCCGATTTTGAGGGAGGCTTTCATGTTTGCATTGAATTAGGTGCATGTGGTTTTGGGTCGTACTTGTGGAAGGTAAGTCTAGAAACCTTTTGTAGTGTTTTGGGTCCTATGAGAATGCAATTTGAGCTTTGACTCTATCTTAAATTGAAAATTATGTTATGATGGGTGTTATATACTCATCTTATAGGTAAATTATGTGGAATTTATTTTGTGAAAATTAACTATGGGTCATGTGTTGATGAAACATGAAAGTTTGTGAAGGTATTTAATCCAAATGTTTATGCAAAAATGTTATTAGACATTGATACTCAATAGTCACTTACATGTACATGTAAGTTCAAGTGGGAGTTCCTTAGAAAGGTGTCAATTTATTCTATTGGGTGAGTTATGAATTGATAAAATAGAGGTGGTGAGAAAATGCTAAGATATGCTAGTTGATGTTTACCATCATATATATACATGCTATATGCATATGGTTTCTAGGACATGAAAGAAGCATTAATAAAATAGTAGATGCAAATTGTATTAGGTCAAGAAGTGGTTCCATGGTTGAAATTATGTATGATTTTTAATTTTTCAATTGAACCATTATGTTAGCCATGATATGATAAAATTAGTTGTTGATTGTTAGATTACAATGCTTTACTATTTTATGAATTGGACTATCTTGACAGAGATGCATTGCAAAGGATATGAGGATTTTACTGGATAATTGACTTTTACAAGTTTATGTTCACCTTACTTTTTATCCAACCTAAATAGTTACTGGATACTAAAATCCATTGGGCTCACGATTAGCACCAAAAAAGAGGCATATCATATTCTATACTAAAATTCAAAGGAATAAACAATCTTGAAATCATAAAGTAGGGTATCTAGATGGAGAAAAAGAAAAGGAGAGAAAACCTAGATGAAAGAGTGACCAGAATTTTCACTCCTACTAGAAAAAACTTATCAAAATTCTCACCCAAAAACCATATTCATGTCCTTCATAAATAGGGAAACCTTGAAATTTTTTACGTGCTACACACACTCCCTAAATCCTCTCCTTGAGTTCTTAAAATTTCCATCTATTTATTCACATGACTCTCCCATTTTGGTATGAGCAAGGTCACTTTGCTCAGACATGTGAACAATTCTCATGGCATCACCAATGAAAAAGGAGAATCTCATGTACAATTCCTTGTCCTGTTGGAAAAATGTGCACCTAAAATGCTATAAGTCATCTTGAGAAAGTACCGAAGAGTTTATATAGAATTTCTTGGACTACTATACTTGAGTTGAGTTGTGCAGGGAAATCCATGGAATTAAATTTGGAGAACTAGTACCAAACTTAAGTGAAACAGTTAGCCAAGGTTGTGTATATTGAGAGACAAGACCTCATTTTTAATAGTGTCTTATTGTTACATGTATTATTAAATTAGTGTAGTTGTTAATTATTATTTGTAAATGTGTAACTCCTAGGTGGATAATGCAATGTGTTTTGTGATGTGTAAATGTGCTGCCACTTGACATATGTGATGTGTATGTGTGACATGTCCACCAAAAAAAGATGTGAACCCTAACTTGACCATATTATCCTATTAGACTTCCCATATGATCTCCACTTGGTTAGAGAGCCTTAGGATGGGTCAAATATCTAGAAATTTGTATGTAAACTTTAATTGTGTTTTTGGAGGGTCATATGAGCACCTAGGGCTAAGTTAGGCCTGTTTTACCAAGCCCACTTGGTATACCTACAATAAGGGTCAATTTTAACAATAGGACAACCCTTAGTTGACTTGAGAGGCCTCCCTAAAGTTGGTTTTCCAAGATGGACGAAAATCAACTTTTGGAAGCATGACCTTGGTTAGACAACCTTTCATTTTTGTGCAAAGACTTTTTTCCTTTATAAAGCCATTTTTCTAGTTTCTAAACTTAGAAGTTGTAAGGGTTTGGGAAGAGTGACCAATGAGATCTCACACTTTCACCAAGTGGATTATAGGAAATGTGTGGATCTCTTTTAGGTGTTTTCTCCATGGTTGGAAAAATCATTGCCCACTCTCCAACTTTGGGAGACAAGCTTAGGAGTTAAATAATTTTGGAGAATTGGAAGGGAGCTCTTCATCAACTATCTTTGCATAACTTGGACCAAGGTTGGTTCTCTTCTCATGTTGTGTAACTGATGTTCTTATTGCGAAATTGGTATTGTAAATGTTTTTGCTTTCCTATATTGGGTAGTTTGGATGACATTCGCTTCTTATTATTTTTCCTTATGTGTTGTTGTGGTTTTTGTTTTTCTTGTCAATTGTTATGGGTGTTGCTTTCTTCTTTGTGTTTTTTTATGGGTGTTCAAGGCATCACTCACCCTTGGGAGAGAAGTAGTGGTCTTATGAGTGAAGGGGATAGTTGGGCCATCCCATAAGTGTAGAGTCTCTTCCCTTGGAGGGAAGAGGGAAAAAGAATGAAGTATGGTCTCCATGTGTCACAACTTATTTTACACTTGGGGTGATAAGGGCAGAATTTGTGAAAAGAATTATATGTGCATCTTGAAGCCTTGTGAAGGCATGACATTGTTTTTTCAGAATTTGAAGCTTTGTGAAGGCATGATACTTGGTGATTTTTTGGCTTCTCCACCTGGGTTTGGCACACCTTCACTCTATTTATTGGGCCCTTAGAGTGGTCTATTGTGCAAGCTTGATAAAATGGTGTTTATTGTTGCTTTGTTGAAGCAGTCCATTATCAACAATTGTAGGTCATTGCGAGGCTTGGGAATGAAAATGGCATTTCTTGGTTTGTGTATATTCTTGTGTGTATCTTATTTTTTTTTGTGTGTGGTGTGTGTGTACCCTAGTTTGGTATCTAGTTCTCCTATCTCCTTGAAGGTTGTGTAGGAGTTGGCTTGATCCTTTCTTCCATTGTGCTATCTTTGCATCATCCATGGTCAAGGAGTCTGATGCAAAGCCAAGGAGGTAACAACAATAACTTCACAAAGTTGAATGATTTCACAAGGATTTCTAGGCTTCTTCAAGGCATCTAATGGCTTCACATGCACACTTTTGGAATATACCTTCAACTAACTATTCCAACCCCACAAAGTGTTTTCCTAGACTCAAAATGACATGTTTAAATAGGTTTTACAATCACCAAACCAATTTAATGCATAAATCCAAGTTAGCCTCCTTGATTAGGCTATTCTCTTTTTTGGATCAGCAGACCCTGTTTTCTTGATTTTTCTCCCAAACTTTCCAAAACACCAAGAAAATAAATAGGCTTTTTAGATACCCTTTTCAGATTTTTATAATATATCCAAAAATCAGATATCACTCCTTTGGAAAGATTGTATGGAACAAGGTAGTTTGTCTCATAATTAGGCCTAATTAGGCCACTTTTACAAAGCAACTATGCACAATACCTCTCCAAACTCCACCAAATTCATGGAATCATCATATTTCATGCCCAATTAGACAAATCACCCACCAATTTCACTCTATAAGGTATTTTGATACAAAACCCCCAATTTCATGCCTTAAAACCCTCAAATCCTAGGGTATCATCAATCTAGGTCAATCACTCACTTTCAAGACCTAAAATTCAGGATTCACCATTCATTCAACTTATCTTCAAAGGTTATCAAATAAAAAGTATACCTAATTCAGCCAAATGTACGGCTGTGTAACACTTAGCACTCATTTGGGTACCCAAATCAATCCTTTCACTTGTCAAACTTGCATATTCTTCACTTTAACCTGCAGATCTTCATTCCTCTTGCATATTAAGGGTTAGTCGGACATGTTAGCACTATAGGTTCCATCCCATGGATTAGTTGTACACAAATTAAATGCATCTAAATAATAAACTATCTCTAATCTACCCCTATGGCTCATTTGTGTTGGTATGACTTGTACATTATCATTGTACAAAATGTCTCTAACATGGATAAATATTTCTACCCATGAATTCATCATCTAACTACAATAAAAGGTGGCCACTAAGCCCTAACACAGTGAAAACAAGAGGGAAATTGAGGGGACAGTCATAGTGGGAATGATTTTCCTTAATGAGGGTAGGGTTTGAGAGTTGAATCTTGTTTATGGTGTTAAAAAATAGAGGTCTACACCTTGAATTGGTCAAGTAAGGCATTATACGTGGGAGATTGAGCATACCCTAGAAACAAGGGTTTTGAATGCATGATTTGGGGCTTTTTGGGCTAATGAAGCCATAGACTGAAATTGATTGTGTAATCATCTAATTGAAGGCATTTGATGAGCCTATACAAAGTTTGAAGTCCATACATTTAGTATTTCTATATGTTGCTTTGTAAATGCACTAGTTGTTCCATTATTAAAGATAGGGTCATTGTGAAGAAACTTTGATTTTTTCCAAAGGAAGCCATCCAATCTTGACATATGTTTTGTATAGGGATAAAGGGTAATTGAAAAGGTCATTGGTTCAGAGAGTCACTTGGGAAAATCAAAAGATATCTGCCAATTTACCTTGCTGATGTTATAGAAATTGAAAATTGTCATTGACAACATTTTGGCTTGCTATGCATTTTTGCTCCAGAGGTGTTGAAACTTGAAGATGATGTTTGGAACATGTTAGATAGGCTAGAACAAACCTATTGAAGCCTAAAAACATCCTAGACTTGACTGTTTGTGGGGTTTGCCTATCAGGACCTAGAAGGGTCACTAGGAACACAACCACAATCTTGCTCATTTTGGGTGGTTACTTTGGTCCATCACCCTATCCTCTACACCAGAAAGCTTGTTAATCAATCACATACCAACCACATCTCATCAAAAATAAATAAATCAAGTAACGCATACATGAGGTATGCACAATCACTAACCATTCTATGCACTTTTTTATCACATCAATACATGGAACAGTAGTTCAAAGCACCTAATCATTTTTCTTGTCTTGATGTAATAAGGTCTAGGGATAGATCTAATGATCTCCCTATGACCATCCACATTTGTAATGGACACAAGACCCCATTCTGCAACTATAAGACTTGGCCATCAATTTGTCCAATAAAGTGGATTTTTGATAAATTCCATATCTTTTAGGTAAGTCTAGATTTTTAGAACATTATTAGGGTCCCTAGGGGTTTTTAGAGTCCATTTGAAAAACAAATTGTAATAAAACTTGTCTTAATACAAAAATTGCAAAAATTGCAAAAAGTTGCTTAGCAACTTTTGCAATTTTCTTGACAACTTTTCAAAATCTAACTTCTAATCGCTAGAACCATTAGAATCATCAGCGCCATTAGCTCCGAGTGGGTGGGTGAACCCTAGTGACATCCTTGTTCCATCCATGGAGACCATCCATCATCCCTGGGCACCTTGTACCAAGGAGTCTCCAAGGTGCTCTAAGTGCATTTCGAGGTCAATCTTCTGAGGGTCATAACTCGGAGCTCGTGAGGGCTATTGATGAACTGTCAAATGCTACAAGATAGTGATGCTGAGATCTAAAATAACCTATCTCATTTTTGAGAGATCACATTCCATTTGGATTCAGCACAATGATCTCGCTTGATGCCAAAACTCACAGTGTGCCTCAATTCATAGGTGCACCACAACATAACTTTGAAACCACTAATCTTGGCATCAAATCATTAGCACCATTATCTTTAGGTGGGTAGGTGAACCCTAGTAATACTGTTTTTATGGCCATGGAGACCATCCATCGTCTGTGGGCAACTTGTACCGAGGAGTCTCCAAGGTGCTCTAAGTGCATTTCGAGGTTGATCTTCCAAGGGTCATAACTCGGAGCTCATGAGGACTATTGATGAACTGTTGAATGCTACAGGATGGTGATGTTGAGGCCTAAAATAACCTATCTCATTTTCAAGAGATCACATTCTATTTGGATTCAGCATAGCGATCTTGCTCGATGCCAAAACTCACAATGTGCCTCAGTTCATAGGTGCACCATAGCGTAACTTTGAAACTGGTAATCTTGGCATTGAATCATCAGCACCATTAGCTCTGGGTGGGTGGGTGAACCCTAGTGACACCCTTACTCCATCCACAGAGACCATCCATCATCTGCGGGGACCCCGTACTGAGTAGTCTCCAAGGTGCATTCAAGGTCAATCTTTCAATGGTCATAACTCAAGGCTCGTGAGGGTTATCAATGAACTATCAAATGCTACAGGATGGTGATGCTGATGTGTAAAATAACCTATCTCATTTTTGAGAGATCACATTCTGTTTGGATTCGGTACAATGATCTCGCTCTGTGCCAAAACTCGTAGTGTGCCTCAGTTCATAAGTGCACCATAGCGTAACTTTGAAACCGCTAATCTTGGCATTGAATCATGAGTGCCATTAGCTCTGGGTGGGTGGGTGAACCCTTGTGACACCCTTGTTCTAGCCACGGAGACCATCCATCATGCACGGGTACCCCATACCGAGGAGTCTCCAAGGTGCTTTAAGTGTGTTTTGAGGTCGATCTTTCGAGGGTCATAAATCAGAGCTCGTGAGGGCTATTGATGAACCGTTGAATGCTATAGGACGGTGATGTTGAGGCCTAAAATAACTCATAGATCATGATGGCTATCGATGAACCATCCAATCAAGTCTCTTAAGTTGATATATTTTGAGGTTTTGTTGAAATTGAAAAGTTGTAGTATGAGGATAGTAACAAAGTGAAGTGCTAGTTATCAAAGATTATGAATCTATGAATGACTTGGTGGTTGAGAATAGAATCCATGGTTGAGGAGTGGAGTCATTAACTATGTTGAGATTAGATTTGAAGCCAAGAGTTGGTTTCAAGGTTGAAGGTGGAGTTTAAAATTAGATTTGGGGTTATCTAAACCTTGTGTAGGATGTTAACAAGTGTGTTTATGTTATGATAGCACTTCAAATTATACATTGCATCCAAATTTGATAATAAAGTTTGTTAAAATGTTATTCAAAAATTATTGCATTTGAATTGAATATAAAAAACATAATCAAAATTAATGATATTCCATAAACATGAACAATACACATGATCCATGATAAATTGAACATTACTAGATACTAAATTAATATGTATATCATTGTGCACATAAATGGCAAAAATATATATCAAAATACATGTATCCATAAATAAAACTTTACACAAATATATATCAAAGATCATGTATCCATAGACAAAGTACTCAAATATATATCAAAATACATAGATCCATATACAAAATGTGGCTGATCATGTCATCAAAATGTGTATAATATCAATGTTTCTGTATACAATGTGGCATATTCCATCTCAAAATGTCTCATGATGCATCCTACGACAACTATACTATCCTAGGGTGCTGGTGGATGATCAAAATGCAGCCTCTTCGCTACACTAGGTGGATCGGATGCCTCGTACATAAACAAAAAAGGAAAACCAAAAGTTAGACTACTAAATTTATATGATTCTTTATATCTAACATTGAATTACTCAAAATGCATAATGATATTTTTTGTAATGAAGATTTATACTATCAAAATTTCATAATAAATACCTCTCTCGTCAACCTCCTATGCCGGTCAGGAGTCCTCTCGTATGCCATCAGGAATGATGGTACCTCGCTGATTGTGGCTATATATGTTCAAATACGTTTTTCAGATCAATCTACAATTTAAACTATAACATTATAACTCATCAATGCTAAATTTATAACATATTTAATCATGAATTCAAACTACAACTTACAATTGTAGGCTCCACCTGAGGAGAGAGTGGTTGCATCATCAAATCTACATAACTCTCCCATCGAACTTCATGTGCACTAGGAGTCTCCTATGAGATACAAAATAGTAGTTGTTAATATCATGGAAATTAGTTTTGAATTTATTTATGAAGATAAGTGATGCAGGAGCATCCCATGCTCATCAGGGGAACATTGAAAATCCAAGACATTATAGAGGTCATGGAGCATCTCTTGAAGTCAATTGGGCAATCCTTGCACCAATTATGGCTCATGGAAGCATAAAAAGTTATAATGTTGGACTCATATGTGGAAAAAAGTTGTAATTGGGCATGAGATAGGATTTTAGGATTTCATATGGTAGATGAGTCATTTGATAGGTTCATTTAGGTTTTCATGATCATATCTTGTCATTAGACAAGTCAAAATGTTCAATAATCCCATTAAAAGCATAGTTTAATAGTTAGAAATTTGAATAGTAAAGGTTATGTGTTTTTTGGAGGGAAACTCCATAATTTGAATTTTATGAAGAGTTAACAAATTAAACTGATTGGAGGTGGTTGAGGGGGTTACTAATCATCCCTTGAAACTTATAAATTTTGATTGTATGGCTTGGAGGGTCAGATTTGTACAGACTGTCTCAGAAAATTGAATGAAAGTGCTTGGTTTTCAAGAGCAACTTGAAGAATCCTTTGTTTTGTAAGTGCTTTCTGATATTAGAATGAGTGGTAATATCATCTTAGATATGTAAATTCATGGTGAATGCTGAAGGAGAAGTTCTAGAATTGAGTTTTGGGGTTTGAACAAGAAGGCCCTAGTTTTTGAGCCATTTTAAGGAGGGTTTTGAATTTTGGGTGTTTAGGAGTGTTATCGAGACCTATAATCTTGAAAATACTTTGATTTAGATCATTAATAGAGACTATGAAAAAGGATTAAGTCAGATTGCAAGTTTGAAGGGTACTTGCTTTGTAAAAGTGGTCTAATCAGGCCTAATTCTGAGACAAACTTCCATGTTTCGTACAATATTTCCAAAGGAGTGATATCTGATTTTTGGATATGTTATAAAAATTAAAAAAGGGTATTTGAAAAATTAGCTTATTTTCTTGGTGTTTTGGAAAGTTTTGGATAAAAATCAAGAAAATAGGGTCTGCTGATCCAAAGAAGAGAATAGCCTAATAAAGGGCAAAACTGGTCTCTTTTGTATCTACTGAAGATTTGTGGATTTTGAAACCTTAGAAACATGTTGGTTGAATTTTTTAAAGGTGTGTAGGGGTGGAGGAACACTTGGTGAATGTAAATCTAATTTTGGAGTCTTTGGTGGCATTGTGTGCATTTGGGAACACCATTGAAACATAGCGGTTGGGTCCATATTGTGCTTGAATTTGCAAGTTTGTGGTTAGATCCTCCATCCTCTACATCAAATGGTATCAGAGCATCAGCAAGATCTTTCGGGAGTAGATAAGTTGTAGGTTTCATCATCATAGGAGTCTTTGTCATCCTTAGTGTGCTGGTCCCTTTGTTGAAGCCTTGGAGTGTCTAATTCCTCCTTGTGTGTCCCAGAGTTGAAAGGTACATAAGTGGTGTCCAGAGATTTCTTGGTGAGGAAAGACAGAGAATCAATGATTTGGCCCTTGGGAAGGAAGAAAACTTGTTATGAAAATGCCTCCTAAAAATCAAATGGCTAGAGAACTTGAAGAATTGAGAGAAGAGTTGGCAAGAGAGAAAAGAGAGAGGAGAGAACTTGAAGGATCTAGAGTGAGGGAAGAAAGACAGATGAGAAGAGAGAGGTTGCAGCTTATTGCAAGGATAGAATCCTTAGAAAAGGAAAGGCAAGAACCTAGAGGAGAAGAGGTTAGAGGAAGAAATCATGGAGAGAACCATGAAGAAGAAGACGTTAGTAATGCAAGGCAAGAGCATGAGACAATAGATGATCGTAAAGAAAGGAGATTTATGAGAATCATTAAGGCAGTACAAGGTAATGGTGGGAAGAACCATATTGATTTGCCAATATACCAAGGTAAAATGGATAGTGAAGAAGTGCTACAGTGGATAGAGGCCCTTGAGAACTACTTTGATCTTGAAGACATAGAGGCAGATAAGAAGGTAAAAGTAGAAAAAGAAAGACTAAGAGGAATAGCACTCACTTGGTGGACTAGTGTTCAGAATGAGAGAGAGGAAAGGTGGTGTAGGGCACCTAACCTATGTGGCAGGGGGGAATAAGTATCTATGTTGTCGGACACCTTGCCACTCCATGAAAGTGAGGATTCAAGTAGATTAGGAAGTTGGAATAAAGGGGTAAAAGCATAGATCTGTGTCACCGTTTGTGATACAAAAACCTGTTTTGGTCAAATCTCATTTCTCTATCAAAACTCAATTTTTTTCAAAAACTAAAAATACTCTTTTATAGATCTTAGATTCAATATCATCATTATATAAATTTTTGAGTGTTTTTATTAGTTATAATATGTTATAATCTCAAAATATTATAAGTCGATATTTCAACATTTCAGAAGATGCTTTCTCAAAAAATGGAAAAAAATAGTAAATCATATCAAAAAAAAAAAAAAAAAATTATATTTATCACTAGAGGAGAGAATCCTCTTCATGAATATGTAATTTTTTTTCAAGAAGGTATAGATTTGATAGGAAAGTTTTGACGAGAGGAAAAAACTATTAGATTCTGACAAGGTCGAACTTGAGTACTTATAACAAAGAAAATATACATAAAAAATAATTATTTATTTTTTTGTTCACTAGCTATACATGTCATCTATAAAATATTTTCAAATCAGAACAAAAACAGATGATTTGCGCATACTTGTTTGACGGGAAATACATCCTATATTTTTTACAGTTAAAAAAGGGACCTCAAAATAAAATAAAATGAAGAAATTCTTAGTAAAAAAAATTATAAAAATTATAGGCATAAGATTAATACAATTTTACACATTTCATCAGTTTACATCATCTTCATATTTTAAACACAAATACCATTTTTTTTGTCATTAATGTTGGACTGTCACATTTTGATATCACGTTTCTTTATAAAAGGTGACACAGGTTTGTGCTTTTACCCAAAGGTTTGGTCCATATTTTACAAGTTGTTCTATGTTTTGTAATAAAGGAACATGTAAGGCCAATGAGCATTTTGGTGTGGTTATAAACCAAGTGACTCCATGGGACCAAAGGCCTTACAATAGGGTGTTTAGAGTCTAAACAGTATCAGCAAAAAGTGGTTGTTTGTTTGTTTTATGGTTGGGAACGCCTATATGGTTGTTCCAAAGGTCATGTAGACCTTTATATATGTCATATGTGATCTCAGTTGAAAGGGGGAGATCAGAGGGTACGGTGGTTTGGAGAAAAAACAATAAAAACTTCAATTTTCTAGAAATTTATGGGTAATTGCTCGGCTGTTGTGCTGGTACGAATCCGTATAGAACTTTTATTATTTCTAAGTGTATGAAATAGTTGTAAGGGTGAGTTAGGAAACTTTTGGTTTTTGTTTGACTCAAAAAGGAGTTGGGGTTTAAAAGTTATCTGCATTTTAGTAGAAGGTGGTTTGAAAAGCCTTGTTTCCTAGACCCTTCCACAAATGCATCCCTAACTTGCATTCCCACCAGTGGCACCCTTTGAAATTGAGGGATATGCAATTTAGGAGACTAGGTAACATAATTCTAGAGGTTGGAGGCCTAGAGAGAAGGGAAACTATTTTTCCAAGTCAGCCCTATGTCAAGCAAGCCCATGTGCTTGACCAGTTTTTGCAAGGTAATTGGTGATAGTCATGGTTGCAGGAACTTCTGATCAGTTTGAGTGCTAGATTTGGATGCATTGAGTGTGTTGGAGATTTCCTTAAGTTTTTTGGGTCTTGGGAACCCACCTTGCCCATTCTTCCTTGAAGCCCTAGCCTAACTTAATCAACTAGGCCTAGGTACCAAGAAGCAGTTTGGAGGGTGCTGGAGCAAGATCAGCCCAAAAGCTTTTGGATTCTTAGTAGATGCCAAGAAGGGTGTTTAGACCTATGGATAAGTCCCTATTTTTTTAAGGGATACTAGGAGAAAAGTGCAAAGAAGCTAATTGAAAGGCTACAAGGTTTATAGGCCTAGAAGTGCAAAGGTGTGTTGAGAGTTTGGTGGAACCAAATAAATTGATGATTTTGGGTTGGAACAGTATGTCCATGATTGTCTCCATTTCTAGTGACATTTGGTGAGGCTTTTGAAGTGGGATTGACTTGTTTAGATTGCAGGTTGAGTATACCCAGAGTGGGTAAGAGAACTTGTGAGAAGTCCTAGAATCCTAAGTTGGATTGTGATAGCCATTTATTGGCTTCTGGAAGGTAGTTGATGTGGAATCTACATCAAAAGGGGATTGAATACGATTTCAGATTGTGAGAGATGGAAGACCATGGTGAGAAATCAATTATTGCCATATGATTTAGCAATCCAAATAAAGATAAGAAGGAACAATTTGAAATAGAGGGATATGGATGTCATGTCCTATACTGAGCAATTCCATACCCTGAGTATTAGGGGAGGATTGGAAGATGAAGATGAGAAGGTGGCTAGATACATTAATGGCCTCAAGTACAATATTCAAGATGAAATAGGATTGAATGTACCAAGGGCACTTGGAGAATGTTTTCAGTTGGCAATCCAGGCAGAGGAGAAGTTGAAAAGAAAGAATGAGGGCCAAGAAAATTAGAGAGGAGGTGGAACAATGAGAGGAAGAGGTGTAAGAAGTTAGTTTGACACTTCAAACAATCAAGACAAAGATAAAGGAAAAGAGATTACAGCTAAGACAAGAGGAAGTTTCAGGGGAGGAAGATTTGGAAGTGAAAGTGGTAATAGTGTTTTCACAGATAAATGCTTCACATGTGGAGGAGTAGGCAATCAATCCTACAAGTGCCCTGAGAAAGGTGTGGATTTCAAGAAGGAGGAGAGGAGGGTCACCTTGACCCAAGGAGAATAGGAAGACAAGAAGTACGATAATGCAAACCCTGAACTTGAAGGAGAATCTTTGATGGTGAGAAGAGGACCACAAATGCAGTAGCAAAAGGAGACCAGACCATCCATTTTCAGGACAAATTGCATGAGCCATGGTAATATTTGTAAGATGATAATAGACTCTGGTTCCTTTGATAATTTAGTGTCTTATGAAATGGTAAATAAACTAGGATTGAAGAAGTATCCTATTGATAGACCATGTAGGGCATCTTGGTTCAGTGATGCACAAAATATTGTTGTAAGGGAGCAAGCAATAGTGGATATCTCTATAAGAGAATATAAAGATCAAGTTATATGTGATGTCATTCTAATGCCATGCTGCCATGTAATCCTTGGAAGGCCTTGGAAAGCCTCAAGGAACACTATTCGTTTTGGCTCATCAAATGTTTATATAGTACACAAAGATGGTGTGAAGTTTAAGCTAAATCCTTTGACTGGTCATGATGAGGAAAGAGTTATTTGTTTTGGCAAGAAAGACTTTGTGGACTTGCAGTAGTAGAGGGAGAGTAAACATTATATGACAGATCTTCCACTGAAGCCATCTCTTTTGGTTATGAAGGATGAGATTGTTCAAGACAAAACTTAGAATTCTGTTACAAGCAGATAGTTACAGCAAAAGGAGTGATGATAGGAATAGTATGGTGTCCTTTGGTGATGAGAGTGAACAAAGAAGTGAACATATCCATGGAGGATAAGAGACAGGGTCAGCATGACCTCAGACAAGAAGTTATTCGGCCTTTGTCAAGGATAAAACATGACTGTTCACAATCAGCAGGTAGTAAGGTTACCATGACTGGTAACAAGGATCCAATGCATTTTTTTTCTAATGATTTGTATGCAGGTGTGCAGGGTAATACATTGCAGGTGCAAAGTTGCAAACATCCCTCTAGAAGGATGGGAGGAAAGAAGATAGTACCCCTTAACTCTTGGGAAAAGAGTTGCTTTAAAGGTGGGGTGTTTGGTGCAGGGGTACCTATTAAATCATCTAAGAGAGCCTTAGTACCAGATGAAGATAGAGGATCAAAGACATCATTGATTGTTAATTGGGATATATTAAAACCAATAATGGAATTATGTAATAAACAATGTACTTTGAAAGACAAAAGTCATAAAAGTCCTAGTAAGGACCTAAGGGCAACATGATTTAAAATGGCCAAAAGAGCCATATGGGGTAGTTTTAGGATAGTTTCATACTTAGTTGCATTTAATAAATCCATATGACCAATTTTGAGTCAATGGAATAGTTTAGAAAGTTAGGGAATGCATAAAAACTATAGTTTGAAATTTGAATTTCAAATTCAAATGGTCATATTAGTTTTGGAGGGAAAGTAGTAATTTGGTATTTGTTTGATTAAATAAACCTTTGTAACCAACTTGGTCGGTTGGACAGGTGCATATAAGCCTATTTAAGTTGTAATGAACATATGCAAGAAATGAACCATTATTGGTATGGAAAAAATCACAAAAATTGTATGGAACAACAATCATACTTTCCTCTGCATCAATAAGAAAAATAGAAAACAAATGATACTTATACATACAATGGGGCTCTTTGTGCGAATAGAAATCCCTGATGATCTAGGACGTTGAATCTGTATAGGCTCATCGTCAGTAGCCACACCCTATATACAATAAAGAATGTAATTGAATGGGATTACCACAAACATTTTTCAAGAATGCATTGATATTTAATCAAATAGAAAACATCTAATTACCTTTCCTTTGTCAGTGCATGCTGGCTCACCCCTGTACTTTGTCCCCCCAGGGCAAGTGGTATTTGCAAGATAAAAGAAAGATTAGCAACCATATATGCTACAATATCAAATAGAAAAAAAATAAATTGAACACAACATAATGTACTGTAGATGTCTCAAGGCCAAATGAAATGGCCGAGAGAGTAGCATCGTCTATCTGTCTGAGCTCCTCCTCGGTCATCAACTAAACATGAATGAAGATCACATACATGTAAAAGTCAGTATGGCTTAAAAATTAAAATTACTCTATTATAAAAATTAACTTTAAATCGCATATGTCATAACAAAAAAATGTGTACACATACTGACACCAAAGGAGTCCATGCCTCTGCATTCCACTCCTCTCTCACATCAGGGTCTGTAGCCTCTGCATGTGCGTCTAGTGTATCCTCGTCTAATACAAAATGATACTCAAGATGATCACCTATGGGACCCAGGAAAATATTCTTGCATGTAATGCAAGTGTGAGGCACACAAACATGTGATGAGCTAGCCGATGATGAACTAGCACCAACATCATCAACACGAGGAGGCAGGACTGACCTAGACTGAGATATCATTAGGCTACTCAACCTATGAATGGCTTTGATGGTTTGAGAGCTAGCCTCTGCCATAATATTTGGATGCTACACTTGAGGAGGGGGGGAGATATAAGTGCGGGGGACAAAAGTGCCAAGTTTCTTTCGCTAGGAAGAGGGTCTATCCTGAGGAGCTCTTAGTCCTAAGCCCATGTTGGGCTTCATGCTCCAATAGTTCACTTTAAGTTTCAACACAAATTTTGCATATAATTTTCTAAGGAAATAAAATGGTATGTCTAAATTGCCATGTTGAGAGATATCAAAGACCATCCACCAACGACCCCAAAAATTTGCATGTATGGCATCATTTGTGCACCATTTAATCGATAGTTTGGATTTTTTTGGGTCAACTGGTATAGCCATTTTTGAGTTAGCAAAAAGACTAGCCAAATCATCTTTGGTTATGTTGAGGGTCATGACCTCATCATAATCCAAACCATCATCAAACATCTGGTGCATTTCATCATGCCAACGAAGAGCAGCATTTTGTTGGTTCGTAAGGGTTTCAATGTTATCCACTATGGTGTTTAATGTGGATAACATAGGAGCCAGTACAGGTACATTATTATATGTTCTATGCAAACCTCTCAACTCGGTGAGATTTTCATTTATCAAATCCTCGATACGAGGAGGGTTTTGAGGAGGTAGAGGATCATTTGGTGGACGGTTTTGTGGAGGTACTGGATCATTTGGTGGATGGTTTTGTGGGGGTACTGGATTGTTCAGTGGTGGGTTACGAGGAATATTATTCCCTGCCTCAATGTCATCATTCTGATCAACCATTCCTATTGAATTGCAAAACGTAATATATATAAAAAAAAAATCTAAATTTTAACCATTTTTGTCAAAAAAACCCTAGATTCAACTAAAAAAACAAAATCATCCTAAAATTTATTGAATTTAGGTTAAAAATGAGTTGGGGAAATAAAAACATATCTGAATATCTGATATCCGATCTTGTATCTGATATCTGATAGATAATGGTAATACTGGCCCCAAATTAACATGAAATGAGGACCTGTAGGTCTGTGATTTTATTTTATCCTTTGCATAGGTATCAAATATTTGATATTATATCAAATATCGGATATAACATTGGATATCCGATACAGCCACATTACCATATAATGACATATAATATATATAATATAACATATAACATATAATATATATAATATAACATATAATATATAACATATAACATATAATATATATTACATTATATTACATTTTATATATTTTTATATTATATTAATTTACTATATATTATAATATAAAATATTATATTATATAATAATAATATTATTATATTATATTATTATATATTATAATATATTAAATAATAATAATATTATATTAAATAATAATAATAATATTATTATTATTTAATATTATTATTATAATGTAATAGTATGATATATTATTTAATATAATAATAATATAATAATAATAATAATATTGCTATATTATTATTACTCTAATTATCGGATATCCGATAAGGCTCGGCCTTACCTTCTAGGTTTGGTTCCTGGATAGGTGAAAAAAAGTTAGAGCAGATTTTGAAGCGCTTTTAGGCATCTTCAAACTCTATTTTTTTCGCATCGCCACTTTTTGGCACACCATGATCCTGTACATACCCTATACCTTAATTAGATATGGGTTTCATGAGGGAGCTTATGTTCTATTGATATTGGAGGTTACAAATTCTATAATAAAAATGTCTCATACCCTATTCTTGAATGTCAATATAAAATAAATATTTTAATATCTAATTGGTCCCCTAGATCAACTTTTAATGTCAAACCATGTAATAGATCATGTGAGAATCCAATGAAAATTTTAGCATATCATAATTCAATGGATGATTAGCATGACAATGTATGTCTAAAATTAGCTGTTAATGATCATTTTAATAAGTTCCTTTAGTTATTTCAATATCCTAAAGATAACATTGGAAGAAGGTAGAGGCAACTAAGGTAAATGATTTTATTGTATACCAATATATACATCATTTATCCTAAAATTATATATATAGTGTATAAAATGGAAACAATCACTCATTTAGTCATATTTTTCTTTGTGACTAATTATTTAGTCATTTTAATTTATCCAACCTTGTGATTTTACTTGATGACTAAATTAGTCATTGATTTAGTTGTTTATACCAAACAATTGCAAAAATATACAAGAATTTGATCACTTTTAGTCACATGACTAAAAGTTTTTGTCATGTGACTAAAAGTTTTAGTCATGCAGTCATTTATTTGCCCAAATTCTACTAGTGCTCCTAGTAGATGGAGAACATATATAATTTGGAAACTTCATTATTTTGAGTTGTAGATATTAGTTACCATTGTTGAGAATATTGTCAGAAATAGGACCTAAGTTCAACAAAGAAGATAGCTAGCCACTATAAAATGGTGCCTCCAAATAGGGTATAGTAGAAAGTGAAAAGGTGATATAGTTGATATAAAAGGGGAAGCCAAAATAATGAGAGAGATCAAGAAATATTCAAGTTATACACTTGAGATCTACAAATCAAGGTGTGTCTCTTATTTAGATCAACCCTTTTGATTTCTTTCTTATGATAGCCATCAATTATAAGCTCTTGAATGGGAATGCTTCAATAGAAAGCATATTATAAATCCTTTAACTAGGTACCTCCTAGAAGGAGTGTTATAAATCCTTAAATAACAAGGTAGATTTGAAAGGATTTTTTAATCCTAATTGTGATGCAAGGGCATGTTAGGGTCAAGGCTGTTGACTTAGATGTGGGTTTTGGTCAAAATTCACTTCTAGGGGTCATAACTTTTGACTCAAAAGTGGGTTTTGGCTGAAATTTTATAGGCATTTGCATGAGATGTTATTTGGATTGCCGATAAGTTCAACTCAATAAGTGGGCATTTTGATATTTTTTGAGAGCCTAAAAGATCCTCTTGACCTTTGAAATTGGCTTTTTGTGTTTTTTCCAATTTTTTAGAAAATTGTTTTTGTAATAATTCTAAAATCAATTTTTTGATTTCATCGATTACTTGGCAATTTATCTTGCCTTAGTTGGGGACTTTTCTTGGGAAAAATGAGATTTGTAGGATGAGTTTTAAAAATTAAGAAAAATGGAAAAATAATTTTCTCCTAAAAAACTACTAAATATGGTAATTTTTGAAATTGTAATAAGTAGATGTTTTATTTCATTGTAGAAGCAGAGTAGAGTTGCAAAAATTTAAAGAAAGATTATGGCATTCTGAAACTTCTATGTTGTGTCATTTTTTGATTTATTCTTTCAAGAGTTGAGGGTTACATCATTTGGTATTAGAGTAGCAAGATGGCTAGGAGAGGAACAGGAAGAGAAAGAGGAGTCACGTTGATGAAAAGATTGGTACTAGATATGCAAAGGGAGATTGAACAACTCAATGAGTAGATGGATAATCAAGAAATACAAAGAGGAAACAAAACTAACGAAGAGGGAGAAAATGTAGATGAAAGGCTAGGGGAGATGAGCTATGAAGATAGAGTTCTCAAAGCTCTAGAAGGAAGAAGTGATGTAATAAAGATTGACATTTTCGACTATGGTGGTAGTCTTAAACTAGAAGAACTAATAGACTAGCTAAATGAGATAGAGAAATTTTTTTCAATGGAATTCTATGACAAAAGAAAAGAAGATGAAGTTTTCATGCACAAAGTTTAAAGGACATGCAATGATATGGTGGGATCACATTGAAAAGTAACGAACTAGAAATGAAAAGGAAAAGATTAAGACATGGATCAAGATGGAGAAAAAGTTGGGAGAAAAGTTTTTACCCATGGATTATTCACAAACACTCCTTTGTAGATTCTAAAATTTGAATCAAAACTTGTCTTTAGTGCAAAACTATACAAATGAATTCTACAAATTATCCATGCCCATAGAGCATCAAGAAAGCAATGAGCAGATGGCTACTAGATATGTGAATGGCCTAAAATTCTCTATTTAGGATGAACTAAGCATGCACCGCGTTAACAATATGGAGGAAGCCTACCAATTAGCTTTGAAGGTTGAAGAAAAGTAGAATAGGAAATATAACCAAAGGAATAGAGGTGGTCGAAGGCGTACCTCAACCCCATTTTGGGGAGGTGATAATAATGGTCAAGGAGAGAGTTTTCAAGGTTCTAAAAAAATATAAACACTAGGCAAGATCCTCCAAATCAAGAAAGAGGAAGGGGGTTACAAAGAGGTAGAAGATATAGAAGTAGAAGAGGCTGGGAAAACTAGAGAAGGCCTCTCACTTGTTTTAGGTGTGGAGAAGAAGGAAATGGGGCCTTTGAGTGTTCCAATTTTAACATGCAAGACATGAATCAAGGAGGGCCATCTAGAGTGAACCTAGCCTAGGTTGACAATGAATCTGAACAAGAAATATCTCTGGATATGGGAGATAGTCTCATGATGAGAAGGATAATGATTATTCCATCTAGGGAGGATGTAGAGGAGAAAGGCATTGATGATTCATGGCTAAGACCTAACATATTTTGGACAAGGTGTACTTCTGGAGGAAAGGTATGTCATATAATTTTTGATGGAGGTAGTTGTGAGAATATGGGTTCTAAAGAAATGGTGAACAAAATAAATCTCCAATGTAAAAAGCACCCTCATCCTTATTGGATTGCATGGTTTAAAAAGGGAAGCGAAGTCAGAGAAGACAAGAGGTGCCTGGTTAAATTTTCCATAGGAAAGGTCTACAAGGATGAGCTACGGTGTGATGTGATTCTGATGGATGCATGCCATGTCCTCTTGGGTCATCCCTAACAGTATGACAAAAAGATTATTCATAATGCAAAAAAGAGTACGTATGCCTTCTGGAAGGATGGACCTAAGGTAGTCCTATTATCTCTCAAGGGTGATGGGGAAAATAAAATCATGTTATCTGAAAAGGAAGTTGTCAAGGAGATGAAAGTAATAGGGTGTTGTTATGCATTGGCAGAACAAAAGGGGAAAGAGATAGACTTGACTATACCACTAGAAGTAGCTACAGTGTTGGAAGAATATTCAAATGTTATTCTAGAGGAGCTACCTGATAGACTTCCCCCAAAGTGAGATATCCAACACCATATTGATCTTATTCTAGGATCAAGTCTTCCCAATCAAGCAACATATAGAATGAGTCCAACACAACATGCAAAACTAGACAAATAGGTGACTAAGCTCATACAAAAGGATTTAGTATAGGAAAGCATGAGCCCTATGCTACTCCAACATTATTAACTCCAAAGAAAGATGGAACATAAATGATGTGCATATACATTCGAGCCATCAATAAGATAACCATCAGGTACCATTTTCCTATCCCACATTTGGATGACATGATGGATGTCCTTTCTAGAGAAATGTATTTCTCTAAGATTGATCTAGAAGTAGGTACCATCAGATCCACATCTGAGAGGGGGATGAGTGGAAAATAGTTTTCAACACTAGGGATGGTTTGTATGAATGGAAGGTTATGCCATTTAGTTTATCCAATGCACCTAGGACTTTTATGAGACTCATGAACAATGTGTTGCATCCCTATATTGGTAAGTTTGTAATAGTTTATATTGATGATATATTGATTTTTAGTAAGGGAAGGGAAGAACATCTACAAAACCTAAGGATCATATTGAGGGTACTAAGAAGAGAAAATCTCTATGCTAATTTGAAGTAGTGTAGGTTCATGCAAGCAAGTTTTTTTTATTTGGGGTTTGCCATTTTTGAAGATGGTGTCAAGATGGATCCATAGAAAGTTTCAGCCATTCTTGAATGGCATAGTCCACATAGTATCATTAAGGTGAGAAACTTTCATGGCTTGGCTACTTTCTACAAAAAGTTCATTCATAATTTCAGTAGCCTTGTAGCACCTATTACAGACTGCACTAAGGGTCGATAGTTTTCACGAACCAAAGAGGCTGAAGTGAGTTTCCAATACCTAAAGAAGAAAGTCATTGAAGCTCCAATACTAACCCTACTAGATTTTGATAAAGTGTTTGAAGTAGAATGTGATACCTCACATGTGGGCATTGGTGTTGTACTTAGCTAAGAAGCTAAGCCCATTTCCTTTTTTAGTGAAAAATTGAATGATGTGTGAAAGAAATATTCTACATATGATATAGAATTATGTGCAATTGTGCAAGCTTTGAGGCATTGGAAGCATTATTTAGTAGCCAAAGAATTTTTGTTGTTTATAGACCATATTTCTCTAAAATACTTGAACACACAAAAGAAATTGAAGACTAGACATGCAAAGTGGGTCTCTTTCCTACAGGGGTTTACCTTTGATCTAAAGCATAATTTAGGGATATTGAATAAAGATGCAAATGCCTTAAGTAGGCAAGTTTCTCTTCTAACCATCATGGAAATAGAGGTGGTTGGCTTTGATGCATCAAAGGCTTGTATGAATCTGATAGTGATTTTTGGGAATTTGTTGTTCAGTTAAACAATCCAGTACTAATACATGCAGACACCATTCAAAGGTGAGTATCTAATGCAAGATGGTTACTTATTCAAGGGGAAGTAATTGTGTGTTCCTGTAGCCTCAATGCAGGAAAATATTATTACAAAATTTCATAGCAGTGGTATCGTTGGGCATTTTGGGAAGGATAAAACAATAGCTTTGGTGGCAAATAAGTACTATTGGCCAAAGACGAAGCAAGATATCTCTAGGTTTTTGGAAAGGTGTCAAATTTGTCTAGCCAAAATGCACTCTCAGAACATTGGATTGTACATGCCATTACTAGTACCACTAGGACCATGGATAGACTTGAGTATCGATTTTGTATTCAGACTTCCACATACATGGTGATGTAATGACTTTATCTTTGTAGTTGTGCATAGATTCTCAAAAAATGGCTCATTTCATTTCTTGAAAGAAAACCAATGATGCTACTAGGGTGGACGAGTTATTTTTTTCTAAAATAGTGAGATTGCATGGAGTTCCAAAAGTGAACACCTCTGATTGAGATACTAAGTTCTTGAATCATTGTTGGAGGACCTTATTGAAGCAGATGGGAAAAAAGTTACAATTTAGTACAGCTTACCATCCACAAACTGATGGACAAACATAAGTTGTGAATCATGGTTTGGGTAATCTGTTGCGATGTATTGTTGGAGAGAAGCCCAAACAATGGGATTTGGCATTGCCCTAGGCCAAATTTTCTTATAACAGCTCAATGAACATGTCAACTAGTAAGTCACCCTTCCAGGTTGTTTATGATCATAATCCTCAGGGTGTTCTTGATTTGATGTAGCTTCCCTTGGGTCATAGAGTAAGGGATGACGGAGAAGCCTTTGCAGAGCAACTTTACCAGTTCCAGGAAGATGTGAGATAGAAGTTGCAGGACAACAATGAGTACAATACAAAGCTTCCATAGATGCTACTCGAAGGTATCAGGTTTTTAGTGTAGGTGACCTAGTGATGTTTATATCTGAAAGGAGAGGTTTCTTACTAGGACTTATCATAAATTGAAATATAAGAAGATTGGGCCCTGCAAGATTCTAAAGAAGATTAATAATAATGCTTATGAGGTAGAACACCCCAGTGGTCTTGACATATCTCCAATGTTTAATATTTCTGATTTATATACTTTCCATGGTGATGATGCCTCTAATGAAATGGAGGATGTGGTAGACTGGACACACACCATCCCCATAAAGAAAAGAGAAAAGGTTGAAAATATTCTAGACAAGAAGACTATTCAAACTCGCTAGGGTGGCTACAAAAGATATCTTGTATAGTGGGAAGGGTTGGCACCAACAAATAGCACCTGGATTATAGAAAGGGATTTGCAGGAGTGACATTCTCTTCAAGCATTGGAGAATGACGCAGGGGCATTTGAGGGTCAAGGCTGTTGACTTAGATGTGGTTTTGGTCAAAATTTACTTTTGAGGGTCATAACTTTTGACTCAGATGTGGGCTTTGGCTGAAATTTTACAAGCAATTGTGTACGTATGAGTTATTTGGATTGCTAATGAGGTTAGCTTGATAGGTGGCCACTTTAACATTTTTTTAAGAGCCCGAAAGATCATCTTAACCTCCAAATTTGGCTTTTTGTGTATTTTCTAGTATTTTTAGAAAGTTGTTTTTGTAATAAATTTGAAATTAATTTTTTAACATTGTTGATTAGTTGGCAATTCATCTTAGTTTAGTTGAGGGCTTTTATTGGAAAAAAATAGGATTCATAGGATGGGTTTTAAAAATTACCAAAAATGGGAAAATCTAATTTTCCCAAAAAACTATCAAATATGGTAAATTTTGAAATTATAATTAGTAGGTTTTTTATTGCATTGAAGATGAAAATTAGAGTTGCAAAAATTTAAATAAAGATTATGGCATTTTGAAATTTCTGTGTTGTGTCATTTTTTGATTTATTCTTTGAAAAGTTGAGGGTTACATCAAATAGGTTACTATCATTCATAATTGGATGTGTTGTAAGAAAGAACAATTATAGTACCTAATTATGCCTAGAGGCAATCTATACAATGGCAACATGAATGCTCAACATGAGAATATGTCAAAATAGATTCCTTGTCAATAAAAAGAAAAGGGAGGAGTTACAAACTTTTAAATTAAATATTAAATTATTAAATAAAAAATAATTCTCAAAATAATAGTTGGCTTAAATAATAGGAAGCCAAATGGAGGCCGAAATAAGAGGCCTAAAAAAATAAGACGCAAAAAATAGGGCATAAAAAATAGGGCCCAAAAAAGTGTCTTGATAAAATAGGGCACAAAAAAATAGATTACTAAAAAATAGAGCTAAACAAATAAGACCCAAAAAAATAAGGCCTAAATAATTTTATTGAAAATTTAAATATGGTTTTTTATTTTGTTAAATATTATTTTACATGCACATTCATGCTTATTTTTTGTGGAGACTAGGAGAATTTGAAACAAATTCGTGGAATGTCAAGAGACATTCATTGGGGGATATAAGGAGCCTCTCATAAGTTATAAAATAAAGGCTCCTCATTTCATTTTCATTTTATGTTTTCACACAAAGGAAGAGATGGATATTATTGGAGGAGTAGATTGGAGTTTTTGAAGAGTAGATTGATGTTTTGAAGTAATGTTTTTGCAAGTGAGATTTCTATTTTTTCTTATTTTATTTTATATTTAGAGTTTCATTTATATTTATACTTAGATTTAGATTCAAAATTAGTTATAATATTCTACTTTGATTTAGATTTTAATTTTAATTAGTTTCATTTAGATTTAAAATTGTAGTCAAAATTGTTTAGATTTACACTTAATATTTTAGTGTTGCATGATTGATTTAGATTTAGAATTGCATTTAAAATCTATTTGATTTATATATTTGATAATACCTTTTATTTGCATATTTTGAATGTGGATATTTCAATTTAGTTTTAGATTTGCATGTTTCAAATTAATTTTGAGATTTGCATGTTTCTTTCAAAATGACATGTTTCAGATTTGAATGTTTCATAATAGTTTTACATTTTCAGCTTTCAAAATGTTTAATTTTTTGTGTTTCATAATTAAATTTCATTATTAATGTGGAGGACAATGTTGCCATATCAATGAAATTTATATTTTACTAAAGTTAATGATTTATTTAAAATATACAAATCTTATAATTATTATATATTTTATCATTATTAAATTAGATTACAAATGCATTTTATTTATTTTTCATTAATATATTAATATATAATATTTATGTTTGTAATGTTACCCAAGTGGAAGGCAATGGCACCATATTAAAAATATTACAATCTAAATGTTTCATTTAAAATAGATTTGATTTTGATTACGCTAAGAGACATTCTATACAATGGCAACACGAATGCCCATCACGAGAATATGCAAAAATAGATTCCTCATCAATAAAAAGAAAATGAAGCAGTTACAAAAATTTTAATTAAATATTAAATTATTAAATTATAAAATAAAAAATTATTTTTTGAAATAATAGTTGGCCAACATAATAGGAAGCTAGATGGACACTGAAATAATAGGCCCAGAAAAATAGTTCATGAAAAAATAGGGCCAAAAAATATTGGCTGAAAAAATAGGGCCAAAATAATTTTGTTGAAAATTTAAATATGTTTTTTTTGTTAAATATATTTTTGCATGCACAATGATGCTTGTGTTTTGTGGGGAGTGGGTGAATTTGAAACAAATTTGTGGAATGTGAAGAGATGTCCATTGGGAGATATGTGGAGCCTCTCACAAGTTATAAAACAAAGGCTCTTCATTTCATTTCCATTTAATGTGTTTTAGGGAAGGAAGAGGTGGAGATTAGTGGAGGATTAGATTGGAGTTTTTGAAGATAAGTAGATTGAAGTTTTGAAGTAATTTTTTTGCAAGAGATATTTCTATTTTTATTTTTTATTTAGATTTTCATTTAGATTTAGATTTAGATGTAGAGTTAGATTCACAATTAGTTATAATATTATATTTTGATTTTGATTTCAATTTTAATTTCTTTTAAAAAATTATTAAAATTTGAAAATAATGATTAATGGAATATTAAACTTAAATTAAATTTAATATTATTTATAATACTTATATAGTATAAATAAAATAGTATAAATTATTTATAAAATATAAAGGAATATATTTAAGTAAAAATAATTACAATTTCTTTTTCTAAGAATAATGTCTATTTTTTGCACATTGGAAGATGGCATGGACGCATGAGGCATGGGAGCCCGACATTTGAGGGGTGCAATTAAGTATTAAGTTTTAGTGCAGGGTGATGTGAAATTTTTTTGAATTAAAATTATAAAATATTATTTTCTTCATTGGCATTTTCTATGATAACCAATCGAGTTCTAGATAATTAGTATATTTAAATTTTTATAAATATATAAAAATTATCAATGAATTTAAAAACTCTGAAATAAAAATTATTAATCTATATTATATATAAATTTATTTAAAATTTCTGAAATTTGATTGGACAAAAAAAACATAGTGCAGGAACTAATAACACCGTGTTCCAGTGTATATTATTATTATGTTTAAATAATTATTATATTTATATTTAAACGAGACAACTTTAAAATCCAAACTAGCGTTCACATTCAATTCGTGTGCACATTGACATCGCAGCAATAATAATAATAGCTATCTAAATTTCTGTCGAAATTTTAGAACAAAGATATCGAAAAGACAACTAAGGAAAGTTGATTCAATCAAAGTGGTAATTCCTGGATTCAGATTTAAAATTTAAAAATTGATTCTGCTGAATACCCGTATGTTGATTACAGGCAAAATAATTGCACATTCTGCAACCCAGAAGGATGAAAGCGTAAGGGCTTTAAAATTTGTCAGTTATCAGAGTGAGAGGAATTGGCATATATTTCTCCTTGTCACCACGGATCACAAAATATCAAAATAATGTAAAGGTTTCCATCCTGAAAGTCGTAATTACGTGCAGCTAGGGTCTTTTATGTGTCCCCCACAATTGGAACCCGGTGATAATATTTCCATAATTTCTACTATTTTACTGTCGGCCATGCCTGCAATTGGATACACTTTCTCCGTGGTGATTGGTCGAGCAGATGTGGCGAGTGAAAACAAAACGTTTAGAACGAGCAGCAGTGTCATAATTTTCACAAGTGTTGATCTCGCCATAATAATATCTTTCGTGATAGAGAACAAAGATCAAGAATTGGTATGAATGATGAAAGGCTACTGTATTTATAGGTCAAACTTTGAAACTCGCTGAAGAATGATGACATTCAAATAAAAAATATGGTGTGTTGAATTGCAGCATTTCAAGAGGCGGCAGAGAGACTTTGGTGGTTTTAATGGTGCTTCTATGTTTTCTAGCAGGGAAAGGAGGGCTGTATAAGTTGGTCAATGTTTGAAATTGGCTTACAAAATTAATCTTCTAAGTAAAGCGCATTGAAGAGGGAGCAGAACCACATTCATTATCATCATCTTACAAACATACACTAAAGTATGCACTATGTTAGGAGATTTATACTATGTTAGGAGATTTATACAAAGACTGTTAAGTCTACATTGCTAAAGGATTTACAAGAACTGATTCACATGTTAGGATGAAATAATGGATCTACTTACAAACTTGATTTGCTGATTAGATCCTTGAAGTATATATCATCTCTTGTGACTGATGAATCATTATTGCTCCTTGTAGACCTTGCTGAATACTCTTCTCTTCTTTTGATTCTCTTTCACTTCTCAAAACATTACATATCTCTTTTTATGCTCTCATCTATATCTCATACCTCTTGAAAATGATATAATACATTACATATATACCATCCCAATAACTATAATTGCAAGGTCTGCCAAAACATAAGTGAACAAAACATTATCGAGTCGGCCCAATAGTAAATAACTCGGGTTCACTGAACTAACTCGGTGACCTTCTGATACTCGGCATCCACTACATTACTCGGCATCGTCATGCGCTTGGTATAAGTGAAAGCTTGGTCCATACTAATCACTTGATGTAGTTATGAACTCAGTAACCATTGGAGACTCGGTGGATATAGTATCACTCAGTAAGAACTGAATCCTTCATTTACCTTGCTTTCACTCGATAAACATTATACTTTCATTACTCGGTAAGAATTGTGCTTCCATCACTCGGTAGGCATTGTGCTTTCATCACTTGATAGACACTATGTTTCCATCACTCGGTAAACACTGCGAAGTACTGTAAACTTGGTAGACATTGCTGGATTGCAAATTCACTCGGTAGCTATACTCAGCTCGGTTAACACTAGAATGCTCAGTGTGAACTAGGAGGCTCGGTGTAAACTACTTAAGTGATGAATGTACAAGGTAACCACTGAATGCTCAATATACATTGTAGACAGAGTGATGAGATCGGTAGCTATACTGATACAGATAAGTGTTGTCACTAATGGCAATAATAACTTAATGCCAACAATCTCCTCCTTTGGCATTAGTGACAAAAACACTTATAAGCCAAAATATATGTACATAACCTGACTTTACTAAATTTTGATTTTTCAAAATTGATTTTTGTAGAACTGTTGTATATACATTTCTATATATAAAGATACTGATGTACACATGCTAACTCTAATGTGTGCTAACTCCCCCTACCACTTATAGTGATACCTCTCCTTATTTATTATGCTGAATCTTTGAATCTTTGAATCTCTGAAATCTCTCCCCCTTTTTGACAATAATGCCAAAGGACTGCATATATACAATTTATATGGCAACACCAAAGTGAGATAGAAATTCTTGATGTACCTTAAGGATGGTTGCAAAAGTACTCTCCCAAGTCTGCTGCAAAATTTGACAGGTGGAGAGAGCAGTTTGAACTTCTGTTGATAATTGGATCAAGTGATCAGCCATTGAGAAGTTCTGATCTTGGACCAATGTTTTTTCAATATATAAGATATTTTTGCATTGTCTCCATGATAGGAAGGATCACGTTGTGGATGTCTATGAGTTGTAACCTGATCCTAGCTTCCTCTCTCAAAAATTTTACCTGAACATCTACCAAATATCTGATCTTGGTGTGATGGGAGGTTGTGGAGGAGGATTCCACCTTTAGCTTGGAGGCACTTGATTGCATATCAATGTAAATCTTATTTAACTTATCCTTAATTTCTTTGGTAAAGCTAGAAACATCACAAAGTTTAGCAAAAAGTGATGTTGTATTATTAAAAGAATTTTCAAAATTTCCCAAAAATGTTGACAATTCAACTTGCTTTATTGCTATCTTTTGAGCAATATGCTCTAGCACCTTATTATCAAATTTCTTATCATCTTTCTCAATAAGTTTTTCTTGTCTAGAAGAATCCTCATTGAATTTTTGTACAGCTTGTTCTAATTGAATCAAAATGTGTTGAGTAGAATCTACTTCAACACCTATAGCATTTTTAATTATATTTTTGGCATCCTCAATTATTCTGTATTCCTTATCCCTTTCAGACCTTAACTGCTTTTGTGTAGCTTTCATCTCTATTAGTTGACTAGCTAACCTCATCTCTTCAATGGTAGCATTTTCATAGTCAATCTTTGGAATCACTATTTTTGTGTCTAAGTCAATATCTTCTGCAATTTCTTTTCCAGTGATCAGAAGTCTTAATGGATGATTTTCTTTGACTTCTATGATGACTAGTTTGACCTTAGGAATAGACACAATAGTAGAGATGGAAGGGCTAGCAATAAAAATTGGGATAGGACTTGAGGATTGAATGCCAATAGGAGTATTAACTAGATCAAAATTTGAAACATTCCCAAAAATGATGATGCACTTGGTATAGCAGTATCTAAACTAATTGGATTTAAAGTAGATGTAGATAATGCTAACAAAACTATAGAACTTGTTGGAACTAATTAAAAAAAAATTGTTGAACTTACTAGTACACTTATTGTTGATGAAGGAGCTAAGGAGGCTAGCTTGGTAGCTGAAGAAGTAACAGTCAGCTCGGTGGATGAAGTGCTTGGCACATCTGTTTCAGATACCTAGAGTTGGGAGGTGGCAGGTGAAGATTGAGCAATTGATGTGGCAATTGTGCTCACAATATCACTTGCAGAAGCAACTGGATCTTCTTCTTCCTCATTTGCTTCTTCCTCCTTGTTTTCTTCCTCTTTTTCTTCCATAAGTACATGCAGCTCTCCTAGAGTAACTATGATGGATGGAATGCTATCAAAATCATCACTGTCACTACTATCATCATCCTTGATCTCAACTGGATCTTCACTGGGCTTTTGCAGATGATAGATGTTCTTCTACATGTTTATTGCATCATTTAAAACATGCTCAATGTCTTTAATTAAAATTAGACATGTGTGAAATCTAATCATCATTTTACCTTTATGGTTCTTCATTGCTACCTTTATTTTTTCTTTAGTGAGATTTGGTAGAAGATTCTTCACAGATTGCTCATATATGTCTTTGACAATTTGGGTGGCTAACTCCCATCTTGGTTGCAATCTCTCCAACAGTTCTTTGGAGATTTGAGAGGCAAGCTAGTCTAGGGAGTGTTTCCATTTACCCATCTTATTGAGTACCAGTTCTTCAATCTGCATTTTCTCAGCATCAGTTCTTGTTTCAAATTTCAATGGTTTGAAATTTGTGATGCAAGCTCCCTCTTCCAATTGTTTAAGCCTTTCCTTGAATGTGGGTGGAGGTCTGACCAGTATAGGTTCCTGATTGCCTTTTCTAGTTCTTCTAGAGAATACTGATGTAGTCTTTTTCCTAGGTTTGGTAATAATTACCTTACCTTTCTTCTTTGGTTGTTCCTCTTTAGATTCATGTTCTTCTTTTTCTTCTTGTCCTTCTTCTTCTTCATCACCTTCTTCATCCTCACCTTTTCCCTCAGTAAGCATAAGAGGACATGTTGCAATTTTCAATTTGGCTATCTTCCTCTTGCCTTTGCTTATGGCTTGGGGTAGCTTGATTTCAAGCTCAATTCTGGCCTTTGCCTCATCATATGTTTCAAAGATTGGTTGCCTTGGGTCTACTAGCTCATTCACCAGTGCTTCAATAATATCCCTAGCCTCATCAATATTTACCTTATAAGGAAGATGTTTTACCTATGCAACTCAGGGTTTGACTACCTAAATGTATACATTATCATAGTCAACCATAAAGTATACATCATATTTGTAGTCTTCAACAAATTTTGGTGGAATCCAGAACCTGTTATTCATTCTCTCCTTGAAATCTTCAAAATAATTGTCCATGATGCTATCAAATTTTTTACCCATTTCTACTATAAACTCATTAATCTAGTAAAGAATGGGAATGTCTTTTCTCCATATAACTGTTCCTTTTGATGGAAAGAATTTTTGAACATAGAAAAATAGAAAGATCAATAGAGAGCTGAATTTGCAAGGATTATTCTTTGAAGTCCTTATACTCTCTATATTCTTGTTTAATTGTTTCAATAGTAATTTAGATAGGTCAAATTCAAGGTTCTTCTTTACAATTTTAAAGGCCAAATGCACAGCTTCACAAGGTACACTATTCAGTTGACTAGAGCTATAGATTTTGTGGGCAATGACATGAATGCCAAATCTTAGTTCAACATTTGATATAGTGCTAACCTTCAAACCTCTACCATCCCACTCAGCTAGGGTTACCTTCTACAACTCATCCCATCCTAGGGTTTTGGTAACCTTCACTTTGTTGAGCATAGGGAGACTTGTGATTTTTTGAATCATCTTCTTTGTGATTAACACTGGCTGCTCTAATCATAGTTGCCCATTATGCATCTGACTCAAAATATACCTAATCCACTTGGTTTGGAAGTTTCTTTGCATATGTGAGATATGATTCAAGCCTTTCGTTTCAAGATGCTTGTATTCAGGTTTTATAGAGCCATCTACACTCATTTCTCCTAGGGCATTGTCCATCTCTAGATTTCAAATTTCTTGAACAGAACATCTGAAATGAGTACGAATATCATTGATAAGAAGTACCTTAGGTGGAATTTGCAATTGAGCTCCATTTGGGTTGAGTGATTCTACGATTGCTTGAGCTAGCTTGAAATTTGGTGCCTTCCACTCCACACCTTTGACTAGCATTTTTGAACCTCTTTTTGCCTTGGTGTCGCTACTGCTCCCAGATGCCATTGCTCCTTGGTAAGTGTAAGAAAATTTTGAACAGATTTTCTACTTTAAAAATCCCCTGAAATCACTTGGAGTCACTTGGAATTTGCTTGAAATCACTAGGAATTTCTTAGCTCTATAATCGCGATGAAGAATGAAATCGAATTCTACCCTTTTTGACGAATTTTTTTGTCATAAATGCTTGGTACGAAGGTAGATGAGATGACAGGGTGTTTGACAGGCTATCATTCATTTTCTCGGTAGAAGCTTGCAACTCGGTAAAAAACTTTTAGTTACTCTCGACCTAGCTTGGTAAGGTCTTCAACTGACTTTCCTCGATAGATGCAACACGACAAAAGATACGTTTCCTTTTATCTTTGCATATCTAGAATACTGATTTGAACATTTTACTGTCTTGCATTTGGAAATGCTCTAGATATAACTTGATTATACAGTTTCAGATCCTTTATGAATCTAATTGGAAATGATGAAGCCACCCACTTCTTGAGTGACATCATCAGTTGAACTATTTTGCTTGATAGATTTTGGAATCCACTATTGCCTCATTTGCTTCCAAATGTTTTTAGCTTTAGCTTTCTTGTCATCTTGAACCTTTCCTATATTCATGCAGTTTTTAGCTATATGACCAAGTTTTGTACATGTATAACATCTTACTGTTGTGTCTCTTTTTCTCAAGAGATGCCTTGAGCAGTCTTTGCCAATGTGTCCATATTCTCCACAATAATGACATTTGCACCAGGTATTGTAATTCCATCCAAAGATTGCTTTAACAAGTTGTTCAGCTAGATTGAATGATTTGGATCTGCATTGGAATGCCTTGTGACGATGCTTCTTGCATTTGTGACAATTTCTTTCAAATTTTGGTTTCTCCTTGCATTCATTAGCTTTATGACCATGCTGACTGCAATTGTAGTATTTACCATTGAATTTTCCTTTTCCATTGCTCCAACTCTTGTTTGATGTATGACCTAACTTACCACAGTGATTGCAAGTAGATCTTTGATTCCTTTGGACACCTTGTTTGGAGGTTTCACCTTCTTCCTTGTAACCAAGTCCAGCTTTGCCTTTTTGTCTATGAAGATTTTTCTCACTTTGCTGATTTAATTGAGTCATGTCTGTTTGAGATTTCATCATTCTCTCATTGATTTTCTTTTCAGTGATCAAGTCATTTTCCAAACTTTCATTGATTTGTCTTTCAGTGATCAGATCATTCCTCAGGCTTTTATTTTTTGATCTCAGATTCATAATTTCTCCATTTGTATTAGATAGTTGATCTACAAGATCTTCATCCTGAAGGGATTGATTATTTCTTGCCTCTAAGTCTTCATTTTCCTTGTTTCTCTATTCAAAAACTTCACATAACCTGATTGATTGGATTTCTTGTTCTCTTTTAAGCTTTCTTACTTCTTCCTGCAGAGAACCATTCTTTGGTAGGAGTTCTTTAATTGCCTCATTAGCTTCATCTAAACTACTTGATGGTAAAAGGTCTTCAATCTTTTCTTAAATATACTGATGATCATTCATTTGTCTTGCAAGTTCCTTTCTTCTTTTCAGGGATTGAGAAAGATGCTCCTTAGCTTCTTTGAGTTGAGTCGTGGCCAATTCTAGATCTAGCTTTTCATTTTCAATAGCTTTGTCAAGTCTGAATATCTCCATTGTCCTTGATCTTTGCTCAAGCTGTCAAACTTTTTCCTGAGAACCAAAATACTCTGATACCAATTGTTGGAAATATTAAAGATATGATAGGTTACTGAGAGGGGAGGGGTGAATTAGTAACTTTAAAACTGAAGAACAATTCAACACTTTAACTATGTATATAATTCAGCATTCATTTATCTAATCTACTGCATAAATGAGAGAACAAACATTCATAACACATGTACACAGAGATTTGGTGACCCAGAAACCTTCCAAATAGAAAGTAAAACTAGGGTGGGGATGATACCCAGAAAACTTCATTACTGCAGTATGAAGTTGGCCTGTTAAGGCTTACATTGACCACTTCTAGTGATCTATCCTGTTAGGAGCACAAAGGATTGCTACGTCCACCTTGTTAGAGGATTTACAAACATATAGTAAAGTATGCACTCTATTAGGAGATTTATACAAAGACTGTTAAGTCTACCTTGCTAAAGGATTTACAAGACTTGATTCACTTGTTAGGATGAAACAGTGGATCTACTTACAAACTTGATTTTTTGATTAGTTGCTTGAAGTATATATCACCTCTTATGACTTATGAATCATTATTTCTCCTTGTAGACCTTGCTAAATACTCTTCTTTTCTGTTGATTTCCTTTCACTTCTCAAAACATTACATATCTCTTTTTATGCTCTCATCTATATCTCATACCTCTTGCAAATGATATAATACATTACATATATACCATCCCAATAACTATAATTGCAAGGTCGGCCAAAACATAAGTGAACAAAACATTACTGAGTCGGCCCAATAGTAAATAACTCAGGTTCACTAAACTGACTCGGTGACTTTCTGATACTCGGCATCCACTACATTACTTGGCATCGTCATGCGCTTGGTAGAAGTGAAGGCTCGGTCCATACTAATCACTTGACACAGTTCTAAACTCGGTAACCATTGGAGACTCGATGGATATAGTATCACTCGGTAAGAATTGAATCCTTAATTTACCTTTCTTTCACTCAATAAACATTATACTTTCATTACTCAGTAAGCATTGTGCTTCCATCACTTGATAGGCATTATGCTTTCATCACTCGGTAGGCATTGTGTTTCCAATACTCGGTAGGCACTGTGTTTCTATCACTCGGTAAACACTACAAATTACTATAAACTCGATATACACTGCTAGATTGCATATTCACTTAGTAGCTATACTTAGCTTAATTAACACTAGAATGCTCGGTGTGAATTGGGGGCTCAGTGTAAACTGCTTAATTGATGAATGTACAAGGTAACCACTGAATGATCGGTATACATTGTAGACTAAGTGATGAGCTTAGTAGCTATACTGATACAGATAAGTGTTGTCACTAATGGCAATAATAACTTAATGCCAACAATTTGTCTTTTGGACAAGTTGTATGTGCTTTTTATGCTTTCTCTACATAGTCTTACATGTGGACATTTTCTATTTTGTAGGAAAGAAGAATGACAGAACCCAAGGGAATAGGAGAAACACGTGGACAATTGATAAAGAATGAAAGGAGATTTGAGCAAGGCAAAAATTTTTATAGGCCAATTCAAGATAGACTAAGTATAAATTCCTATGAGAAATCTATGCAAGAAAGAGGGAGAGACTAGGATATTGCTACAGAGGAAAGGTTCACTACAATCTTGGAGCAAGAAATGATAAACAATTGACATGATCCACTAGAGGAAGAGACTCCTATAGTAACAATACATCTTCCAAATGTTGAAGCCATAGTTCCTGAAGTAATGATGGATAGTCTTGGAGATGAAAAGGAGATCAACAGTTGAACAATCCAAAGGAAGGAGCAATTGGTTATTCTAGGGTACGAAACTATACCCATTCCAGAATGGTTAAGGAAATGAATTCAATTGAGTAAACAAAAGGAGGATGATCCAGTAATTGAATTAAAGGAAATTTTGGACTGAGTAAACTGATCAAAAGAGCAAGGGAAAGAAAGAAAATATACTAAATTCATCAAAGGAGAATCAGGGTCTAGAATATTGCAAATTGTGTCTCCCACAATTGACAAAGGAAAAAATTAAATTGCTCCAAATGAATACCTTGTTACGAAAATAAATCACGGTCAGGCCTCTTGAGAGAAAATATTAGAAGAGTTTGATGATCCACATAGGCTTTGAAATGTTGGCTGAAGAAAGTGGAAGAAAGGTATGAAAAACAAATAAGAGAAATTAGGGGCTTATGTTAGTACATCAATGACTTACCTCATCAAGTAAGAGAAGAAGGTGTATCATTTGTCCCTCTAATAGGTGTTTCCATTGAAATGGTAGGTGAAGTTGATAGATTCAAGCATACTGCTCAAGGTGCAAAGGTCTGGGTTAAAGGAATTTAGGAGAAAGCCTTCAAAGATGCAAAAGAATTAGTGAAAGTACATATTAGGGAATTAGCTTCACTCTCCAAGATCTAGTGCATGGAGGAATTATGGGTGAATGAGAATATTTACCAAGATGAGGTGATTTTCAGCATTCAAAATCTGATGGAGACCTCAAAGCGAGAATACATCAATGGTCAAGTTATTAGCGAGGGGGATGTCTATGATTTTATTTGATGGTATAGTGAAATGATCATAACTAAGGAAATGTTTGAGAGATTAACCAAGGAATCCACTTTATGGAAGAAGATTTTTGATAACATCAAGCAGGGAATATCCAATGCAGTTGCATCCTTGTTATCACAGAGATTGGTAGAAGAAAAAATGACAACTAATAATCTAAAAGTCAAGATAGAGGAATTATTTCAACTAAATTTCTATGAAAGAGATTATTTTGAGAACTTCTCCATCTTGTCAAAGACAATTCACACTAATCAAGACTTGCTACCAGATTGGGATGAAAGCTTGGGAAAGGTAAGAAGAGCAATTGTAGTTCTATAATTCAAGCAAGAATTTGCACCAATCATCACTATAGAGGAGTGGAAACAATGTTGGATTGATTTTTCACCTTCAAGAAGGGGAATCAAGGATAGATGCATTTAATGCATAGTGGGTGTTCTTAGTGGTCATTTATTACACCCCACTCCCCTCCTAGACTAGCATGCATAGTGGGCATTTATTACCTACTACAATAGTGGATTCCTTATTGCATTATATAGACCATCTGTTATTATAATCATATGGGCTATCTATTGTAACCAAGGACCTATATAGAGGCCTCATTTCTCATTTCTAAGGGGATATTCTTATGAGATTGTTGCTATGAGCTACTAAGATAATAAAATTTTCATTGGAGCTTGGTGAATATTTGATGTGTGTTAGTGCTTGCTCATTCTCTTAAATTTCTTCAATTAGATTAAGTTTAGCCTAGTTAATGTGTGGTGATTACAATGAAGGATATGATGTTGTATTGATAAATTCCTTTAGTTCATACTCTTGACATTTTAGTGATTCTAACTCATTGTGCAAAGTTAGCCTGAATCCCTTCCATGCATATGATTAAATTCTATTATTCATATACATTGTTCTTTATGATGGCATATGTGGTGTTATGAAAATCTTTAGCATAACCCTTGAATATTGCACTAGTTCATGTGAAGTTGTAGTATAACTTGGTGAAGCAAAGCTCGGTAATTTGAGGAATTTGTCCACTATAGTACTATTTATTATCATTTGTACCCTTAGGATTAGTATAGAATTCATGAACCCTATCCTATTTAATTTATATATATTTTGTGAAAACTCCAAAGTATCTCATTGCAAAACCTTAAGATAGCTCTTGCATCCAATATGGCTTGAAATGAATCCAAATAAACATATAAGGTCCCTTGAAATCATCATCAAATCACATCAATGACTGATCTTATACATAGTGAAAACCTAGCATTAAAGGAACCTTGAAGTCATCATATGATCTTCTAGAAATTTTAGGGTAAATGAGACTTTATTCAAGAGAGAATTAGATATTTTGGTATTTTATTGTACTATTTGGTGGGTCATAAAACACACATGAACAGAAATTGGCACTAGAAAGAGGGCCTTAATTAAATGATTTTATAGAAGTTTCACATACTGGAGAATACTAATTCATGTCCACTTGAGCTACATTGAAGGTCCTTGAGATTCACCTTGGGAGCACATGAACTACAAGAGTTGAGTTTTGATCCAAAGCCTAAGCAAGGAAATAAAGAATTATCCACAAGTCACAATTCACCAAGTGTAGTCAATCTTACAAGGATATTCCAAACTCCACCACCTCAACATCAAGCATAAGGATCAATCTAAGAAGGAGTTCCACCACGTGCTACACAAATTCAGCAGTTATTTGTGCAAATACCTATACAAGATTTTTCACCTGCAACTGTCCAATGACAAGTTCCAACAATGGCCTAGAAATAGCATCTACATAATGCATCATGCCTTGCAACATTTTCTACATACAACAATATGCCAAATAATCATTAACACTTTTGTTCTAAATTCTTTGTGAATGATGTGAACCACACTATTGATGAGCATATTAATATTTTTGAGGATGTCCTCTAGAATATAAATGTGCAAGATGGGGGTGTTACTTGTAGACTATTCCCTTATTCATTGGGTGAGGAATCATTTTACTGGTATATCAACCTACCTTTGAATTCAATATAGACTTGGCAACAGTTGAAGGATGCATTTCTCAAGAAATTCAAATTGCCTATCATCCCTGTAGAATTGTATAGGCAGATTATCAATATAAGGAGACAAGAACATGAACCAATCGATGCTTTCAATAACTAATTTAAAAAGGCTTATTCAAGATTGTGCGATCCATATCGCATAGGAGATGATGTAGCACAACCTATCTACTATGCAGCCCTAGATCGTTTCACATCTATGTTTCTTCAAAAAATCATCCGACTCCTACAAGTTTGATTTAAGCATATGCTAAGGTAGAGAATGTTAGATTACAATCACCTGCAACTATGAATGGACCACCCAACTAGTTTTGAAATCCAAATACATTAAATCAAGGAGCTTTAAATTATGTTTTGACTATCAATCCAGTTCCTACCCCTCTAGACTAGTTGGTGTTGCATCCTGGAGCACCTATGTCATAGGAAATGCCCGCATAACCAATTTATCTTTAGAATATGACAACTTCTACAAGGACCCAAGAGGAAAAAGATAAAATGAGAGATTTGATTGAATAAGTGAAAAATTTATCCATTGAGGTCACTTACCTTAGAAATTAGAATAATCAATTGCAAAAATGCACAGAGGAATTACCAATTATATCAAGGCAGCAACCAAGGTTATCAAGGGAATTCCCCTCCACATCATGCTAGTAATCAAGGATGCAATCAAGGATTCAATGAAGGTAATCAAGGATATAGTAATAATAACCAATGTCATCAAAGAAGATCATGGAACACTAATCCAACTAATGGGGGCATACCATCACAATTAGACAAATCTCCATCTAAGAATCCCCTAGTTGACAAAGTTTTCTTAGCAAAAGCCACACTATTTGGATGGTGTAGATTACATAAGACTAATCTACATTCTGAATTATAGTGTTATGAATTTCAAAGAGCAATAGATATTTTTAAGGGATATGCGACAGTGCCCGCTCCAAGATATGACCAAGAAAATTGGTTTTTGATGATTTTAAGTTTCGTCCTCCTAATTCTCAAGATTGCATGCCAATGCAAGCTAATAAAAAAATTCCCACTAGCTTCAGCAAATGGTCTTGTGGAGACACCACATTATCAAGTTCCACCAAAAAATAAACTTCCACAAGTATTTGCAAATGAATCACTACATAATAATGGATTTATGTTCCCTCCTCTATACAATAGTGTCTTGGTGGAAGGGACAAGTGAAGTGCAAGCTTTTCAAAAAACATCTGGTAATACTCTGATAAAGACATATCAAAGGAATTATAGGAACCATGAGCCATTAACATCGTCGGTTCCTCCAAATAACTTTTCAACTCCTCCACATCCTAATGCAAATAATAATCCTAAGCCTCTCAGAGACTCACCTGAGTATCGACAACTCATGAACTCTCAAGGAGATAGAGGCCAATCTTCCATGATGAATTCTTCACAAAGTGAGAAAGGAAAAAATAATCTTCAATCTCCACTCAACAAGGAGAACAAAGGCAATATGAAAATCTAGTTCAAAAATAGAAAGGAAGTCCTCTTGGAGAGGAATTTAAGAGATTGGATTCTTATATACTAGGGGAATTCAAGAAAATTAAAGTGAGTCTTCCATTATGTGAATTGATGAAAATTTTAGAAATTAGAGATACATTGTTGCAAAGTTTAAATGATACATCCATGAAGATTATTTCTCAAAATGTATCACATCTACCAAGAGGGGCATCCAATATCCAACAATAAAATATTGCATAAAATACCAATGTAATAGAGGATTTATTGCCATATGCATCTAAGCTTCCTCATTATCCTTCAAGTTTCATTAGAATGGTACAAAACTCTCAGGATGATCAGAAGGTTACATCAAATAGAAAAATATCCCAAAATAGTCGACCACCAAATATTAATTAGAGATAATGCTCCTATAGTGGAAAGTTTTGTGACAACACAAAATGGGAGAAATTATGTATGTAACAATGAGGCATTTGAAGGAGGAACCTACACCTTTCCTAGTATCTATTAGAATTTTTGGGAAAATGTTACATAATTGTTTAATTGACTCTGATGCATCAAGAAATGTAATGCATTTGGACATATGTAGAAGGTTGGGATTGATTCCACTTTAGACTAACAAGAAGGTTACACAATTGGATGAAATAGAGGTCCCTGTCATGGGAGAGTTGAATAATATTCACATTTAATTAGCCTTTGATCCACATGTTCAAAGTTGTATTGATATATCTATTGTAGATATTCCTGAGGGATATGGCATGCTTCTCAGTAGAGATTGGGCAAGGAAATTGAATGGCTACATTGCAATAGACTTTTCACACATGTGGCTTTCATGGAAGGGAATTACCACTTAGATAAGGATAAAGAGCATTCCAAGGCTCTGACTGTTGATCATTGAGTATGGAGAATGTAATGAAATCTTATTCATGGAAGACACTTTGGGATCATATGGTCCAAAAATAGGAGAGCTTCTAATGTTGCAAGGTTGCAATCAAGTGGGGTGTCCTGATGTGACTCCAACTTTTAGTAAAGTACCTATTATGGATGATTTAGAACCATCACTTAATGAAGGAATTTTTGAGAATTTTAGGAGATTTTTCCTAAAAATAATTAAGCACGAAGTTGAATTAGGAAAAGATGCATCCATTCAAAATTTCTTATTGCCCAACTGGTGTAGAATACATAATACTTTATATTCAAAAATATCATGCACCATGTGCAAAGATGCAATTGCACAAGTATCCAAAATGGTTCCACAAGCATGGATAGCAAAAAATGTGGCCAAAGGGAACTTGTCCTATATAAAAATTTTAGAGCTACCATAGGAAAGAATTTAGGAAGGTGAAATAAGTCAAGAAGAACGCCACAAGGAATCCAAGGAGTCAAAGGTAAAACCACCCATAATATATGAAAATGATAAAGTATGGACCCTATCCTTTGATGGATCTAAATCAAAGAAAGGTAGTGAAGCTAGTGTTGAACTCACCAACCCAATTGGAGAAACTTATTTGGCAGTACATAGGTTACAATTCTGATGTACTAATAATGTGGCTAAGTATAAATCATTGGTCATTGAATTGCTCCTCACTATCCAAAAGGGTTCCAATATCCTACATGTTCATGGAGATTCAAACATAGTCATTGGAAGGTACACAAGAAATATTCATGCCATAATAAAAGATTGGGTCATTATCACAATATAGTTTGGGACCTAATAAAAAACTTTGATGCTTTCAACATTACAAGGATAAGTCAAACAAGCAATCCTATAGGAAATTCTTTGGCTTAATCTACAATTTCATTGGAACCATTAGCCATGAATTGTGTGAAGAAATTCACAATTGAGTTGACTTCAATGACATCAGTTCCTAACAACGTCACAAATTTTCAAGTGTTTGAGGATGATAAGAATATCCTACTTTTTCTAACACACTCGAGGGTATTTAGAGAAGAAGTCATAGATGAAGGAGAACAACAAAAAGCTCAATTTGAAAGTGATGAGATTATGAATTTAAGGACAAATACCATTCCAAAAGAAATAATTGAACTAGAGAGAATCTATTTTGTAGATAGATTAAGTTCCCTCAAGTACCAAACTACCAAAGGAGGGGAATGTGAAAAGGTAAACTTGGGAACGAGAGAAAACATCAAGAATGGTTTTATTGGAAAAGTTTGTATGCAAACAGAAAAGGAAGAAATATTGAAGCTTATGAAGGAATTCTCTAATGTGATCACTTTGGGATATGAAGATTTGAAGACATATGATACATCTCTCATCACGCATACTATTCCATTCAAGCCAAATAGTAAGCCATTTAGATAGAGGCATAGACCAATAAATCCATTGTTAGAACCACTAATACACCAAGAAGTGTAGAAGTTATTATCAAGAAGAATTATATTTTGAGTTCAACACTCAATGTGGGTCACCAAGCTTGTTCTTGTTAGAAAGAATAATGAAGAGATAAGGTTGTGCATGGATTTCAGAAATCTCAATAGAGCTTTAGAGAAAGACAATTATCCAGTGCCATCATTAGATGAAGTGATACAAGTTGTTAAGGGTTCTCAAATGATGTCATTTTTAGATGGTTATTCTAGATATAATCAAGTGATGGTAGAAGAAGAAGATAGACTAAAGACTACATTCACAACTAAATGGGGTACATTTGCTTATAGAACAATGCCTTTTAGTTTGATCAATGCAGGAGCCACTTTTCAAAGGGCCATGGATTATGCTTTTAGAGATCTAGTAAAGAAGTGCATCATCATATACATGGATGATCTCATGGTGTTCTCTCAACATAGGGAAGATCACACTAGTGATTTGAAGAGAATCTTCCAAAGATGTAGAAGATATGGAATTTCCTTGAATCCAAAGAAATGCATGCTTGTTGACATTGATGAGAAATTGTTAGGACATATTATATCAGAATGAGGAATCTCAAATGATCCTGAGCCCATTGAGGGAATATCAAAGATAGGATTTCCAGCTAGTCAAAAAGAAATAAAGTCATTATTTGGGAAAATTAATTTCGTAAGGAATTTTATAACTGGATTTATAGAGAGAGTAAGGCTATTAAATGACATGTTAATGAAAGAAACAAAGATAGATTGAACACCTACAACAAGAAAGGCATTTGGAGAAATCAAGCAACCAATTGTGGATGCTCCTGTTTTGTTGAGTCCACACTACACCAAGCCTTTTTATATATATTCCTTTGCCTCAAAACATACCTATGTAGTTATCCTTACCTAGAAGGCAGATGATCAAGATGAACATCCTATTGCATTCATGAGTTCACCCTTGAAAGATGCATAATTGATATACCCAAATGTTGAAAAATAAGCTTATGCTTTAGTAAAAGCAATAAAGAAATTCTAACATTGCATCCTAAGAAGCAAGGTATATGCAATAGTTCCTGATGTAGCAGTGAAGACTTTGCTAATGTAGAATGAGGTGGGAGAAAGAAGAGGAAAGTGGATGGCAATTATTCAATAATATGATATAGAGATACAACTAATGAAGTTAGTATGAGGAAAGGCTCTAGTTCAGATGCTATCTACAATCGGTCCTAGGTTAGTACAACAAGTATATGTGTTCGAAGAAGTATCCCTAGATGAATGCTGTGATGATATTGTTCATTACTTTCTAAACCATAAGTCTCCATTGCACTTGAATTCTATTAAAAAAAATTCAATTAGAATAAAGAGTGAAAATTTTATGCTTCAAGGATCTATGCTATATTGGAAGAACAATGATGGGGTATATTTAAGATGTGTTAGAAAGGAAGAGGCTAGGCTCATCATTGAACATTTTCATAGTAAATATGGAACCAGTCATGGAAGTGGTTTAGCTATGGCTCATCAAATATCAAGAATAGGTTACTATTGGCCAACATTATTTAATGACACTTAGGAACATGTGAAGACTTGTCACACATGTTAGATCGCTATGACACATGAAAGAAATCCCACTATGCCACTACAACCTGTTATTGAAGTAAAACCATTCACAACATGGGGATTGGATTTCATTGGTCCCATCAATCCCCCATCTTCAAGACACCACCAATATATCCTAATTGCTAGAGATTATTTCACTAGATGGATTGAGGCTCAATCAGTAAAAAATTGCACAACAGATGTCATTATCAAATTTCTTGAAGGAAATATCATTACTAGGTTTGGATGTCCCCATTTATTTGTGTGCGATAATGGGCCTACATTTAGATCCTTGAAGCTCTCAAACTAAGCATTTCACTATGGGATCACACTAAATTTTTCATCAAACCACTATCTACAAGGCAATGGATAGAAAAAATTAACAAACAAAAATCTATTGAGTGCAATGAAGAAACTTTATTAGACAATAATCTAGAGATTGGCACACATAGCTAAGATTCACACTTTGGGCAGATAGGATCAAAATAAAGATTTCTTTAGGGACGTGTCCATATTATTTGGTCTATGGACAAGATCTAGTTTTTCCTATCCAATTGAGGATTACAACATTATGATTCAAGTTAGAATATATGGAAGGAAAAGATAGAGTGTAGAAACATTTGACTCAATTGTTGCACTTGGAGGAAAAGAGAGATGAAGCATTGGAAAAGTTTGCTAAAAATCAAGGAGTTATCAAGAGATGGTTTGACAAAATGGCAAAGGTTAAAGAATTTCAAATTTCAAATCTGGTACTTCACTGGGACAAAGCACATGAAAAAAAGGTGGACATGACAAGTTTAACAATTTGTGGAAAGGTCCTTATCAAATTTCTAAAATTTTGGGAGATAATGTATTCAAGCTTAAGACTCTAATAAGGAAGGAAGTCTAATTGTCCGTCAATGGGAAATTCCTCAAGAATTATTCATGCCCTTAAGTTTCCTTAGTGAAGCCTAACTTGTACATAGTTAGTTTAGGTTTTCCCTTATGCTCTAGTTGTGGTTTTCCTTTGTGGTGTGTTTTTCTTGCCCTTTAGTTAGTTGAGGATTTTGTTTTGTCTTTTCTATCCCTTGTTTTTTGGGTTTTCATTTTCCCTGAGTTGTCTTCCATAGGTGGTTTGGTTTTCTTTATATCTTTCTTTTCGCTTTTGGCTTCAGTTTTGGCTTTTGCTAGGTAGCTTGTAGTTGTGACATTCTCTTTTTGCAAATGGAGTGGTGTAGTGATTTTGTTACTTCATCTGAAGATTTCATTGAATTTTGTTTATTTCATTTCTTGGATAACTATCATGAAGAGCATTAGAATCTTGGCCATCCTTCATATATTTTCATAGGGTTGGAAAACATACTTGACTTGGAAGGTTAATCATACATTGTGTCATGACACCTAAACTCTGAGGTTGTCATATATTTCACACTTTTAACAATTTCTCTAAGTCCATTTCAATTTCTTTGGAAAAAGTCACGACTTGTGAAAATTTTAAAATCTTGCTTCAGTGCCACTATAACTCCTAAACCCATAGTAAGCTTCATTGCTTACAAGCCAATAGAAAAGAAAGAAATGCAATACCAATGCTAAAAGAATACAAACGAAAAAAAGAAAGATGAAATGATAAGATTGGCTTTGTTGGTATGTGGAAATCTCCATAGGTGTTTGCAAGAATAATTCGCTAGAAGTGGAGCAATCATTGTTGGTTTTCAAATGACAACTCCATCAAGGTTATGGATGTTTGACTTGTAATGGGACAATGTCCAGGATGCTTTTGAAGTCGAGAGGAACCAATCACTTGTCATGATCAATCCTAGGGTTTTTGAGTGGTCTTGTTGAGCCAGAATTAATACAATTAAACACACTTAGGTTTTTGCAAGGTAAAAATGTTTTGATCCAATATATGATTCTTGTCCCATTTCGAACTTATTTTCTAGTCTCATACTAATGATGCATGATTAAGTAACCAAAGATTCTAAATTCAACCTAACTTTTATTATTTAAATGTTTGTAAAATTTCCCTCATGGAATCCCTAGATGTTGTGGCCATTTTACCACCCATTGCCCATACTTGGGACCCCTGTTTGCATGCTTGGAATCCATCAAGTTTTTTAATGAATGTTCCTACTTTTTTTTGACAAGTGTGAAGTGTAGTCTGCCATTTTTGGAGCACAAGTCAATGCACCTCAAGGAAAGTCAAGTAACAAAAAATCCTTGATTGTCTCAAAAATGCGCTCTCCAAATACCATGGAGTGAAAGTTCACAATGGTGTTTGAATGCTTTATGAAGAAAAAATTCATTCACCCTATCCAAACTGTGTTCTCCACAATTTCCAGAGTGCACCCTTGGGCTTGCCGTGGAATGTCTCCCATGGACAAATAATTTGTTACTGCATTAAAACTACAATGTCCACCTTTCTTTGTGTGCACTTTCAACACAGTGGAGAATTTTTTTAATTCATTTCTAACACGAATAAAATCCATGAGAGTTTTGAAAATCCTAGTCTCCACACATTATGGAACAAAAGTTTTGTTGTGGATTTTTCATATGGAATGGAATCCTAGACAAACTCAAATCCAAAAGGGCAAGAAATTTTAGAATTTCAATGAGAAAAGTTTTGGAGAAATTGTTAAAATTTGGAAAACTTGAAAAATTCTAAAAGTTCCAAAAAATCACCCAAGTTTCCAAAAAAGTTTGGAAAATTGAAAAATGTCAAAAATCATTAAAGCTTGGAAAATGGGAAAATCCAAGACATCCTAAAAATTCCAAAGAAAAATAAAAATTGGGACCTAAACAATAAAGGTTTGGGAATAGTTTTAAAACTCAAAAATTTCTTAAGGATGTAAATCCAAAATCTCGTGCGAAAAATCCCAAAAGTGTTAAAAATCATGAAAAGTTGAAATATTTGACATATTTGAGAAAAATTCCAAATTTGAAAAGAAAATCAAAAAAAGAAAAAAACAATTTTCTTTCAAGGAAATTTTTTGGATTTATGTGGAAAATTAAATATTAATTTTATTGATATTTAATTTGGTTGTTTTAAATAATAATACAAAAAAAAAAAAAAAAAAAAATTGGAGAAAAGCTGGAAAGAAATTTGATTTCTCATTAAAACATGGAAATTAATTAAATTTTGATTTCAATTGATATTTAATTAATAAAAAATTCAAAAAATCAAAATGGGATAAATGAAGATTTAGCTTCATACTAAAGCTAAAAGCATCAATAATAACAACTTCTTGAAATAAAGAAAAAAAGGTGACAACTAACACAAAAGATGGAAACCTTGGTGGCTAAGTAAAGCAACTACCTAATCTTAGCCTACAGCTTTAAAGGCATCTTTCTTGAGGGATGATTTATATAAGAAATCCTTTCATTCATTCCTTATCACACGAAAATTTGAAGAGGGAATTGAGAATAGGACTGAAATTCAAAGAGTTTGGAAAGAAGATTTTTGGGGAAATTTCTGAAATTGTTAGGAGTTTTCCAAAAATTTATGATAGAGGATTTTGAATTTTATCAGAAAGGAACATTTTCAATGAATTGGGGAAAATTGCATGTTTCTTTTGGAAATATTGAAAAGTGAATCCTGAGAGGTATATGGAAATTTTGGCAAAAATCCAAAATCTTTGTCTTTTGGACAAGTTGTATATGCTTTTTATTCCTTCTCTACATAGTCTTACATGTGGAAATTTTCTATTTTGCAGGAAAGAAGAATGGCAGAACCTAGGGGAACAATAGATAGAGAATTTAATGAGATTTGAGAAAGAAGAAAATTTGGATAGGCGAATTCATGATAGACTAATTATAAATGCATATGAAAAATCAATGCAAGAAAGAGGGAGAGATCAAGATACTGCTATAGAGGAAAGTCCCTCTACAATCTCGGCATGAGAAATGATGAACAATGGAGATGGTCCACTAGAGGAAGAGGCTCCTATAGTAGCAATAAATCTTCCAAATGTTGAAGTCATAGTTCCTGAAGTAATGGTGGATAGTCCAAGAGGTGAAGAGGAGATCAACATTCGAGTAGTCCAAAGGAAGGAGCAATTGGTGATTCTAGAAGACCAAACTATACCTATTCCAGAATGGTTATGGAAACAAATTCAATTGAGTCAACAAAAGGAGGTTGATCCAGTAATTGAATTACATGAAATTTCAGACCAAGAAAACTGATCAAAAGAAAACGGGAAAACAAGAAGATATACTAAATTCATCAGAGGAGAAGTAGGGTCCAAAATCTTGCAGATTGTGACTAGCGTGGTCGACAAAGGAAAAAATCAGATTGCTCAAAATGAATACCATGTTATAGAAATAAATCTTGGTCAGGCCTCCTAAGAGCAAATATTAAAAGAATTTGATGACTCTACACATGCTTTGAAGGATAGGCTCAAGAAAGTGAAAGAAAGGTATGAAAAAGAGAAAATAGAAATTAGGGCCTTATGTCAGTACATCAATCACTTGCCTCATCCAGTAAGTGAAGAAGGTCCATCATTAGTCCCTCCAATAAGTGTTTCCATTGAAGTGCTAAGTAACATTGATAGAATCAAGCAGACTGCTCAAGGTGCAAAGGTTTAGGTCAAAGGAATTTAGGAGGAAGCCTTCAAACACATAGAAGAATTAATGCAAGTACATAGGAGGGCATTAGCTGCACTCTCCAAGATCTAATGCATGGAGGAATCATGGGTGGATGAGCATATTTACCAAGATGAGGTGATTGCCAACATTCAAAATTTGATGGAGACCCCAAAGAAAGAATTGATCGATGGTCATGTTATCAACAAGGGAGATGTGTATGATTTTATTCAATGGTACAGTGTAGTGATCATAGCTAAGGAAGTTTTTGAGAACTTCAACAAGGTATCCACTCAATGGAAGAAGATCATCATGTAGGGAATATCCAACATAGTTGCATCCTTGTTATCGATTTTTGGAAGAACAAATGGCAACTACTAATATGAAAGTTAGGTTAGAAGAATTCTTTTTACTAAATGTCTATGAAAGAGATGATTTTGAGAACTTCTCCATCTTCTTGAATACAATGCACAATACTCAAGACTTGCTACTAGATTGGGATGAAAGCTTAGGAAAGGCAAAAAGAGCAATTATAGTTCTAGAATTCATGCAAGAATCTGCACCAAGCATCAATATAGAGGAGTTGGAAAAAATGTTGGATTGATTTCATGCCTTTAGGTGGGCAAATCAAGGATAGATGCATTTAATGCATACTGGGTTTTCCTAGTGGTCATTTATTACACCCCACTCCCCCCTAGACTAGCATTAATAGTGGGCATTTATTACCCACTACAATAGTGGATTCCTTGTTGCATTAATATAGGTTTATTTTCTTTGCCCCAACCCTAATTATGGATGATGTGGCATGATCTTAGCCATCTATTATGGTAATCATTTAGGCTGTCCATTGTAACCGAGGAATAATATAAACGCCTCATTTCTCATTTGTAAGGGGGAATTTTTATGAGATTGATGCTATGAGCTACTAAGATAATAAATTGTTCATTGGAGCTTGGTGAATACTTGATGTGTCTTAATTCTTTCTTGTTATCCTAAATTTATTCAATTAGATTATGTTTATTCTAGTTAATGTGTGGTGATTATAATGAAGAATATGATGGTGTATTGATGAATTCCTTTGGTTCATACTTTTGAGATTTTAGTGATTCTAACTCGTTGTGCAAAGCTAGTCTGAACCCCTTCCATGCATATCATTAACTCCTATCATTTGTGTACATTGTTCTTTATGATGGTGTATGTGGTGGTATGAAAATTTTTGGCATAACCCTTGAAGATTGCACTCATTTACTTGTCGTTGTAGTATAACTTGGTGAAGTAGAGCTCGGTAATTTGAGAAATTTGTCCACTAGAGTACTATTTATTGTCATTGCTACCCTTAGGATTAGAATAGAATTCCAAAACCCTATCCTATTTAATTTTTGCATATTTTGTGAAAACTCCAAAGTACTTCATTGCAAAACCTTAAGATAGCTCCCACATCTACTATGGCTTAAAATGAATCTGAATAAACACATAAGGCCCCTTGTGATCATCAGTAAATCACATCAACCACTAATCTTATCCACAGTCAAGACCTAGCATTAAAGGAACCTTGAAGTCATCATATGATCTTTAGCATTCTTAGCATACATGAGACTTTATTCAAGAGAGGATAAGATATTTCCATATTTCTTTCTACTATTTGGTGTGTCATGAAACAAACATCAATAGTATGTTAAAAACATTTTTCCTATTTATTGTGAAATTAAATAGTATAATAATTGAAAATAATATACATGAGTAAAGGCTCAATCAAAATATAAAAATAGATGAGAAAAAAGAAAATTGACTGAGTAAAAATTATGACATGATAAAAACAATTTGTACATGGTACTATTTTAATGGAATGATAATAAGATGAGAAAGAGAGATAAAAGATAGAAAGCCTCTTTTTGATAGTTTTCTAATATATATCATCTTTGGTCTATAAAATTCAAGAGATTGAAAGAAGTAAACAAAAGATCTTTGCAAAAAGAGGGGTAAAAATTTATTAAGACAGAAAGGAATACAACAAGGAGAGCTCAACAAGGAGCTCGATCTTGAGCAACAAGATCATCAAATTCTTGCACCATCTCAAAGGACAGTTGCCTCCTATCCCTAATATTCCAACCCGGATCATGACTAGAAGCCCATTTGGCTAAACAATCAGCGGTTCTATTCCATTCAGGAGGAATATACGTGAACCTAATGAACTGAAAAGAGGAAGAGAAAAAAGAATCTGCTTAACAGATCTTTGACAAAGTAATTAAAATAATAATAAAAAAAATTGTTTTTTAATTTGTAAATAAATTCAAATCAGACATTCAAATTTGAATACCACATTAAAAAAAAGAAAATTGATAATAACTCTCATTATGATTTTGAAAATAAAGTCACAGAAAAATAATACAACTTACAAAAATATAGACATACAAACAAAATTATAAATAAACTCTAACACATACATTCACATTCACATTCCTCAACCATACAAAGTTTGAAAAAACAGAAGTAAATTCTGACCCATAATTGATATAACAAATATTTAACACTTAAGTTTGAATAAGATATATAGTTATTGTATTGAACTATTTGACCAGTGAACCAACAGATATAATACATAAATAGTCACACGGTAATGATATAATAGCAAAATCCAATGACTTGAATCATATTTAGGAATGAGATACGAGCGTGTCAACAAAATATAATACATATATTAGTGAATTCAAACTTTTGAATTGGTGAACTTCGGAATTACATGTTCAACTATTCTGATCATGACCATCGGTGACTTCCCACCATAAATATATTGTATCATGCATTGTGTTTTCATTCGATCTCACCATAATACATTGCATTCCGCCCGGCTTTTCTTTGCGCCTAGTTATTCAATGAACATCAACATTTTCTTCAGCAGTGAAAATGGCGTGCTCAAAGCTTATAAGAATTATCATACTGCTTGCTCTAACTCTTTTATTTGCCCTGCAAGCTTCTGCTTGATATAACCTGAGGACAGATGTAAAAGTAAATGCCGGTGCAGATGGCAAGTACAACAAGGAAAGCTTTAATAATCTGTTTCAAGTTGTGGAGAGACTGCGATCATGTACCAACTGCGCCAGCCATATTCCGGATCCCAAGTGCTGCAGATAAAAATATGTAGTATTCCACTAATATTTGTATACACATATGTTCGTGTACATGTACATGGGCATATACATACATTGAAGTAGACTTTGCTAAATTTCAATAATAGCGCTCCTACAAATTTGCATTCTTCATCATCAATATAGTGAACATAGTTAATAATTACAAGAAGTGGTCAATAATATTTTCATATATATTTTCCATCACAATGAGGAAAAAACTTGACAATTAGTTAATATGCCTGAAGTGGAAAATGTTCTCTTTAAACAACTCCTTACTAATCAAATGACACATAGATTCTGTAATAAACTCTAGACCTTGACCAAGAGATGCATTTAAATCTAGATAATAATGTAAAATTGTTAATAAATTATTGATAAATTGAAACAAATTGAAAGAAGTTCAAATTTTGATGTTCTAAGATATACAAGATAAAATAACTGATCTTAAATATTGTTTAAAATTATAATTATGAAGAATGAAATGTGTAATATATCTAACAGAGAATGTGTTAAAAACACTAGAATGTGACAATTAAGTTATAATTTTCTAATTCTCTATCATATAATGGAGAAAGAACAACTTTATCATATCACATCAAGTTCTATAAACTACATTATGAATAACACTAGGTTCTATACACATTAAATTTAAAATAAAATAGATGAGACAATTATAAAATTTCAAATTACTGGAACTCATTTTCAAAAATGTGTGTCCATTGAATTCATTGAAGGATGACCCTTATCAAATTAGTAAAGATAATAGAAACTTAAGATTATAATTTTTTTA